>CM059293.1:16960000-16997500 GCA_030340665.1 Neosalanx taihuensis | reverse complement strand
AATCTCATATGGGACCGAGTCTCCGGTCCAGACCTTCTGCAGACTCTCCTTCTCCCTGGCCCCCATGACCTGCTCCAGGGTGCAGGTCTGGTCCGCCACCACCCCCTGCTGTTCCCTCAGTGCCCTCTGGGTGGCGCTGAGAGTCTTGAGGAGGTGCCGGCTCTGGGCAGGGCTGACAAACTGGGCATGCTCAGATATGAAGTTCTGGATGTCGAACGCTAAATCCTCCAGCTGCTGCTGGAACCCTGCCAGCCTTCTCTCAGTGTTCTAGAACCCCACCCAGAAGAACGCTGACATCAGCATAAGAGTATTAAATGCGTCTGAATGGCAGAATTAAAGTAGTTATGTGACTGGGTAGAAATAAATAAATTGGGGGCATGTATGCTTCACAAATAATACCCTGTTCTGCTCGATCATGTGTTTCACTGTGTCCAGGTCACATGTGTCCTTGGTATCCAGACTGCAGACACTTTCAGGATAATCACAGACACACCCTGACAGTGTTTTAAGGGTACAGAGCAGATCCTGGTACGTGGACTCCAGATGGGCCTGAAAATCATGATATTTCAAAACATAAAGATCTCACTTTTTCACACACCCACAATTTTCAGACCCCAAACCCCAGTGCTGTTTTCGACACTGACCTTCCCTAATTCAATAGCCTGTGTCAGAACATAGGTCCTTTCTGCAGAGATTCGGCAGACGTCTGTGAAAGCTGGCTGCAAATCAATGAAGGCTGAGGCCAAGTCTTGGTGGATTTGTGAGGGTACCATTTCATTACTGCACTGCAGAAGTTGCCTGGCCAGCTGCAGGTCTTTATTTAGAACCTCGGCCAGCGCAGACAGATTGGATTCCAGTGACTGGAAACAGCGTGAGTTTAGTCCGAAAGAAAAGAGAAACACAAGTGAAAAGTGGTTGGGGAAGCTGATTTCTGATCATGCAAAGTGACAACTCAGATTAACAGACATGGAAAGAAAGAGAGAGGAAAAAACGAAATGGGTGGAATTCCAGGCCTACATATTGTCATCTGAGTGTCCATCTGTATCTATATAGAATTGGATAGGATTGTGATATAGAGCACAGTATCACAAGGCAAACCTGAGATTCTCCGAGCAGACCAGCTAACTCCTCCATGTTGCTAGTCAGAGGACCCTGGGTCAAAAGGTCATTCTTGATGTCCTCTAAGACATCTCCGTGGTCCTGCAGTCTCCCCACACACTCCAGATAATCTTGAGTGGAATATTGTGGCTAAAAGAAGGCCATGCATCCAAAGATAGGGTATGTAGTCACTGTCATCTTACATGTTACTCTTACATCTTACATCTTACTCTGAGTTCAGAAGTTTGGTAGGTACATTAAAAAAAAGTATTAACTAAAGATGACCTACCTTGATGTCAGCTTTGATCCCCTCAGCTTCCCTCATAGTTGAGCTCATAGCAGCGCGTGCCTGCTGGTCCTCCAGGGCAGAATGGCAGAGGTCCGGCCTCCCTGCCTCCATCGCTCCTTCAGCCTCCTCCTCAGAGCTCTCCTCCTGGATGCTCTCCAGAGGGTAGCCCTGCCTGTCACTCTGTGGCCCTCCACCCATCATACTGGTCAGAGTCTCCATGACCTCTCGCAGAACCTCCGGGTCCTGACTGGAAGAGACATTCTGGATCACCTGCAGCAACTGAGACTGGATGTGGGACGTGTTCCTCTCCGGGCCTCCAGGAGAGTTCTCGCTCCCAGGGGAGCGTGGAGCTCCCTGCTTCAGCAAATCCACAAGAAGATCTGGGCTGCTGTTTTCCAGAAGGCCCCTAGATGCCTGGAGGCCTGGAGGTTCCAGGGGGTCTGGAGGTGCCTTGAGCCCTGGAGATGCCGGGGGGCTTGGAGATGCCTGGAGGCCTGAAGGTTGCTGGAGGCCTGGAGGTTCCAGGGGGTCTGGAGATGCCTGGAGGTCTGGAGGTGCCTGGAGGTCTGGAGGTGCCTGGAGGCCTGGAGGTGCCTGGGGGCCTGGAGGTGCTGGGGGGCCTGGAGGTGCCTGGAGGCCTGGAGGTGCCGGGGGGCCTGGAGGTGCCAGGGGGTCTTGAGATGTCTGGAAGCCTGGAGGTGCCTGGAGGCCTGGTGGTGACTGGAGGCCTGAAGGTGCCAGAGGGACTGAAGGTGCCAGGGGGCCTGGAGATCCCTGTAGGCCTAGAGATGCTGGTCCCTGGACAGAGCCTGTCCTCCCTGGTGGGTGAGGAATGGTCTGGATCACACTGATTATGTCATCCACTGCCTGGTTCTTTGTCTTCTGCAGGTCTGCCACCTCCATCCTCACCAGCTCGTTAAGACCAGACCGTCCAGCGTTGCAGAGGACTGATGATGAGGCCGCAGCACCATCTGATACACTGGACGATTCTGGGTGAGTATTGTTTGTCTTTAGGAGGGATTCTTCCAATGGGCTGCATCCAGTTTGTGTTGGAGGTGATTCCTGACCCCTTACATCACGTCTTCTTTCTGATCCTACGCCAGGTTCTGAGTCATTCAGTGGAAGCTCTGAGGTCAGGTTTGAAGATGAGGGAAAGATTGAGGGGAGATTGTCCTCAGGTAATGTTGGTCGGTCGGTCTGCACTGTCGATCCTGTCTCAGAATTAGCTTCTGCAGTGGTAAAACTCCCCTGGAAGTCAACCTCAGCCACGTGGTTCAATGCAGATGATTCCTTTACTGATTCAGTCTGGGATCTTGCCTTCAGATCTTGTCTGGGATCTTTGCCATTAGAACTTGACAGATTTGTTGCTCCAATGGAATCTGACATGGTTCCGGAAGGGAGATCTTTGATGAGGGTTGGCACAGACATTTCTAAATTAGTATTGTAATCCCTGTAATCACTGCTGTGACTTGTGTCTAGAATAACTGTGTCCGATATTATACATGAATTAGTGGAGTCATGCCATAAGACTGGAGGATTCGTATCACATCCAAACTCACTCTGACCGAGTCCATTGTGAGAGGAGTCAAGTGTGATTCCTCCTAATGATCTGACAACAGCTTGTTGAGGCATCTCATTATCTGGCTGTAGACCCACTTCAGTGGGTCTGACTGTGATCTCTCCTGCCTTCCCAGAAGAAGATCCAGGCACCAAGCCAGTGGTGAGGCTCCTGAAAGAAGCATTCTCTGGGACAAGCTCCTCAGCCGACTGCCTGACTGAAGCCAGAACATTGTCTGTCTTCCTCTCTTCAGACTGGGTATCGCTGTGTGAGGAGCAGGATACCCCAGAGTCACTATGAACCGGACTAACCGTCAGATTGGCTACGATCTCCACCTGGCGGTGACTTGCACTGCTCAGCCCATCATCCATGTAGAATACCACAGGCTCCACGTCATCAGGAAGACCAGGGGAAGTGACATCATCGGTTGGTTGATTTTCCTCAGATTTCCTCTGGGAATGTCGGCTATCAGAAATAGTGATTGGATGTGACATGTTTGATAAAGTATTATGATGGGTGTCGTTCTGGGCTTCACAAACCATATCTGATGAGGATTCTCTACTGATATGGACTAACGGCTTGCAATCGTCCCTTGGTGAATATGCTGAGTCAGTTTGATGGGCGTGGAACTCTTCTGTTAGCTGATTGGACAAGATGGGTGAGATGATTTGTCCTGCAGGATCTTGACAGGCGCTCTTTGGAGGACGTGAAGGATTCAGAGGATAACTCATCTCCTCATGGTTCCTTCTAATGTCCCACTCCTCGCCTGCCAGTCCTTTCCAAATCTCCGTTCCATCCATTAACTCATCCGGAATATCCAGAATGATCACTGCTACTTTAGTCTCTGTTTGTTGTGTCAGCAGATTCTCAGCCTCTGTGTCATCTATGAACCCCAGTTGTCTGACTTCAGACACAGAGCGAGAGCATTTCCTCTCAGGGTCAACGATGGCCTTGTGTTTGGGCTCCGAGTGAAGGAGGCTCGTGGCCAGATCTTCGCTGACTAGCCCTGACTCAGTGACAGAGAGGTTGTTCCCAGCCTTGGAGTCGTACACGCCAGCTAGCAGGTTCTGCTGCTCTATGATCTGCATGGCCACCTGGGATGAGATGGATCCAGCTGACACTGCTGCCTGGAGGGTGGCCATAGTGTCCCTCTGATCCCCCGTCACCCCACTCCTGTGAAGCTGGAGAGCCAGAACCTCCAGCACGGTCTCCTCATCCACCAGACCTTTATCCAAAGCTCCTTCCAGATCATAGCGTTTACCTGAGGTCACATCCAGGATGCCACCCTCCTCCACCTGGGCTTTGAGCAGGTGGATGGCATATCTTCTCTCATCCTCGTCCTCCGGCACTTCCTTAGAGGACTGAGAGTCTGTGAGCCTGTCAACGGACTCTGGCACCATCCTGGATGGTGGTGAGTCAGCCCCAGCATCAGTTTGCACCTGCCAAGATGGTAAAGATGTAGTTGTGGGGTTTGACAGTGTGAGTTCATTTGTTCCTGAAGTTAAACGGTTATCGGATCCATTCATGACATGGGACATAGAAGATGTCCGGCTTCCTGTATTTGCTTGGAGAACTAAATCTCCACTAGACTTTTTTATCTGATCAACGGAATCTTCCTCCATGTGTTTGCCCTGAACAGGACCGATCCATTTGGAGTCCTTTTGAGATGTGTCTGCAGACAAACCGGTAATGAGCTGTGTCATGTTTCTTACCATGTCAGTTTGTCCAAATGGTTCCTCTAGGGCATCATATCCTGGAACACTAGTCCCAATACAGGTTTTAACATCCAGATAAACCTCATTTCCCTTGTCAAGCACACCTTGGAAACCAAGGCCCTCCCAGTCTTCATCTCTTTCTTCATCGATTTGCAACAGAACCAGATCCTCCTTACTACTTTGAGATGATCCTTCTGAATTTGTCAATTTCTCAGAGTTATCATCCATCCGTGTATTATTTTTAGATGACACAGTATTCTGTCTCTCCTGTAAACCAGCGTCTACTAACTGCTCCATTAAGAGTTTGGACAGTTTGGACAGCTGTCCATCAAATATCAGTAGTCTTTTCCCCGATGTTGGATCCATGTAGCTGTTCAGCATGAGGTAGGAGATAAAAAGCTGCTCTGCCTCTGCGGGAGAGGGAGCAACTAGGCACTGTTCATCCACTTCTCCAGGATCTCCAGGACAGTGACATCCTTCAATTTGCAGCTCCTTGAACATCAACCAAGAGGAGAACCTTGTATTCAGTTCATCGACATCTGGAAACACATCTGGTATTTCGATCATTTTCAGTATCTCCACTGTGTGTCTGTCAATCAGACCGCTTCTAGCCGCAGAGTTGATATCAACAACCTCTGATTTGTCCGGGATGTAAAAGGCCGCTATCTTCTGTCTGTTGCTGAGCAGTTTGCAGGCAAGCTGGCTGGTGATGATGTTGTGCTGCAGAGAGGTGGAGAAAGTGTGTATCTCCCCTGATTGAGGCCACAAAAGCCCAGTGAAGCCCCTCTGCTTCTCCAGCACCAGCAGAGCACTGGTGGAGCTCATCAAATCACACTGGACAGCTTCGTCCACCGTAAGCCTCTCTCCATTTTGGGGATTGACAATGCCGCCATTTTGTGTCTGGTGACTTAGTATCCCAGAGGCAACATCTGGATCAATGAGGCCCTCTGACAGGGCTTCGTCCACTGTCAGTTTGCGTCCGGTGTTAGGGTCGACGATGCCACCAGCTAACAGCTGAGACCCTAGTAATCTTAACATGGTCTCACGATCGATACAGCCCTCGTGAGCCGCCTTCAGCACACTGGTTTCCCTTCCTGATGGCAACATTATGGTTCCTTGCTGGTTTTCCCTCACAGGCAGCAGTCTTAGACCTGTTTCCTCATGAAGGACACTCATCTGGACCAGCTGGGCCAGGGACACATTCTCACCTGTGTTAGGACTGATGAGACCCTTCGTGTTGTTCTGTCTTTCCAGGATCTGGAGGTAGAGAGGGGCAGGGATGAGTCCAAACCCGAAGGCATCATCAAGGGTGATTAATTCCCTGGTGGGAAATGTCTTGAGACCTCCAGTAGCCAGCTGGATCTCCATGACTTTCACAGCCAAGCTTTCCGAGATGACCCCCTCACAGAAGGCTGCTATTGCAGGCAGAGGCTCAGAGGAAAACTGAGGGCTCTGGAGGATGTTGTTGGCCTTGTTCAGCTCCTGGAGTTGGCTCCATGTCGGCTGATCCAGGAGGTTCTCTGTGAGAGCCTTGTCCAGGTCAACAGACCCCCTGCTCTGTGGCAGAGTGAGGCCGTGTGCGACCAACTGGGCCTCTAGAAGGCAGACCCCTGTCTTATGGTCCAGCAAGCCTCTCTGGACAGAGGCAAACACAGAGAATACTGATCCACTCCCAGTCTCCAGGATCCCCTCAATGGTCTGGGAATCCTGTGGGACAACCAGAAGGAGAAGGAGAGGATAGATTAAACATACCTATGATAAATGCAGCTGATATGCATTTTATTATAGTTAATGTTCCTTCAATAATTGTTTTCAAAAGCAAGGCTGAACGAATACTCACCCATCAGACAAGCAAGGAGTTCATGTGCAATAATGCAAGGCTGTGACATAGTTTCCACAACAAGAGGAGAATTGGACACATTGAAAGCTGACATGCACCTGTGAACACAATTCAGTATCTGGCCAAACGTGACAGCAGGTTAGACACACCACATGAAGGGAGTTATGTTGGATAGGGAGGGCACCTGTGGGAAAGAGAATGACTGCGCATCAAGGATGGCTGTGAAAGTTCAGAATGCGGAAGGGTGATTCAGGGTGGTTCAGTCAGGAAGCATGTTTACAGCATACTCAGTTTCCCTGGGTTTCATTGGCCCACCTACTACAGAGGAACGCCCTCCTACTATTTCTCTCGTCTTCATTGGCTGACAGCGTTAGGAACGGCTCAAGAGAAAAACCATGCTGGGGATACGACTGGTTAGTCATGCAGGAGCACAGTAGGTGGCGCTAGTGTGCTTTGCAAATCCACACAACGTCACTTATCCACCACAGTGCAGCGCAGAGAAGAAGTTCCAAACCTGGTCAACAGGGGGCGTCTGGTCTGCACACTGCTGGCTGAGATCACCGTAAGCCTGATGCAGTAGTTTCAGCTGCTCCTTGGCCTCCAGCTTCTCCTCCTCCGTCATCCTGCAAGACAACACATGCACAAGTATTTAGCTTCGTTCAGACCTAATTGACAAGACAGTACAGTCAAAAGATACTGAACAGATGACAGAATGGTTCCTGCGTTCAGATTACATTTCTAGTGTGACACATGCATGATCAGAAGTCCAAATCCTTCAGATTCAGTTTAATATCATTGTAATTCCAACCAGGAAGCCCACATGGCACAGCCCAGCATATTATCATCACATGTTGATTCAACAGAAGAGCTCACTTGTCACTGTGTTTGGTAATCAGCATCTGGGTGGTCCTCAGGACCTCTGCAATCTGCTCCTTCTTGGTCACTATCTCCTCCATTGATGTCTGCAGTAATACAGACCATGAGTATAAATACACATTGTGTACTCTGAATGTTGACAGGTCCATATACTGTAAGATGCCCAGGCTGAACAAATAGCATTTGGCATATATGATATTGCATATTTTGCCTTTTAACTGTTTAAGGTAAATGGTGATTGGATATTAGGCTATGATGACTTATTCTAGGCTATGACAGTCCTAAGCATAATTCAGGACTCTAGATGCATGTTTGTACGTCACACTATGACTTGTGAAATTAACCTACTACACTATATCAGTTAATTCAATGCGTTGCTTTTAACACAATCACATCTCAATCTGTAATGCCAGATAATATGTCCATTTACAACAGAGAGTTAATACTACATAATATAAATACAATAATGTATTTTTATGAAATTATATTTTGCATTGAGGAAAAGAGGTTTCCTTGTAACATGTAAAATGTTGTGGTGATAAGTAAAAAGGACAGTACATGTCTAGCTAAATTGTTATCAAGATACTGGGATGTTATTGTGGTGCTTGTGCAACAGGCTCATGAGGTGAAGGACTCTGAGAGGGTTCATTTCAAGGGGACTGATACCTTTATAATGGTATAGCTGTCAAGCTGAAAACTGTATATGCACTTTGAACCTTTATATGTATATTGTGTGGCTATAACTGTCCAAATTAAATGATAAAAATCATCAAAAACTGTTTTGTTTATTGGAAACATGCACATACAATTATAAAGAGGAGGAGTGGGATCGTTTTGTATTTGTGTACAATTTGTATTTGGCAGGAAACACAATAAAGAAGTTATAGTATATATACATAATACATGGGGGTGATAATATACACATGTGCAGTCTTTGGGCGACAGTTGAAAACACCAGAGAGTGACAGCATGTTTGTTTAATGCACACGTCATTACCTGGGGCTTACTAGCAGTTGTTGTGCTAGCTTTAGCATCTTTGCCCAGGCCAGGTTTTACACTGGACATCCAGTGCAATAGCTTGCTAACTTTATCACCATTCTCTTTCTTCTCCTCATCGACAGATCGCTAAAAGTCAAAGAGAGGTTCATTAAAGCAGTTATATATTAATAGCACTACAGATTATCGAAAGACATGGAAAGATAGACAAGCAACAGCAGATACACACCAGGGAAACTCCCAGCCATATTATGACTCTATCTGAAATAGTCTCACAAACCATGGTGGTTTTCATACCAGCGTTGCATGAATTACATTTTAATGCTAATTTGCATTTGACTGAAATGTTTGCTTATGAACAAGCATGTGTTAAAAGAAGCATTTCCTTTTTTTTTCTTCTTTTTTTTTTTTTACAACATGAAATGTGAGACCACTAAATAGGATTTCACATAATTGATATGCCCAGATTTTCCCAGTTAATAAAATCCAGGACCTGTTATACATACATGTTGGAAGTTATAATATATTTTCTAAAATGATAAATGTTTGCACTTGTTTACACAGCACATATTTTGGTTAACTCCACAAAGTTAGATCTGTCTGTAGGTCCAGACATACTGAAAAGCAGGCTTGGCTCCAACACTTTGAGACTTGGTGGCCTCGATCAGTTTCATCCCTGTGTGGGAGTCGTGAACGCCTCTCTCCAGGGCCTCCTTAAAAGAGATCTTTCTCTTTGTCTTTGGGCAAGTGAGCGTTTTGGAATGATACTTGTCATCTTTTAAGATGGTGGCCGTGGCCTTATCCACCATGCAACTCTGGATCGCCTCCTCCAGAGAGACTCTCTGGTGAGTCTCTGGGTGGGGCAACCCTCCTGTGAGGAGTTGGTACTCTAGGCAGCGGAGACCCACGTCTTTAGGGAAAAGGTTTTCCTGAACTGCCTGAGACACACTCATGATCTTAGCTGTCTGTGGGTGGATGACACCATGGTACGCTTGTTGGAATAGCTGGAGCTGACGAGCAAAAGATTCGTCCAGGAGACCCCTCCTGACAGCTTCTGTGATTGGGCACCTGTCTCCCGACGCTGGGTCACAGATGCCCCCTGTGCAGGCCTGAGCCTCCAGGAACCTCAGGACGGTCAGACGGTCAACTAGGTTCTGCTGGAAAGCCTGGAAAACTGACAGACGCCTCTTGTGGGTGCTGTCCCACACACCTGCAATCGGGCTGTTTGAGTCTTCAACAACAACCATTCTGGAGAAGATGAGGTCAACCAGCTGGTAGATGCTGATCATCCCGCTGCGATAACCAACCAGCTCTGCTGTTTCCAGCAGCCTCTGACTCAGGGCAGTTTCGAGGCATACCTGCCGACCACTTTTCAGGTCGATTATGATATGTAGGGGGTTTCCATAGACATCGACAGCAGCCTTTTCCTGCCATTCGCTCTGCTGCTGTGAGAGAAAGAGGTAGGTCCTCTGATCTATGCGGTTGGCCTTATACGCTTCAAACGTGGACATCTCCATCCCAGCACTGCTGCTGATGACCGATACCGTAGAAGAGCTTGAAGGGGATGAACTAGAGAGATGCCTCTCGCCAAAGGGCAACAGGTAAACTCCACCATCAATATCATAGACACACATCTTTAACAGTTCGCTGTAGTAGGCCTTCTGTCCTGTATCAGGGTTGTGGAAGCTTCTGGGGTTACTGACTGGGTCAAAGAGACTCTGCATGGCGGCTTTGTTTATGAGTCCCTGCTCGAGTGCAACATTAAGAGGCACTCTAATACCGATCGCAGGGTTTATCAGACCTCCAGTGGCTATCTGAGCCTCCAGAATCTTCTTTCCTTTGCGTCTGTCTAGGATCCGTTCTTCCATAGCCTGGAATACAGACAGGGTTTTGCTGCCATGGATATAGCCGCTGACAGCCTTCTCTGCATCCAGCAGTTTGTCTTTTATGTCTGGGTCTACAACGCCCTTCGCCAATGCTTCCTGGACTGAGTGGGAAACACCAGTGGAGGGGTCGGTCACGCCTCCCGTGGCAGCCTGAACCTCCAGGAACTCAATGGCAAACACCTTAGATAGTAAGCCTTTCTCGACAGCTTCCATGAAGGTCATTTTCTTCTTGCTTGACTCCAAATAGATGCCAGCAATGGCAGTGGGTTTGCCGATGAACTGAGCCAGTGATGCCTGGACCTGCCCCACCGTGGTAAGTCCCATTTCTAATTTGTGTAAGACTTCTCTGTCCAATAGTTTGTTTTTGATCAACTTCCTTACACTAATGCTTCCTCTAAGCCCTGGGAGCTTGGGAGAGGCCTTAAGGGAAGCCGACTGACTCTTCACCACCTCAGTTCCTTGCAACACGCTCACAGATTGAGACAAGTTGGTTGACGTGGTTTTGTCATTGGCTGAACTTGTACTAGAGAGGCTAGACGTGACCTGTTCACCTCCTCTCGCTGATCCACCCACAGACATGTTCTGTGTTATGGATACAGCTTTAGACTGGTTTCCTAGGTTCCCAGAAACCACATTCTGAGCGTGTTTTTGCTGAACTGTTGAACTCTGAACAGAAAGGTTGTTTGGTTTCGTACTCATTGTTTGTTCCTGCGAGAGGTTCATGGTTTGAACTACCTGATTTTGAGCAATGGTTGAGGACTGGCTCTTATTTTGATCACAGACTGGCTGAGAAATATTTTGATTGTTGACTACTTGACTGGTGGCAGTATTTTGACTGTGGACTACTTGACTGGGAGAAGAACTTTGACTGTGGACTACTTGACTGGTAGCAGTACTTTGACTGTGGACTACTTGACTGGGAGAAGTACTTTGACTGTGGACTACTTGACTGGTACCAGTACTTTGACTGTGGACTACTTGACTGGGAGAAGAACTTTGACTGTGGACTGCTTGATCAAGAGCAGTACTTTGACCATGGACTACTTGACTGGTAGCAGTACTTTGGCCATGGACTACTTGACTGGTAGCAGTACTTTGACTGTGGACTACTTGACTGGGAGAAGTACTTTGACTGTGGACTGCTTGACTGGGAGAAGTACTTTGACTGTGGACTACTTGACTGGGAGAAGTACTTTCATTTTGAACTAGTGGATTGCGGGCACTGCTTTGATTTTGGACCAGTTGATCCTGGGCACTGCTTTGATTGTGGTCAAAAGCTTTATTGGATTGTTTCACTCTATGTAGTTCGTCCATGACTTTGTCTTTCTCCATCGAAGCTATCTGTGAACATGGGATGAAACAGACACCAGATTAGACATTAGAGTTCACCAAACGGCAAATACTCATTCTAATCATCTGTTGGCAGGGCAAATGATATACATTAAAGAAATCCAATAATCTTTGCTTTAATCTAAAAAATATACGTTCAAATAAAATGTTTCCTTAGTGAAATACTACTAAATGCATATGTGCTACTATTGCAGCAGTTGAGAATAGTGTTAAGAAATTTTAGATAAAAAGATATACATAGTTATTGATATATACCTGCGATGACACTTTCATTTTGACCAGCTCCTCCTCTAGGTTGTGCTTGGAATCTTCATATGAAGCCACGATTTTTTGCGTCAAAGCAAGTTCTGTCTTCAGTTGGGCAAGGTCGTTGTCTTTCGCACACTTGTGACTGGTCAAGGCTGCTGCCTCAAGCTCCTTAGCCTTCCTGCTCTCAGTGCTGATGGCAACTTCTAGCTTGAGGATCTTTTCCTGAAGGCTTTTCACCTCCTCTACGTAGGACAACACCTGCTCGTTGAGGGAGCGTGCTTCCTGTCCCTTCATGGCCAGATTCCTCTCGCTGTCCGCCAGCAGCTGCTTCAGCTTGGTGGTTTCAGTGGAACTCTGCTTGTGGAGGTTTTCAAAGTGAGTTACGTTTGAGCTGAGCTTTACTTTCTCTGCCTCCAGTTGAGAAATCTGAGATTTGGCCTTCAGTAGGTCATGGCTGATGGAGGCTCTCTCCTGTTGTACTTTGTCCATCTTGATACGTAGATCATTTACCTCCTGTTGGGCTTCTTGCTTCATCTTTAATGTGCTCTCATTGAAGGTTTTCAACTGCTCAACTTCCTGTTTCAAATACTTGTTCTCCGTCTCTGCTGACAGTGAACTTTGTGATTGTCCCTCGTTGAGGGAGCGTGCTTCCTCTCCCTTTATGGCCAGATTTCTCTCGCTGTCCGCCAGCAGCTGCTTCAGCTTGGTGGTTTCAGTGGAACTCTGCTTGTGGAGGTTTTCAAAGTGAGTTAAGTTTGAGCTGAGCTTTACTTTCTCTGCCTCCAGTTGAGAAATCTGTGATTTGGCCTTCAGTAGGTCATGGCTGATGGAGGCTCTCGCCTGTTGTACTTTGTCCATCTTGATACGTAGATCATTTACCTCCTGTTGGGCTTCTTGCTTCATCTTTAATGTGCTCTCATTGAAGGTTTTCAACTGCTCAACTTCCTGTTTCAAATACTTGTTCTCCATCTCTGCTGACAGTGAGCTTTGTGATTGTCCCTGAGCTTTCTGTTGCATTTCGAATTGGATTTGAGATTGTTGTAACGAGAGCTTGTTCTCCATTTCAGCCTGAACCGACTTAAGTTCCCTCTCATGACCTGCCTTCTGAAGGTCAAGTTTGCTTTTCAAGTCGTCCAGCATCTGTTTACAGTTTTGTAGTTGGTTCTCCATCTGTTTGGACTTCAGCTGAAGGTCAGAACTTTCTTTTTGCTTCTGTTTGACCTGCTGTTGGGCAAGGTCCAGTTTTCCTTTCAGCGTGGTGACCTCAGAGGTCAATGATACTGTTTTCTCATGTAACATATTCTTATCCCTTTGGAGGACAGTGATTTCCTGTTTGAAGTTGGATGAGAATTTGTCGGAGCTTGTAGTCATTTCTTTCATGGTCGACTTATTCTTTTGAAGCTCCGCCTCCAACTCAGCAATTTTAGACAGTTTATTTTTCTTTTCCTGAGTCTCTTTCGTCAGATCATCCTTTGTCTTTTTTAAAACAGAGCTCAGTTCTTCCAATTCGGCTTTCAGGTTTTCCAGTTTCTGGTCAGCCATTTTTTTGTCTTTCTGAAGAGAGTTTATTTCCTGTTTTAGAGTTGCTGTCACTTTCTCAGAGGTTCCACTCATTCCTTTCATGCTCTGCTTACATTTCAAAAACTCACTTTCCACTATCTTCAGTTTATTAAGATATTTCTGTCCCTCTGTGGACTCCCGCTGGAGGTCGGCCATTGTTTTCTTCAGCGTGACATTGAGATCATTTACCTCGGACTTCTTCTCCTGGATCTTTTGATTGGCCATATCCCTCTCTGTGCCAACCATGCTGAGCTCTGATTTGAGGTTGCGTATTTCCTTCTCATAATTGATGATGTTCAAGCTAAGCTCTCTGTTCTTCTGCTGCAGATCTGCAGTCTTCTTCACCTCCTCGTTGTAATCTCTTAGTTTGAGCTGAAGTTCGTGGGAGATTTGGCTCTTCTTCTGGAGTTCTTCTTCAATGATCCTCACATGTGACTTTGTGGCCTCCACCTGAGACTTGAAAATGTTCACCTGCTGATCTTTGGTTCCAGCTTCCATTCTTACCTTCTCGAGTTCTACTTTCAGATTCTTCAAGTTATTCTCCATCTCCTTGTTGACTTTCATCAGGTCTTCCACTTGCTTCTGAAACTGGGCAGCCATCATACTGCTCTTCTGAAGCTCTGCTTCCAGGTTCCTGTATTTGAGCTGCACATCGTGCTCAGATCTCTGCTTTAACACAAACTCCTCTTTAAGTTGTTGAAGCTGTTGCTTCCAGCTCTCTGCCTCGTTTTTCAACGACTTCATCTTTTGCTCAGAAAAGATTTTATCCTGCTGAAGCGACTCAATACTGACTTGAAGACCTCCTATGTCATTGTCCAACAACATATTAATCCTTGTGAGCTCGTTGATTTTGAATTTGAGTTTTTCTTCCTCTGTCTGTTTGGTGGCCAACTCGTCCTCCAGACACCTCACCTTGTGACTCTTCTCCTGCTCCATGGTGTTCCTCTGCAGGAGCTGTCCTTGGTGGATTTTCAGCTGCTCTTTCATGCCTTCGACCTCCGTCTTGTGAAACATAACCTTCTGTTCCAGTGACGACTTGTCCCTCTGTAAGGACTTGATTTGCTCTTGGAACACATAGATGGATTTCTTCAGTTCGGACGTTTCCTGCCTCAGCTCTTCTGATTTCTGCCTCATGTTGCCTCTGTCCAGCTCGACGTCCAACTGAAGCTTCTTCAACCTGTTGTTGCTGTCCTCCATAATCTCTTTGAAACGTTGAGCCTTCTCCTCAGCGATATTTTTATGCATCAACACGGCGTTCAGCTCGGACTTCAAATTCTTTATCTCCGTTTCTGCCTTCTTCTTCCCCATGGTTAGCTCCTCCAGTTTGAGATTCAGGGCCTCCGCCTCCACATCAGCTTGGACTTGCTGGATGCTGCTAGCAAGGGAGGCGCTCTCCCTGACCATGGAAGACCTGGACTCGTTGAAGACGACTCGGGTCTCATTGGTTTTGACCTGCTGGATCTTATCCATCTCCATGACACGGACCTGGTTAATAAGTTCGGCCTCTGTGTCCTCCTTGGCCTTCAGCTCTCGCTGGAGGGTTCGACTGTGTTCCTCCAGATCCTGCACGTCACCTTCCTTCCTCCTCAGGTGATCCTCCAGCTTCCGGCGGGCCATGGTGCCCTCCTCAATGTTCCTCTTCAGCATGCGGAGACTCTCCTCCAAGGAGGACTGCTTGGACTCTGACTGCATGATCAGCTGTCTAGCGTGTCCTAACTCCTTCTCCATGGCAGCTTTGCCCTTCACAGCAATCTCCAGTTCCGCTCGTGACTGCTGAACCTCAAACTCTGCCTTAGACTTCTGGAGGGTGAGGTCCTCTATGGACTTCTTTTGTGTCTCCACCACCTTCCCCAGGCTTTCCAGCTGAGCCTGCCTCTCAGCCAATGATGTCTCCAGTTCCTGTACCTGCTGTTGAAGACAACTAATTTCCTGCTCTGCTGTGGCCTTTTGATGCTCCACAGTCTCTGTCCATGTCAGGTACTCTGCCCTCTCTGAAGCCTTTCTGTTCTACAAGGCAAGACAACAAGTCATCCAAAAATTTGCAAAACTTGTATTCTTAAATGGAATATTCACCCTGTTATCAGGTCTTACATCCTTACCAAAGAAAAGCGAGGTTTTGCAGTGTCGTTAATTGTCCCCAACAAATGCCACCATGACGTAAAAAAGCATTTCCATTCCAGCAGCAGGAAGATTGACAAGGTAGTTGACAGAGTTCACCGCCACCAACAGCAATGCAAAAGACTGTCTCCTTTTACATGGGAATACGGTACATCAACCCTCAAGATTTAGCTTGAAAGCTATATGTCTCTCCATTTGTATTAAATGGGTAACCAACAGACACGTGAGTTTGTTCTTTATATGGCTGGAAGTAATCACCCCATCCCATTCAACACACACAGCGTAAAGTGACAACTCATGCAAACAGTTTTAGACATTCTAATGAAGAGTTCTGCATAATATGTGCATGAGAAACTGCCATGACATGCCAAAAGAGGATTATCCCAAATGAAGGCATGTAGTCTACTACATGCCTTCCTAAAGAACCATACTGAGATAGCAAGACTGAGATGACACATAGCTGTGACACTGGATTCACATTCCAGCCTCTCCCTACCTCTTCATCTTCCGTCCTCTTCAACGTCTCGCTGGCGAACTTCACATACTGAGTCATGAGGGTGACCAAAGCAGTGTAGCGAGTTCTGAGGTCCATGAACTAAGGTGGGGGTGGGGGAGGAGAGGGGGCATCGCATTAGATTATACAGTTTGATATATCTCTGTCTAGTCATCAACCTTGGTTGACCATTCCAGAATGTTCACCTCCTGCTGGATGGCGTCAGATGATCCCTGCATCCTGCGTCTTTTCAGGGGAGATTTATGTTGGGAATCCACCATCGCTCGGTAGGTCATCATCTGCAGTTCGTAATCCTGAAAACATACGAGACGGCAGATCTTTTGTAACCTAGGCAAGCGCTACAACATGGAACCAAGTAAACGTTGATGCTGTAGATAGGTGGGACAGTCGGTTGGTCCATAACAGTTGGGGACTAACTTTGACAGCCCCACAGTACTGCTCAGAGTACTTCTGGCACTCATCCATCCTGGCCTGCTTCTGTTCCATCTCTGCAACAAGGACCTGGAACACACACAGAGAAGAAAAGCCCTCAAACAGTGTGCAAACCCAAATCACAGCCGAGCTTCCTTTGAAACCCTACGTGATGTTTCTTCTTGTTTACCTTCTGCTGGTTGAGCAGCTCCGCAAGAGCCTTGCTGTCCTCAGGGTGGTTTTCCTGGGTCATCCTCTGTAAAGTCTCCACCTCTTTGGCCCACTCATTCAGACTGTTGTAGGAATCTTTGTAGTATTTAAGAGATTTCCCAATGCCCTCAAGGTCCCGAAGCCTAATAAACACATCATGACAAAGGTTCACATAGAAATACAAATATAATTGCAAAACCTTGATAGGTCTCAGTATGAAGCCAAATGTTCCACAAGGTTGTTGTGTACATTTCCAATGCTGAGTATTTTTTTAACACTATATACAGGCTACTATGCGTTACTGCACGACAAAGTACGGGTCACATCAAGGGAACGTATATTCTGGATCTGAAGGAACACCAACCTGCTCTCAATCTGCAAGTGAACGCTGTGCCACCTCTCGCTCAGCTGGTCCACCTTCTCCTTGTGCCAGTCCAGGTCAAAGTCACGCTCGTTGTGCGTTTTAAACATGCGGTCGCTGACGGCCCGAGCCTTCTGGAGCTCATCCTCCAGGTCGTGGAAAACCTCGCGCTGGTCGTCGATCTCTGTCCGCCATTGCTGCAGAAGAAGAAGAAGAAAGATGGCTTTACCATAGATGAACATGACCCGACGGATCCAACTGGAACTGAATCTCCTGGAGTATGGATGAAGGATCTGGAACTGAATCTCCTGGAGTATGGATGAAGGATCTGGAACTGAATCTCCTGGAGTATGGATGAAGGATCTGGGACTGAATCTCCTGGAGTATGGATGAAGGATCTGGAACTGAATCTCCTGGAGTATGGATGAAGGATCTGGAACTGAATCTCCTGGAGTATGGATGAAGGATCTGGAACTGAATCTCCTGGAGTATGGATGAAGGATCTGGGACTGAATCTCCTGGAGTATGGATGAAGGATCTGGAACTGAATCTCCTGGATGAAGGATGAAGGATCTGGAACTGAATCTCCTGGATGAAGGATGAAGGATCTGGGACTGAATCTCCTGGAGTATGGATGAAGGATCTGGAACTGAATCTCCTGGAGTATGGATGAAGGATCTGGAACTGAATCTCCTGGATGAAGGATGAAGGATCTGGAACTGAATCTCCTGGATGAAGCATGAAGGATCTGGGACTGAATCTCCTGGAGTATGGATGAAGGATCTGGAACTGAATCTCCTGGATGAAGGATGAAGGATCTGGAACTGAATCTCCTGGAGTATGGATGAAGGATCTGGAACTGAATCTCCTGGATGAAGGATGAAGGATCTGGGACTGAATCTCCTGGAGTATGGATGAAGGATCTGGAACTGAATCTCCTGGAGTATGGATGAAGGATCTGGGACTGAATCTCCTGGAGTATGGATGAAGGATCTGGGACTGAATCTCCTGGAGTATGGATGAAGGATCTGGGACTGAATCTCCTGGAGTATGGATGAAGGATCTGGAACTGAATCTCCTGGAGTATGGATGAAGGATCTGGGACTGAATCTCCTGGAGTATGGATGAAGGATCTGGGACTGAATCTCCTGGAGTATGGATGAAGGATCTGGGACTGAATCTCCTGGAGTATGGATGAAGGATCTGGAACTGAATCTCCTGGAGTATGGATGAAGGATCTGGAACTGAATCTCCTGGAGTATGGATGAAGGATCTGGGACTGAATCTCCTGGAGTATGGATGAAGGATCTGGGACTGAATCTCCTGGATGAAGGATGAAGGATCTGGAACTGAATCTCCTGGAGTATGGATGAAGGATCTGGGACTGAATCTCCTGGAGTATGGATGAAGGATCTGGAACTGAATCTCCTGGAGTATGGATGAAGGATCTGGAACTGAATCTCCTGGAGTATGGATGAAGGATCTGGAACTGAATCTCCTGGAGTATGGATGAAGGATCTGGAACTGAATCTCCTGGAGTATGGATGAAGGATCTGGGACTGAATCTCCTGGAGTATGGATGAAGGATCTGGAACTGAATCTCCTGGAGTATGGATGAAGGATGAAGGCTGACACTGTAGATGAGCAATGATGTGTCACAGTCTGGGAAGCTCAGCGGTAGAGCGTTTGACAGAGCAGTAGGTTCAAATCCTTCCATGTCCGTCAGTGTGGATAAAGGCTCCAGTTAAATGAGCACATTATAATTACTTGCTTTCCCCATTAGTCAAGATGGAGTGCATTAACTTCCACCGAGTGATTATTGTACACGATAACATCTAACAGGAAGTGATGTAATGTCCCATGTCAGTGTTACCTTCAGTTTGCTGACAACCGTTTCTATGGACTTCAGGTTGGAGTTCATGGCGTCTTCTTCACAGAGTTTGGCTTCAAATGTCTTGACCAAGGCCTCTGCACTCTGGCTGTGCTTCACTACCAAGCTCACAGTCTTCAACCTGTGACACAGAGAAATGAGGAGAAAATACCAAAACACCTACCTGAACACACATTTTACACAGTAACTGTCATTTTTACATTTACAGTCTAGTATTAGGGAATGCCAATATCGATCATTATTGTAGTGGGATGATGTATATTCTGCAGTGGTCAACCATTGGCTACAAACGTTCCAGAAAAAGTTCAAAACACTAATGTCCACAAATGACAAAATCCCAGGTAGGGATTCAAAGGTGTTAGCTTACTTCTCCAGGTAAATGCAGGACATGGAGTACACCTGGTTCATGCTCTGCATGATGACCTCCAGCTCGGAGGAGAGCGTCGGGACAGACAGGGAGGCGGTGGCCTGGCGAAGGAAGGCCTCACACTTCTCCCTCATGGCCTCCAGCTCCTCCCGCAGCTGCTCCAGCTCACTCCTCTTCTTCTGCGATGGGGGAGGTGGGGGGGGGGGGGGGGCAAGGGGGAGCAGGAGGACGGAGCAAGAGTGGGGCAGGGGTGCGGGGGCATGGGGAGGAGCGGAGCAAGATGGGGTGGGGGGCAGGGGTATGGAGAGGAGGGGAGGAGGAGGAGGTTAGGGGGACCGCAGGGGGAGCATTGGAAGCAGCGGGGAGGGGGGACGGGGGAGGAGGGGGGAGGAGGGGGGAGGAGGGGGCAGGCGTTAGCGATGGCGACCATCATTATTATCACTACTGAATGTAAGAGGGTTGATGTCTTAGAGTGAAACACCCCTTCCCTGCTCTGCAGCGCTAATCTACACAGACTGCAGGTAGGCTCCTGGGGGCCCTCTAACAGGCTCCTGGGGGCCCTCTAACAGGCTCCTGGGGGTCCTCTAACAGGCTCCTGTCTGTCCTCTAACAGGCTCCTGGGGGCCCTCTAACAGGCTCCTGGGGGTCCTCTAACAGGCTCCTGTCTGTCCTCTAACAGGCTCCTGGGGGCCCTCTAACAGGCTCCTGTCGGCCCTCTAACAGGCTCCTGTCTGTCCTCTAACAGGCTCCTGTCTGTCCTCTAACAGGCTCCTGGGGGCCCTCTAACAGGCTCCTGTCGGCCCTCTAACAGGCTCCTGTCTGTCCTCTAACAGGCTCCTGTCTGTCCTCTAACAGGCTCCTGTCTGTCCTCTAACAGGCTCCTGGGGGTCCTCTAACAGGCTCCTGTCTGTCCTCTAACAGGCTCCTGTCTGTCCTCTAACAGGCTCCTGTCTGTCCTCTAACAGGCTCCTGTCTGTCCTCTAACAGGCTCCTGTCTGTCCTCTAACAGGCTCCTGTCTGTCCTCTAACAGGCTCCTGGGGGTCCTCTAACAGGCTCCTGTCTGTCCTCTAACAGGCTCCTGTCTGTCCTCTAACAGGCTCCTGTCGGTCCTCTAACAGGCTCCTGGGGGTCCTCTAACAGGCTCCTGGGGGTCCTCTAACAGGCTCCTGGGGGTCCTCTAACAGGCTCCTGGGGGCCGTACCTCCTGCTCTGCGATACGCTGGACGCTCTGCTCCAGGTCATCACGGTCCAGAGGCGTGCGGATCTGCCTGATCAGATGCTCCTCCTGGAACTCCAGACGCATGCGGAAGTTCCGCAGCTCTGAGATGTACAGGTTGTACACAGACTCTTCATGCTCTTCTGCTCGGTGATGAAGATATGATGAAGATCAGGTAAATAAAGAAACACAGGAAGGACCACAGTAAAAAAACAAGACCTGAAACAATTCTTCAGTTAGAGATTTTGTGAACAAGAGAACAAAGTGTGTGTAAGTGTGGCCAGTGAAGCCAAATCAACTGATTACAGCAGATTTATTAATGGACTATCAAGCTCATGAACACCTTAGTGCTAATCCTTTCCTGCTGTGAGTTCTGCTTGCCATAGATAAAGGATTAACTTCAACCAGATATAAATATGCTGTAGAAACAAACTCTTGTGAATCCCTTAAACACAGCTGGAAACACAGCTGGAAACACAGCACACTCAATCCCACACTGCAGTGCCTTCACAGAAACCAGTCCAGCACTGAGATCACTGCCTGCTTCTTAAGGTTAAATAATAATTCCCAAAGGTATTAACTTCATGTCTAATGGGCTTATAGCACCATGTGATTACCTCGAGGAGGTTAGCTTAGCTTTAGAAGAGAGGAGAGTAGATTAGTGGCTAGTTTAACCATGCTGCCCTCTGCAGATTTTCTGGCATTAGCAGAGTAACGTTAGCATTTAGCTTAGCATCGCCTCTGCTGAATTTGTTTCACATGTTAGCAGAGTAACGTTAGCAGTTAGCTTAGCATTTTCTATATCTTCAGACTGCATGTTTAGCATTAGCAGGAGCATGGCCTTGCCTCTTTCTGCAGACTTGAGCAGCTCCTCGTAGTACTCCTTGCAGGCCTGGACCTCCCTCTCCAGCTGGGAGCGGTCTGCCACGGTGAAGACCTCCGACTCCTCGCTGTCCTCCAGGAAGTCTTCAAAGTGGGACTGCATGTTGCTAATGACCTGCTGGTGCTCGCCCGGCAACATGGTCTTGATCTGTAGAGCAAAACACCGTGATCCTTGTCCTCAGGGCTGGGCCTCGTGAACACACACTACCTGGAGACCCACCATCATTCTGACTGAGCACAATCAGCTACACCAATGCTAGACTGACATTATGATTCATAACAGTGAGGCTTGGATTCAGTCACATGTGATCTCTACTTCCATACCATTTCAGATTCAGGACCTTTTGTGTGTGGATCGACATTGCAGTCATTTCACTATTGGAGCTCGATATGATAAAGTCAAGGTCCATTTTATCCACAGTCCTTCCACTAACACAGATCTCCTTGTTTATGTGATCTGTGGAACGGCAGAGAATGGCAGGGAACATCAGAGAACGTACCGAGGACACGTTCCACTTGCGGATGGCGTGGATGTCGGCCATGAGGAGGTTCCAGGATGCGACGCTCTTCATGTTGACGTGGGAATGATGCCAGAGGGCCAGAACATTCTGGTACAGCTGCTCGATCCTACAGAGGTCAACAAGAGATAACAAACATCAGTCTATTCATACTGCCTGTGCTATACTGAAGATCTACAACACTAAGTTCATAATTGGCATTTTTTAATAGGAGAGGGTTGAACATGATTTCCTGGACCGTTTTGATCAGTTATCAGGTCAACGACACAGATATTCTCCAAGGCGTTAGTGAGGGAGCTTCTGGGTCCTAGCGCCCCACCTGCTGGCCTGCTCCATAGCTTCCTTGTTGGGCGGGGGGATGGTGAAGCAGACGGAGGGAACCATGGCCTCGTTCCCCGACGGGCTGATCACCTTCCACTTGGCCCGGTGGGAGTTGCTAGCCAGGACACACTCATCGTCCTTGTAGATGGTTATCTTGGAGAGATAGATCAATATTAACCTCGTATTTAAAGCTTGTTTATCAGACTGTCAACGATGCTCCAGCCATATCATCCCTACATCCTCTCTACTGATGGAGTTTAGACCAAACGATGTGACAGAGGGGACCAGCCCATCCGGCCGTGCAGAGCCCTACCTCTATCTGTCGGTAGTCACAGATGGCTTTCACCGGTATGGAGGTTCTGACCAGGTTCTCTGGGTTTCTGGGCTTGAGCTGGACCACAGACTTGGACCGGCCCACAAGCCCCGCCACGCTGCTCCGGTACTGGAGAAGCTGCTCCTTCTCATCCTGGAGGAACCAGACAGCCAACATCAAGTCACTGTCTCATTGAAAACACAGGGTTTTTGTGGTCTTTCCTCTAAAGACAGTGTATTCAAACGGCCACTACAATTCTGACTTCATTGAAAATCTTTGGCTTGATCTGGGGCTCTGTGGTGGCTAGCATACCATGGACTCCTGGATGAGATCCTCCAGCTTGTGATAGCTGCTGCTTCGATCACAGCAGTACTTCCTCTGGACCGTGTCCTGCAGGCTCTTCAGGTAGTCCATGGACTCTTTGGCATCTTTGAAAAACTATGAATGAACAGTGAAAGAGGAGAAAAGGATGGAAAAAGGGAGGTAGGGAGAGAGACAGAGAGAGGGAGGGAGATAGAGAGAGAGAGGGAGGGAGATAGAGAGAGAGAGGGAGGGAGATAGAGAGAGAGAGGGAGGGAGATAGAGAGAGAGAGAGAGGGAGGGAGATAGAGAGAGAGAGGGAGGGAGATAGAGAGAGAGGGAGGGAGATAGAGAGGGAGGGAGATAGAGAGAGAGAGGGAGGGAGATAGAGAGAGAGGGAGGGAGATAGAGAGAGAGAGGGAGGGAGATAGAGAGAGAGGGAGGGAGATAGAGAGAGAGAGGGAGGGAGATAGAGAGAGAGGGAGGGAGATAGAGAGAGAGAGGGAGGGAGATAGAGAGAGAGGGAGGGAGATAGAGAGAGAGAGGGAGGGAGATAGAGAGAGAGAGGGAGGGAGATAGAGAGAGGGAGAGAGATAGAGAGAGAGAGGGAGAGAGATAGAGAGAGAGAGGGAGGGAGAGAGAGAGAGGGAACTGGCTCGTGAGATCCATGTGGCCCTGAAGCGACTACAGTCAGAGGTGAGGAGCAGAAAGCTCTCAGCTCACCTCAAAGTAGACTGAGTTGTCTTTCAGGTGCTGTTCCACACAGCAGCAGAGCTGCAGCACCCAGCTCCACTGAGTCTGCATGGCAGCCCGGTACGCCTGGAGGAGAGAGCACAGGGGGCAGCACAGGGGGCAGCACAGGGGGAAGCACAGGGGGAAGCACAGGGGGCAGCACAGGGGGCAGCACAGGGGTCAGCACAGGAGTCAACACAGAAGTCACCATAATGGTCACAGGGGTCACTCTCTCCTGCCATCGTTCTTACTTCAATGGTGAGCCTGGCAGGGTGATTCTCCAGCAGCAGAGTCTCTGCCTTGTCCTGTACAGACTTGATCACCTCCTCCTTATCATCCAGCTCTCTCATCAGGTCCTGGACACACAGACAAGACCAGCCCGTGCATCAGCCAGGAGCTCCTGGCGTTCCCCCCACCCCCCCTGCCCTGCCCACAACACCAGCTCCTCCACAACCTTTACTGTCGTACTGAATACTCTGAGTGTTGAATGTGAAAGAGCAATGAGCCGAATGTATGAGTGGATCAACTCACAGCATGGTAGTCCTTCTTCTTGGAGATGTTGCTGTTTAGGTCGCTCCAGTCAAAGGCCACTTCCTCCTCCTCCTTCTCGTTCAGCCAGATGAGTTCCTGGGTGGCCCGCGACACAAAGTCCTGCAGGCTTTCCAGGTGCCTCTGTCTGTCCCTCGAACAGTTCTGGTGGACCAGGGAGGGGAAACAGAGTCAGGGCAGCCCAGGTTATCAAAACAAGCGTACCTGATGTGTGACTGTTACTTCCACACAACATACCAGTAACCTGCTGTACTGAGACTCCAGTCTGCCCAGTTTATCAGAATATGTCAGTTTCGCAGGCTGGTTCATCTGCATCTGAGCGGGAGGAAAAAACTAAAGTTGAATGAAACTGTTCACTTGTAAACCAATCAGCGTCACAGAACAGGAGTCTGCCTGGCTGTTGTTACTGCACACACCTCGTTAAGTTTAGCTTCTTTAAGGCTCATTTGGAATTCATCAATGGCTTTCTGAACAGTGTCATGGCTCTCCAAGTGCATCTCCACACTGGGCAGGTCAGACCCCCACTCTGCCTGGTCCAGCTGCACCTACCACACAAAACACAAAGCAAGCGTTCAAACTCTCCCATCTGTAAAGCCACGAACAGTACAAGACAGAACACGTCTTTTCAGGCACCGGAACCTTCCAGAATATTCACCTGCATCTCATCCACCCAGTTCAGGAGGTCCTGAACAAAGTTCATGTTGACCTCCTCTTCGGTCATGTTGGGGTCTCCCAGCGACTTCCCCAGGGGCTTTCGTATCTGCATGTGCTTCAGATGCTGGAGGGCTCCCGGGTCCATCCCCCCTCCCCCCACGTAGACTTGCCCCGAGCCAAGCTGCATGCCGGGCGTGAGGCCAGGGGCGAGGCCGGAAGCGAGGCCGGGGGAGAGGCCGGCAGTTAGGCTGGAGGTGAAGGTGGACCCTGGGGTTCCCAGACCTCCGGGGCTGAGGGCCGGGGTCAGGCTGGAGGAGAAGCCTGAGTTGAGGCTCTGGGTGATGCCTGAGATCATCATCTTGGTCTGCTCCGTGGTCAGGGTGTGACCTTTGCTGTAGACGGAGGAACACTCACTTCGGAGGGACAGGAGGTCGTCACGGAGACGGGAGACCCTGCAGCGTCACACACAAAGACACGGCATGAGAGAAGTCTTCCAACACAGGACTATGCCACACACACACACACACACACCTGAAGAGAAGGAACATTTACTATATATCTATTAATTATTAATTAATAATTATGTAATTAATTTTAATTCAATAAAGTAATTCTGATTCTCATTCATGCTTAGAGTTGAGCTTGGCTCATTTTCTGACAGTCAAATCCACAGTGTCAGGATCAACACTGGGACCAACCGAGCACAATAAGTTATTTCTCCTATGAAAGTTACAACAAGCTTGTTTGTGCGCATGGTGGAGGTGACCTACCTTTGGACGAGCTGATCAGCAAAGTAGAACTTCCCGTCCAGGAGGATCTGGATGTCCACCACCTGCTGCCGGAGCAGCGTCTCACATTCCAGCAGGTGGCCCGCGACCTCCGCCTCGTTCTGGAACTGGATCCCCGACTCCAGCCGCTTGGCGTCCTGACAGACAAACAGGCTCTCAGGAAAAGGCTTCAACTCACAAGAGCTCAACATTACTACAGGGTGTAGTGATAATAATGTGGGCAGTTTTTAGGCAACTGAAACGATGATTACACAGCGTTTTAGAGAAGAAGTGGATTCAGGGAAAGTTGTATGGTTTGCTGTTAGAGCGTGTCTTACAGACTGCAAGGCGGTCTTGGCCAGAGCGAGCTTGTCTTCCCCTGACACACAGTCTCTCTGGACTCTGTTGGCTATCTGCTGCAGTCTCTCCAGTCTGAAACACAGGGCAGGACTTGTTAGCGCTGGACGCATGTCTTCACAAACAGAACCCTCTTCAGGCATATGTAACATGTTCAGCTGAATGTTCTTCCCTTGGCACCTATTGGTTCTCATGATGTATGCTTTGTAATCTATATGCCCGCTATGTTTGGGGTCTATCACTTGCTATGATCAGTGACCGATCTTTTGTAAAGCTCTCTCGCTTTGGATAAAAGCATCTGCTAAATGAATAAATGTAAATATTCTGTCTGATCTGCTGAACACCAAACTCTGAGCTGTGCTTTACACTGCAGAATCAGGTGCATTCACCTCAAACCAAACTGAATGAATATAATAATCGAAAACTTCAATGCTACGAAATACAATCTAGACCATCAACACAAAAACCATCTTTATATAATCTGCTGAGTCAACAATACTGCAGTACTACAAACTGTCGAGTGTTAACACTGAAACCAGAGAAACATCATCCATGCTGCTCGGACTCACCGGGGTGTGAACATGGACATGCTGTTATTGAGGAACACAGGACTGCTGGAGAGCAGAGGCTCCATACTGGCTCCAGGCAGAAGGTTCTCAGCTGAGCCCAGACTGGTCAACGTGCTGACCGACGACTGGCTGCTGCTGCAGTACGCCAGGTTACCATTCATCGTACACCAGTACCACCCCCTCCCCCTCAAAAAACGACAAAACTCGCAAAAACGACCCTCCCCACGGCCCTGTCATCAGTCCCAGTCTGGGGGATTCTGGGGGATTCTGTGTCCAGATGCTCGCCCACCAGACCAGACCTCCGCACACAGTCCTCGCTGAACTCACACACACTCGGAACCAACTGGCAGAGAGGCTCTTTTATAGAGCACTGCATGAGCACGCTTACACACTCACACACACACTCACACACACACACACACACTCACACCTGCCACGGTGGAGGAGAACGTAAACATCCCACCCTTCTAAAATATGTTGCCCAGGGCGATGGCATCCTGCATGTTTGTACAGACAGCCGACTGCAGGTTCAGGCAGGGGTGGTGCAGTACTGAGGGGCCTGAAGCCTTGACGACAGCTAATGATTCTATCATCCTTCACTCAAGTTCATTAACAGTGCGTTTGTGCAATGTCACTGGCCAGCCAAACTATTTGATCTAGCCAGTGTAAGCGTGGGTTAGCCCGGGGCTTTCCAATCACAGAGGCTCAATACAAGGGTTCAAGTCCTCTGAGATTCATCACACGGTAACATCACACTACCAATCCAACAAGCCACCGACTCTAATCCACTCCTACTCTGATACGACACACCTGGTGCAGACCAGCGATACGATTCCAATACCTTTGTTCCAACGAAACAACTCACTGTGCTAACAAACCAGTGTTCATCTACTTCAAACAGCAACCACCATGTCTACAGAACAGGTGGAATCCATCTGTGTGAAGATCATCTATACAGAAGGTCCTTCAACGGGATCTCAGCCAAGACATCAGAGCACACAAACAGAAAGCAACACATCCTTCTTATTCAGCAGCTTCCAGCCATGTTGTATAGATACACTTATTTGAAGTGACTCAATAATAATAATAATATTTTTATTGTCACTGTACATAGTACCATGAAAATTGGGATGCCAACCTAGGATGAATCTTTCATGGGCATGGCTAAACATCTAGAATGGGAATATTAACCTGTGACTGCGAAGGTACACCGTATACGCATACGATCCAGGTCACCAAGATGAGGTCTGATCACATAAGAGGCTCTGAAACATGCCTGTCAGATCATTCTGCTGGATAGTTGTAAATCATATGTAGTGTGTGTATGTCTGTGAGATGTGTGAGAGAGTATGTGCAGGGTGTGTGTGTGCAGTGTGTATGTGAGTGGGTGTGTGAGTGTGTGCACAGTGTGTGTGTGTGAGGTGTGTGTGCAGTGTGTGTGTGCAGTGTGTGTGTGTGTGCAGTGTGTATGTGTGTGTGTGTGTGTGTATATATGTGTGCAATATGTGTGTGCAGTGTGTGTGTGTGTGTGTGTGTGTGTGTGTATATATGTGTGCAATATGTGTGTGCAGTGTGTGTGTGTGTGTGTGTGTGTGTGTGTGTGTGTGTGTGTGTGTGTGTGTGTGTGTGTGTGTGTGTGTGCCGTGTGTATCCATGTGTGTATGTATGTGCGTGTGTAGTGTGTGTGGTGTGTGTGTGTGTGTGTGTGTGGGAGGGGGGTTGCAGCCTACCTGTCCACCTCAGGCCTGAGGCTCTTCTCTCTCTCCAGCATGGCCACAATCAGCTTCCCCCACTCCTTCTCCACATCGTTAGGGTGGCACCCCAGAGGCAGCTGGATACGACCGAACTCTATCCACACCTGCTCCACACACATACACACATGCACGCAAAACACACACACACGCACACAGTCACACATTCATAACCAAACACAGCAACACATACACAGAATCTGAGTTTGTCCCCCTCAGTGGCTGTCTGTAATGTAGTGATGTGGACAGAGCATCACAGCTACATACCTCCAGCATTTTGTAAAGGTGTTTGATTCGAGACTTTTCATTCTCTTTCAGCGGAATTTCATTCTCCTTGAACTGCTGATACTGTGTATAAAGTGCCTGTGAAAAGAGAGCACTCTGTCAGCACCAGCCTCCCGGAACATCAAACGCAACATCGATACATCCCATCAATACCTGTGCCTGCAAGTCTGACTGCATCACTTCCTGTTTATTCACTCTATTTCCTGGTGTAAGAGCCATTGGATGGAGCGTCAGCTTCCTATCTATCCAGCTAGAGCCTGACTGCTGCCAGGGAGACGGGGTAAAGGAGTCTGCTGGCTGCTAGAGTCTGATGAAGCTAACAAGCAGACAGAGACGCTACTCTTGGCTGTGAAGCCATGAAGAGCATGTTGATGCTCAGCCCTGGCCCACCCCCCTGGCCCACCCCCCTGGCCCACCCCCCTGGCCCACCCCCCTGGCCCACCCCCCTGGCCCACCCCCCTGGCCCACCCCCCTGGCCCACCCCCCTGGCCCTGCCCCCTGGCCCACCCCCCTGGCCCACCCCCCTGGCCCACCCCCCTGGCCCACCCCCCTGGCCCACCCCCCTGGCCCTGCCCAGAACAACCATGTTCAGCACTCTATATTCCTAACCTGGCACTGACAGGTATCCAAGCAGAACGTTTGATCACGGGTTGGTGCAGTGTTAGGTTAGTTAATGGGGTTAGCATATTTATAAAACCATGCCTGGATTTCAGTTCACTATCAGTTCCACTATGATGTCATGAATCAAAAGTGTTACTTTGTGTTCCACTATGATGTCATTAGTTAGAAGTGTTATTGTCAGTTCCACTATGATGTCATTAGTTAGAAGAGTTATTCTCAGTTCCACTATGATGTCATTAGTTAGAAGAGTTATTCTCAGTTCCACTATGATGTCATTAGTTAGAAGTGTTATTCTCAGTTCCAGTATGATGTCATTAGTTAGAAGAGTTATTCTCAGTTCCACTATGATGTCATTAGTTAGATGTGTTATTCTCAGTTCCACTATGATGTCATTAGTTGGAAGAGTCATTCTCAGTTCCAGTATGATGTCATTAGTTAGAAGTGTTATTCTCAGTTCCACTATGATGTCATTAGTTAGAAGAGTTATTCTCAGTTCCAGTATGATGTCATTAGTTAGAAGTGTTATTCTCAGTTCCACTATGATGTCATTAGTTAGAAGTGTTATTCTCAGTTCCACTATGATGTCATTAGTTAGAAGAGTTATTCTCAGTTCCACTATGATGTCATTAGTTAGAAGAGTTATTCTCAGTTCCATTATGATGTCATTAGTTAGATGTGTTATTCTCAGTTCCACTATGATGTCATTAGTTGGAAGAGTTATTCTCAGTTCCAGTATGATGTCATTAGTTAGAAGTGTTATTCTCAGTTCCACTATGATGTCATTAGTTAGAAGTGTTATTCTCAGTTCCACTATGATGTCATTAGTTAGAAGAGTTATTCTCAGTTCCACTATGATGTCATTAGTTAGAAGAGTTATTCTCAGTTCCATTATGATGTCATTAGTTAGATGTGTTATTCTCAGTTCCACTATGATGTCATTAGTTGGAAGAGTTATTCTCAGTTCCAGTATGATGTCATTAGTTAGAAGTGTTATTCTCAGTTCCACTATGATGTCATTAGTTAGAAGTGTTACCTTGAGTTCCACAGGGTTGTTGGGGAAGTTCCTGTCAGCCATCACTGTGATGTTGTGTTTGATCCACTGGCTCAGGTACTTCAGTGTGTTCTGGTACTCCACCCACTTGATGTCTACATCCTGAGAAGACGAGTCAAACAATGATTATCTACAGATATTCTGGATCTGAAAGTAGATTTCAGCAGTCAATGTGTTTGCATGTATGCAATGTGTCGTTTGAGTGAGTGTTGTGTGTGTGTGTGTGAACAACATGTGTGTCTGTGCATGTGAGCATCATAGGTGCAGGTCTGTGTGTGTGTGTGTGTGTGTGAACACAACCTGACCACACAGTGTGCTCCGTCTGTAGCGACTCACGTTGGCGTTGATGCCGTCGACGCCCTCGGGCACCTTGGGGAACACGTCAAACAGCGTGGACACGTATGTGATGACAGACTTCTCATCAGGAGACTGCACGTCTACGTCTGAGGAGAACGGCACACTTTGACACACCAAGGAAACTGGTCCAAACTAAGCACAGGAAACACTGCTGAAGCATCAACATGAAACTGTTGGAAAACTACATCAAATTTGGATTTTTGGTATTTTGTATTCTACTGTATCTTGTATTCTACTGTATCTTGTATTTTGTATTCTACTGTATCTTGTATTTTGTATTCTACTGTATCTTGTATTTTGTATTCTACTGTATCTTGTATTCTACTGTATCTTGTATTTTGGATTCTACTGTATCTTGTATTTTGGATTCTACTGTATCTTGTATTTTGGATTCTACTGTATCTTGTATTTTGGATTCTACTGTATATTCTGTACTTCATATTTTAACCTGTTATTCTGAGAGCTGTATTGTACCCTGCTGTTGTATTAGACTGCAATTTCCCCTTTACGAGACAATTAAAGGATTTTCTCAACTTAATCACATTAGAGTAATTAACTCAAATGAAACAGTTGTTTTAGAACTGTTTTAAGTTTCAAACCAGCAACAATCTCATCTAGTGACATGACATGACATGAAGTCAGCCTCAGCTGTCATCTTCCTCCTGGTGGATTGGCTTCATCTCTCTGACTCACACACATGTGATTATGTGAAGGAATGCTCACCTGCTGGATCCAAAACACAGCGGGAGGAATGTGTGTGCGTGCCTGAGTGTGTGTGCTGCTGGCTGAAATCCTTGCTGCAAGTGGGTGCTTGAGTGTGTGTGTGTGCACGTGTGTGTGTGTGTGTGTGTGTGTGTGAGACTCACCCTCGGGGTCCAGCAGCCTGGCCACACCCAGCTGCTCCGCCACAGTGAAGGCCTGCTCCAGGTTCGACCTGCTGGTCTGGGCAGAGACACGACCCATGTCCACTAGGTCGGGTCTGGGGGGGGGGGGAGGGAGGGAGGGAGGGAGGGAGGGAGGGAGGGAGGGAGGGAGGGAGGGAGGGAGGGAGGTAACGCAACTGGGTATTAGCACGGGAAATTAAACACAAACTGCTGACTGTGCCTTCATTACTGTGTTTATTATTGTACCTCCAGGCATGGACATTGTTCACAGGTTCTGTTGAGAGTTATTACCTTTACTAACACATCAGACAAAGTTTGTTAGATAACAACTATGCCAATTACAGTAACAAATTACTTGTGTTAACAGTATAACAAGTTACAGTCAAGCTCATTGATAGATCAGATGCAAAATACAGACAGGCAGACAAACTGCTCATAGACTGTATAAAGAATAGCTTGTTTATAACCATCTACAGATGAAGACATGAAGAGTTATTTATGACAAAGAGGACTTATAAAACCAAGTCCTCACTCCTAACCACCCCCATCTAAAATCTCCTCCCTCTCTCCTAACTCCTCCTATCTCCTCTCTTCTTCTCCTGGGCTCCTGGGGGTGGGAGAATGTCACTCTATATGATGTCACTGATGGTTTTCTACTTGTGTTGGTGTGTGATGTCACTGTGTATGATGTCACTGACGCTGTTCTACCTGTGTTTGTGGATGATGTCACTGACGCTGTTCTACCTGTGTTTGTGGATGATGTCACTGACGCTGTTCTACCTGTGTTTGTGGATGATGTCACTGACGCTGTTCTACCTGTGTTTGTGGATGATGTCACTGACGCTGTTCTACCTGTGTTTGTGGATGATGTCACTGACGCTGTTCTACCTGTGTTTGTGGATGATGGCGTTGAAGAGGCGGCCGTCCCTCCAGGAGGAGGTGAAGTTGTCACAGCGGACGCCGACGTAGCCCTCGCTCATCTGCCGGGACCAGAGCAGCAGGCGCTCCTTGGCCGTCATGTCCTCCGACTCCCCACACACGTGGATCTCTGATATCTGGGGGGAGGAGGCACAGCATGAGCCATGCTACTAACATGAACCACATGTTAATGACACACAGACATCTAATATGATAACATGAGAAATGTGATCAACGAAAGGCGATTACAAGAACTTCATACGCACACGCACGCACACACACACACACACACACACACACACTCCTGGTAGGAGGTGAATAATATGATATTGTATATTGTGAGATAGCCTCTAGTCAGCACACTCAAGACTGCTTTGACCAAGCTAGCACAAACTAACTCCACTAAAACTATAAAAGACAAGTTGATGACAACATCAACCAGCACACTGTCAACAGACATCAGCCTTTGAGAACCAAAGAAAGGAAAAGACAACAGGGAAGACTGAAACAGAAGACACTGTGTGTGTGTGTGTGTGTGTGTGTGTGTGTGTGTGTGTGTGTGTGTGTGTGTGTGTGTGTGTGTGTGTGTGTGTGTGTGTGTGTGTGTGGTGTTTCAGCATTGTGATACATGAATGGAACATAAAGAATCTTCATGACTTAACGAGAACCGGTTTACAAATCCAAACAAACTTGACTTCTGTGGGTAAACTCACATTCTAAAGCAGGACCATAGTGGGGAGGGAGGAGGGGGAGGGTGAGGGCTGGGGGCCGGAGGTGAGGGTGGGGGTGGGGTTTACAAGTTATTGTGTTTACTGTCACAGCAGACTGACTGCCCTAACCTGGACAAACCTAACCAGGATCCATCACAAACAGCCACATCACAAACAGCCACATCACAAACAGACACATCACAAACAGACACATCACAAACAGCCACATCACAAACAGCCACATCACAAACAGCCACATCACAAACAGACACATCACAAACAGCCACATCACAAACAGACACATCACAAACAGCCACATCACAAACAGCCACATCACAAACAGACACATCACAAACAGCCACATCACAAACAGACACATCACAAACAGCCACATCACAAACAGCCACATCACAAACAGCCACATCACAAACAGCCACATCACAAACAGCCACATCACAAACAGACACATCACAAACAGCCACATCACAAACAGACACATCACAAACAGCCACATCACAAACAGCCACATCACAAACAGCCACATCACAAACAGCCACATCACAAACAGCCACATCACAAACAGCCACATCACAAACAGACACATCACAAACAGCCACATCACAAACAGCCACATCACAAACAGCCACATCACAAACAGACACATCACAAACAGACACATCACAAACAGCCACATCACAAACAGACACATCACAAACAGCCTAAGGGCTTTGAAGGTCTAGAGCCAGCAAATATCATCTAGTCAATAGAAACTCCTTTCTATCAACAAAGTGTCCTTGTATTTCTATGTGTGTGTGTGCGTGTTTGTGTGTGTGCTTTGACAACCTGAGCGGTACTATTTCCAACTCTGAGATTTAATATTTATTTCAACAAGGAAATGGCCGACAACGTGTGAACACCCAGTGTCCTCTTTTGGTTAACTAATCACAGTTAACTAATCACAGTTTGTTTGTGTCTGAAATGCTAGAAATGTCAACAAGGCCGTCCATCTGGCAAATCATTATCCCACTGTGTGAGGAGATAACCTCCTAAACAAACACATGGCGATGGCAGCCTAGAGGACGAGCAGGACGAGGTCTACATGTTCTGAGGTTGTTCTGATGCAAGGCGGCTTCACCTCTCTGACCACCTCTCCAGGTGACCTTTGAACCCTCTCTGGAAGTGCTGACATGTTGTCATGTTCAAGGAAATGTTGGCTGAGATTCACTCTGAAACATCTGGAGAGTATGTCTAGTCAGCTAGATCATGTTAGCTTTATTTTAGCTAGCATGAGCTAGTATTGATTAGAAAAACTAGCTTTGCTTGAGCTAGCATAAGATACATGGATCGATCCAGCATGAGTTTGCTTTTAAAAAGCTGGTGAAAGCTGAGCCAACTAGCATGAAGCTAACTAGCATGAAGAAGCTACTCTTAGCATGAGGAAACTATCTCAATGAAATTACCCATTTTATCTAAGACAACATGAGCGACACGTCCTGAGGACTCAAAGTTCTCAACAAACACTGTTGGGATCTGCAATTTCCTGTTGCCAAACCGGCCTGGCAGTGATGACAGTGCTTATTTGAGTCCTGCGAATCTAACACCGAGTCACAGAGTATATTTAGACTTCTCCGTTCTTTCAGAACTGCACATGGAGGCTGTCTGGCTGTATGGAAACACAGAGTCATACAGACAGATCGCACAGACACTCAAAACAACAGTTTCCAAAGAACGCCACCGCCACGGAATTCAGAAACCCACAACGCACCCGCACAGGCACACACATATCCAAACACACTCAACAAAACCGTACAGTGCTTAGTCCTTGACAACAGAGAAATGCCAGGCTCCATTCTCCTCTTCCTCTCACATCCCCTCTTCCCAACCCCTGCTGCTCCTTCGCCGGCCCTCCTATTGACTCTTAATACCCCTGCTTTACCTCAGGTCTGACAGAGTCACCAGGGACCTGCGGCTGACCCAGAGAGGGTGCTGATGCCCCAGAGCAGGTGTGTGCCTGGGCCCGTCTGGTCCGCCGGTGGACCTGGGAGCTCCAGATGATTCTGGGCAGGCTGACGGCCAGGCGCTCATTACCCCGCATGGTGCGCAGAGTGTGCTCCACCGCCCCAAAGCTCACCACCCTCCTCAGCTGCTTCTGGAGAAGCCTCTTCCCCAGGAGCCCGTCCTTAGCGGCCACATCCCTGGATGTCCGTGTGATGCCCCGGAGCGGGGCCTGGCCAGCGGGTCGGCTTCCCACGCCGGCCCCCTGCTGCTGGGACAGCCGCCCCGAGCGGAGAGCCAACCTCTGGCCCAGCGGAGCTCTGCGGTTCACCTGGACTTCACCCACATAGACGCCGCAGCTGATACTGCCTAGCCTGGTGCTGGGGTTCTCCTCCACCTCTAGGAGACGCTGGCCCCCGTCAGGTCTGTCCCACTCCCCGCTTTCGGGGCCCTGGTCTGGGCCACGCCGGGGCTCCATGTCCCCTGGGACATCCCCGTCCTGGAGGCTCGCTCCTCCACGGCTTCGCAGGGACTCTGTGGCCTGGAAGTCTCCAGACTTCCTCTTCTTCTTCCTCTGGAAGTAGCGTCGTCCTCGCAGCTCCCTTCTGTCTGGGCTCAGGGGGGCTTTGCTGGGATCAACGTAGCATTCCTCCTTGGGCCCGCGCACACAGCCACACACGTTCCCCATGGCTGCCCGGCCGGCACTCACCTCCCCATGAATCGCTTCTGAATCGCTCAGCTCCCCTGGGCTCCGTGCCGGGTTTCCGGGGGCGTTAACAGGAGCGATCACTCATGCTCCACACAGAGGGAGCCATGTTTGCTGAGGGTGGGAGGAAGGGGGTGAGGAGGAGGGGGAAGTAGTGACGAGAGAGAGTTCCTGTGGAGGCTGTGGTCACTGACCCAGGGCAACACAGTAGAGAAGATCCAGACGTCTCCTCCTCTCACTCTCTCTCCCCCTCTTACTCTCTTTCCACACACCTCTCCTCGGTTTCCTTATTTCTTTCCGTGTCTCTGGTCAGTGATCCTCCTTACTATTCTTCTCCTTGCCTTTCTTCTTCGTTCTTCTCGGTTCCTGTCTCCTCTGTGCTCTCAGGAATCCTACGTGACCTTTGGAGTGTGTGCCAGGTCGAGGCTAATCCAGCCCAAACACCATAAATGCAGACAGCAGCACAGTAGTCAGAGGGACAGCCCACACTGCTGTACTGCCCAGCTGATGGAGGGAGGGAGGGAGGGAGGGAGGGAGGGAGGGAGGGAGGGAGGGAGGGAGGGAGGGAGGGAGGGAGGGAGGGAGGGAGGGAGGGAGAAAGAGTGGAGAAAGAGAGACGGAGAAAACAAGAGAAAATGAAAGTGAGAGGGACAGAATGAGGGAGAGAGAAATCTGAAGCCAGGTCATCGTCGTCTAAAGTGTAAACACTAGCACCAGCATGACTCCTTCTGGTGTCAGTTTTCCTCAAATCTACCTGTCTGTAGCCAGGGTGTCTGTGGAAGGAGGGGGGAGGTGAGGGGAGGGTGGGGGAGGGGGCCAGACTCCTCAGCTGACAGTCCCTGACAGCCACAGCCGGCGGTGACAACCCTCATATGAGAAAACTATGCTCAGCAAGTTTGTCAGGGAGAGAGACAGGGGCGAGCGAGAGAGGAGAGATAACAGAGAGAGAGAGAGTAGAGAGCGAGAACAGAGAGAGAGAGTAGAGAGAGAGAGAACAGAGAGACAGAGAGCTAATACAGGGGCTTTAAACCCAGCACACCAGCATGACAGAACAAAGAGACCAGAGCCACATCCACCCACCACTACAAAAGAGCTGCTTCCACTTGTGTTATTCATAAAGCAGCTCAGACCAAATCCACATGATTATCCTGACGCATCACCACCACAGTTCTCACTCAGACTAAGCCTCTTTCACCCGGAAGTGACATCATAACCAGCTGCTAGACTCTGCCTCGTGTGCGTACTTTGTACGAGGACCACATTATCGTATACCTGCAAGCTGATTGGATCTGTGACCTTAAGTTCAGTTGGCACAGGTCTTCTGGTGTATGAAATAGTCAGAATAATATCCTCACAGTCCTCCTAAAAATAACTCCAGTCCACCCTGCTGCAGCGTGGGGCTCCGGTGACATTTCCTCTGAAGGTTAGCTGGGGGAACTGCAGCGCACGCACACCTGCAGCCTGCAGGAAGGAGCTGGGTATACAGCTAGGGGTACAGGGGCACAGCTAGGGGTACAGGGGCACAGCTAGGGGTACAGGGGCACAGCGCAGGGGTACAGGAGCATGGCTAGGGGTACAGGGGCACAGCTAGGGGTACAGGGGCACAGCGCAGGGATACAGGGGCACAGCTAGGGGTACAGGGGCACAGCTAGGGGTACAGGGGCACAGCGCAGGGGTACAGGAGCATGGCTAGGGGTACAGGGGCACAGCTAGGGGTACAGGGGCACAGCTAGGGGTACAGGGGCACAGCTAGG
>CM059293.1:16950000-16955000 GCA_030340665.1 Neosalanx taihuensis | reverse complement strand
ACTCTAATCAGTTCCCATATAGTAATAATCTGCACACAAACTTGCATACATATACCTTAATATGCACAGTGTCAATTACATATAAAATCTCACTATCAGTATCAGTAATATACAAAAATGAATGTTCCTAAAGTTCTATATTAAGCTTTTGTACCTGTGACAGCCTGATGCTATCTGAAACAGTTATATGGCCGTGCATGGCTGAGTAGCACAGGGGCCTAGCTGAGGTATTTGTTCAGGTTATGAATATGCAGATGAGGTTGATGTCCAGGCTATGCATATGCATGAGGGGCGGTCCTGACCTGGTATGTGGATGAAACAATGGAATCACAGAGGGGGTGTGAGTGAGGCTCTGCTGAGTGTGGTTCTGTCAAGCCTTTGTCTCTGTGCACGGGGCCCTCTGTCATGTGACGTCATGTCTACAGACAGCTGAGGAGCCGCTACCATCACAACTGGAAGGATAGGGGGAGGAGGGAGAGGGAGGCAGGGAGGAGGGAGGCAGGGAGGAGGGAGAGGGAGGGAGGGTTGAGAGGGAGGGAGGAGGGAGGCAGAGAGGCAGGGAGGATGGAGGCAGGAAGGCAGGGAGGATGGAGAGGGAGGCAGGGAAGAGGGAGGCAGGGAGGATGGAGAGAGAGGCAGGGAGGATGGAGAGGGAGGCAGGGAGGCAGGGAGAGAGAGGCAGGGAGGATGGAGAGGGAGGCAGGGAGGATGGAGAGGGAGGCAGGGAAGAGGGAGGCAGGGAGGATGGAGAGGGAGGCAGGGAGGAGGGAGAGGGAGGCAGGGAGGATGGAGAGGGAGGCAGGGAAGAGGGAGGCAGGGAGGAGGGAGGCAGGGAGGAGGGAGAGGGAGGCACGGAGGATGGAGAGAGAGGCAGGGAGGATGGAGAGAGAGGCAGGGAGGAGGGAGAGGGAGGCACGGAGGATGGAGAGAGAGGCAGGGAGGATGGAGAGGGAGGCAGGGAAGAGGGAGGCAGGGAGGATGGAGAGGGAGGCAGGGAGGAGGGAGAGAGAGGCAGGGAGGGAGCATGTGTGTGTGTGAGAGAGAGGGAGGGAGGTAGAGAGCAGAAAGTATTCCCAGACCTGTTCTGAAGAGCTGGTATCATCATGTGATATCATGGTGCTTGCCTACAGATCCTCCAGCTGTTTGACATGAGTTCTTATCCCTGACGGCTGGTTGAGCTCTCGTTTTCTAACGCTCCATGAACCTTCCTCCCTTTTAGCAACCATCTTATTTACAGGGCAACATGGGTGAAATGTCTCCATGACAACAGTCCCGGGGGGGAGCGGAGGGAGGGAGGGGGAAGGGCGGCGAGGCCCGGGCTTACCTGTCGTCTCTTCAGGTAGTCCAGAGCGATCTGGACATTCTGGAGCCTGTGGAAGCGCATGCGGCCTTTCTCCCTGGGCTGTGGGGGAGAGGAGGAAGAGGAGGGAGTGTTAGGGGGGACGCTCTGAAGAACACACTGGAGAGGAGAGGGGAGGAAAGGGGAAGGAGAGGAGGAGAGGGGAAAGGAGAGGGGACGAGAGGGGACGAGAGGACAGGAGATGGAAAGGGAGGGGAGGATAAGAGAGGAAAGGAGACGAGAGGAGAGGGGGAGGGAAGGGGTGAGGAGTAAAGGACAGGACATTTCACCTCCTAACCTGTAGAAAGAGGGTTAGACAGACACAGGAAGCAGAAGCCCTTCTACCTAACACAGTGGACTGACCTGAGAAGCAGCAAAGCTTGTTTCTTTAGACCATGGTTATAGTTTTTTGAACCAAAGCGCTAAATGAAACACGTCTGCATACAGCCTCAGATCTGCCAGTCTATCAGAGGAAAACAGCAGGTTCTCAGTCTCAGATCCGGACTGAGAGAGGCTCTGGTCTCTCTGGAACAGCTTTAGAGGTCACAGCCTCAGGTCATGACATGGAAAAAGCTTCAGTAGCTGCTGGTCGGTCCCAGGGTGGTGAAGAGGTCTGGGCCAAGGACAGAGGCAGCTACAATCTGCTATCAGAGGCAGATTTAAGGTCAGATTCAGGGTCAGATTCAGGGTCAGATTCAAGACTCTTTAACCACTTGCAGAATTTGAAGTCTTTGAAGAACTTGCAGAGGTAGAAGTCTCTGATATTGTCCGTGAGATCTGAGACCTCACTCTGTGTGTATCCAGGGTTCTGAGAAGAACCGTTCTCTTTCTGCTGAGGGTGCTAATCATGGCGAGAGAACTGCTCTCAGTGAAGGTTTCCTGGTCCCACACTTCTTCCAACCTGACCCAGACCAACAGCCGTCCATGTTGAAGCCAGAGGGACAACATTCACCCCCAACCCCCCCCCCCCCCCCTCCCCCCTCAGCTTCCTCCCAGCACAGCAGCACATCCAGGAAGGTGGTCGTCATCCAGGAAGGTGGTCGTCAGGAGCAGAACAACCACGCTCTGATGAAGCGGCCCATGATTCACGCCGTGGTGACAAAATGGCCGACCCGAAGATGCAGAAAGCTAGTTTGAGATGTAAAGACCCAGGATCAGTTGGAGACCACATTAACCCAGCCACATGTGACGTGTCGGCCATGATGACATCTATGACCCTGAGGTTAATGTACATCACTTGTATCCAGTAACTGGAGTGTGTGAATCCTATCTGTGTTCCTCAGGGCTTTACACAGTTTAGCACATCATCCAAAAATATGTCCAAACAGACTAGTGACTGGAGCCTGGGTCTTTACATCCTGACAGACAGCAGCCTCAGTCATCTCCTCTGGGCTCACAGCTCCACACAGCGGGGGGGCAGAAGCGATGGACGGATATGAACTGAAAGCTAAAACAAGCTAGTATCTCCCAGGAGGGTCTGTGAACACTGCAGCCATCTGTGGAAGGTGATGGCGGGGGAGAGTGTGGGGTCAGGGCGGTGCGTTTGGTGTGTGTGTGTGTGAGGGGGGGGGGGGTCTGCTCCTGTTAAAAGTCAACGTCACACGCTACATTAGTGGGGTTACGAGGGCAGGCTGAGGAGGTTCCACACCTACCCCCTTATCCTCATCATCCTCATCATCCTCATCCTCACGGCGCCTCAGTCCATGCTGCTCAACTGAACATGCGTCTGTCACACTCACCAACCGTAACGTCTTCAGAAAGTCTCGCTCCCTTGGCTGAGCCCAGAGAACACGGGAGAGAAACACAGGGAGGAGGAGGAGGGAGAGGAGGAGGAGGAGGGAGAGGAGGAGGAGGGAGAGGAGGAGGAGGAGGGAGAGGAGGAGGGAGAGGAGGAGGAGGAGGGAGAGGAGGAGGGAGAAGAGGAGGAGGGAGAAGAGGAGGAGGAGGGAGAAGAGGAGGAGGGAGAAGAGGAGGAGGGAGAGGAGGAGGAGGAGGGAGAGGAGGAGGAGGAGGGAGAGGAGGAGGAGGAGGGAGAAGAGGAGAAGAAAGAGGAGCAGGAAGAGGAGGAGGGAGAAGAGGAGGAGGGAGAAGAGGAGGAGGAGGGAGAGGAGGAGGAGGAGGGAGAAGAGGAGAAGAAAGAGGAGCAGGAAGAGGAGGAGGGAGAGGAGGAGGAGGGAGAAGAGGAGTGAAAGGGAGAGGAGGAGGAGGAGGAAGAGGAGGAGGAGGAGGAGGGAGAAGAGGAGGGAGAGGAGGAGGAGGGAGAGGAGGAGTGAAAGGGAGAGGAGGAGCGGGAGGGAGGGAGAGCAGGAGGAGGAGAAGCAGGAGGGAGAAGAGGAGGGAGAGGAGAAGCAGGAGGGAGAGGAGGAGGAGGAGCAGGAGGGAGAGGAGGAGCAGGAGCAGGGGGCAAAGAGAGAGACAGAAAGAGAAGGTGGCAGTCACAGAGAACCAGTGTGAGAGGGGGAAGAAGAGGATGATGGGACAGGATGTAAACAGGATGTAAACAGGATGTAAACAAAAGGAGCCTGGATCAAACTGCATCCAGATAAACACAGGAGTCTGTCTGCTGTGCGTAGCTAGGAGGCCATCATGAGGTCACTGAAGTTAACAAACTCTTTTTCTTCCTCGTCTATCTCCTCTCTGCTGGACAGTTCCACATGACTCCAGCAGCACCAGATCTCTGCTGTCACCAGACGCTGCCTCAAAACCACTTCCCCATTCCTCCTGAGGCGCACACACACGGTCCCACACACCAGCCTGGCTCGCTAGCATGTCGGTGTTAGCGTGTCTCTGGCTAAGAAGCATAGCAACAACAGGGCGCCTTCACATGTCACAGCACACAGCCGTGTGCGTTTCAACACGGGTTTGTTCCTCTTCACTGGTTTGGGCTGGATTATCTGGATTTATATTGCAAAACCCAGCTCTCCAGCCATCTACACAAACTAAATAGATTCTAGTAAGAAAACTTCACTGTGGAGGGTTTATGTAAGAGAGAGAGAGACATGAACTGCATATAACCTGACACTGAGTTGCTGGAGGAGGACCAGTCTAGTACCAGTCTGTGTTTCGATACATAAACAATTATATGTTGTCATTTATCCGATACTCTTATCCAGAGTGACTTAAAGCAAGTACAGGGACATTCCCTCTGAGGCAAGTAGGGTGAAGTGCCTTGCCCAAAGACACAACAGGCACAGCTGGGAATCGAACTGGCAACCTTCTGATTACTAGCCCAATTCACTAACCACTCAGCCACCAGACTCCCTAGATAATAATCCCTAATAAAGACTAGTCCAGGACCAGTCAGTGTTGGATATGTGAAGACGCCCATTCCAAAGCTACATCAGTTACATCAAATCATTAATACTGTTACCTTGGAGTTAAACAGCAAGGTCAAAAATACTTGTCACATTAACCTTGACAATAATTCACACCAGTCTACGCTGCAATACATTTAACATTTTCATAATTTAGCAGACGCTTACTTTCAAACAATTAGTGCGTTTAGAAATCCCAGCAGCTGGTAGAGATAGCCGGACCTTCGTGACGCTTGTATGACCTTTGTGTGACCTTTAAACGACCCTTTCCCTACCCCAGAAACTGTTCCCTGAACCGGATCAGCAGGGGACACAACTAGAACCCCCCTATACAGCATCTCATATCC
>CM059293.1:16877500-16945000 GCA_030340665.1 Neosalanx taihuensis | reverse complement strand
AGGGAGAGAGAGAGAGAGGGAGAGAGAGAGAGAGAGAGAGAGAGAGAGAGGAAGAGAGAGAGAAAGCGAGGTATAGAGTGAGGGAGGGAGAGGGAGGGAGGGAGAGAGAGAGAATAGATGAGGAGGAGCAGGGAGAGTAGTAAAAGGAGGCATACTGACCCATGCAGCACATGGCAGACACCAGGTGAGCGCTGAGCTGTGTGTGGCTGCTGAACAGGTGTGTCACCTCCCTGAGCAGGGCTCCAGGGCTGGAGGGAGGCTGCAGCATGCTGCCGCCAGCCAGGGGGAACCACACTGTGTGTGAGCAGGCTGGCAAGGCAACACTAAGAGCTGCAGCAGACTCCTCCTGTCTGCCCTGCCTCTCCCTGCCTGCCTGCCTGGCTGTGACGCTCTGCCTGCCTCTCTCCCTCTGTCCGCCTGCCTGCGTGCCTGGCTGTCTGCCTGTGTGTCTGTCGGTCTCCTTGCCTGTCTGTCTGCCTCTCTCTCTCTCTGCCTCTTTCTGTCTGCCTCTTTTTCTCTGCCTCTCTCGCTGCCTGCCTCTGGCTGCCTGCCTCTGGCTGCCTGTCTCTGGCTGCCTGTCTCTACAACCTGACTACCTGCCTACAAGCCTGTGAGCAGCCTGCCTGCTTTACTGCAATAGCTTCCAATTACCTGCCTGTCGAAGTGTTACTGTCTGACTGCTTGGCTTCTCTGTCATCACCTGCCTTTCTGCCTCATCTCTGCCTACCTGTCTGCCTCTAGGTAGGTCTGCCTGCAGGGGAGCCTACCTTTCTACCTGTCTGTCTACAGAGGAGCCTACCTTTCTACCTGTCTGTCTACAGAGGAGCCTACCTTTCTACCTGTCTGTCTGCAGAGGAGCCTACCTTTCTACCTGTCTGTCTGCAGAGGAGCCTACCTTTCTACCTGTCTGTCTGCAGGGGAGCCTACCTTTCTACCTGTCTGTCTGCAGAGGAGCCTACCTTTCTACCTGTCTGTCTGCAAGGGAGCCTACCTTTCTACCTGTCTGTCTGCAGAGGAGCCTACCTTTCTACCTGTCTGTCTGCAGAGGAGCCTACCTTTCTACCTGTCTGTCTGCAGGGGAGCCTACCTTTCTACCTGTCTGTCTGCAGGGGAGCCTACCTTTCTACCTGTCTGTCTGCAGAGGAGCCTACCTTTCTACCTGTCTGTCTGCAGGGGAGCCTACCTTTCTACCTGTCTGTCTGCAGGGGAGCCTACCTTTCTACCTGTCTGTCTGCAGGGGAGCCTACCTTTCTACCTGTCTGTCTGCAGGGGAGCCTACCTTTCTACCTCTCTGCCTCCCTGCCTTGTCTATACCTGCCTGCGTGCCTGCCTGCCTCTCTGTGTGCCTCTGTTTCCTCTCGGCCTGCCTCCAGTGAAAGCGCTCCTCCTTTCTCACCCAGCCTCTAAAACGCGTCCTGTCAGGTTTTCCACGTGTTTCTCCCTGCTGGCTTTAGGGAACCCCAGCCTCGCAGAGCCACAGAGAGGCTGTTACAGCCCTCAGACAGCACAGCAGCGCAGCACTCTGGATCAAACCTTCAGCAGTGAATGAGGAGCGTGTTTAGACAAGCACACCTCTGTTGGCTTCTGTGTTCCACAAACACTGCTGTCCATAGCCATGACTACATGCAATTCATATTATTATGCAATATTCCTTGACGTGCAATATTCCTCCATGGTGTTCTTGTTGTTCTTACAGTCAGCGTGCAGTCTTCTTCACGTGCCATAACTTGTCTATATGTCTCTCACTTCTCATTCGAGACAGAAACCATCTCACTTAACCTCATACTTGACCTTGTACTTGATTTTGTTGATTTTTTTCATAGTGTATTCTATTGTTCCTCTTCTTGTATATTATACCCCCTCTGTGTGATGTTACTGCACCCTGCTGCTGTTGTGGACTGCAATTCCCCCCCAGGGTACTAATAAAGGAATTTCTTATCTTGTCTTATCTTATGTGGGGAGCTACTGTTGAATCCCTGGGCCACCATACCATTTCAGATCAATCTGTTCTCCTTCTTCTACTGCTGCCCAGACCTGCCGAAGGATTCCTGTCAGCCTGACGACTGCAAACGTTCCAGTGATGCAAACCATCAACATGACATGAAATGGCACCTGGCCACAGAACCTCAGGGCCAGCCCAAAACCCAGTTCTTAATTATTTTCCACTCTAATGTCAGTAAATACATTTGGTTAAAAAAAGTCTCCAGTGTTACTAGATATGAAGAATGAAGGTTAAGTAAAGAGAAAATGACACATATCAAATGTTCTTTCCTAGACAAAGGGCCTCATCTTTTAATATACACGTCTAGACATGCAGGTATTTGATCTTTCTCTCTCAAAGCTGAAAGTTCTGTCGGTGAAACGAACCAAACGATGCGAAATAAAGAAACTAAGAAATGAATCTTGACAGTGACAGTCTTGTGTCTTCAAATCGAAAGTTACAGTCAGTGCAAGTCTCTGTAGATGTTTCCATTTAGCTCATCTAAATATAGGAAGTGTGTAAAATCTACTGGGGACTGATAAATGGGTTGGACTGGGACTGAGCTCACCAAGAGACAAGACATGATCATCACCATCCTTCACCAGCACTAACAGCTAAACTGCAGCATCTTAACTATATCATAGCCCTGCGACTAGCTGGCCCCAGTCCAGGGTGTACCTTGCCTAAGGCCCCAAAGTAACTGGGATAGGCTCCCGTCACCCGTGACCCCTAACAGGAAGTAGCGGCACCGCTAATAAGCGGTAGATAATGAATGAACGAATCTTAATAATATCTATGTTAGTCGTCTATGTGCTTGAACCTTAAGTGGTTTAAAGTGTGTTAAACGATGGGCCTCAGTTGTTAGGGGATGATATGCAGCACCACTGCAGTAAATCACCTCTCCTCCTCCTCCTCTTCACCTCTACTCCTTCTCTCCTGTACTCCTTCTCTCCTGTACTCCTTCTCTCCTGTCCTCCTTCTCTCTGCCACCTCTCGTCTCCCTCTCCTTCTCTCCCCCTGCCCGCCCCTCCTCTAAACCTCCTCTCCTTCCAGACATTATGCTGCATCTCTTTTTATTACCCTCCCCATCTCATTCACTTTCACTAGTGCCTCTCCCTGTCCTCGCCCCCCATTTCCCCTTTCACTCTCCATCTCTTTCACTCTCTATATCTCTCACTCTTTATCTCTTTTACTCTGTATCTCTCTCTCTCTCTCTCGTTCTCTTTGTGGCTCTATCTCTTCCACTTCCTCTCCATCTCTATTTAACTGAGTCACAGGCAGATGTAGTGCCGGTCATTCTGGACACACCCTTGTACCATCAGGCTTTATCTGGACTCATCCTCTGCATAATACATGAGTGTGTCATGCTGCTCATTAATATGTAGAGGCTGGTCCAGGAAGCAGCCTGCAAGAAGCAGCCTGCAGGAAGCAGCCTGCAGGAGCCCCTAAAAGGCTGGCAAGACCTGCAACAACCTGTCTCACCCTCACACACAGAGACCCTAGTTCATCAATGCCTGTCTCACCCTCACACACAGGGATCCTAGTTCATCAGTTCCTGTCTCACCCTCACACACAGAGATCCTATTTCATCAATGCCTGTCTCACCCTCACACACAGAGACCTTAGTTCATCAATGCCTGTCTCACCCTCGCACTCAGAGACCCTAGTTCATCAGTTCCTGTCTCACACTCACACACAGGGATCCTAGTTCATCAATACCTGTCTCACCCTCACACACAGGGACACTAGTCCATCAATACCTGTCTCACCCTCACACACAGGGATCCTAGTTCATCAGTTCCTGTCTCACCCTCACACACAGGGACACTAGTCCATCAATACCTGTCTCACCCTCACACACAGGGACACTAGTCCATCAATACCTGTCTCACCCTCACACACAGGGATCCTAGTTCATCAATACCTGTCTCACCCTCACACACAGGGATCCTAGTTCATCAATGGCCGTCTCACACCTGTCTCACACTCAAGATCCTAACTTTAGGAGACACATTGCATCTCAAATGGCCTCATCATGTCCCACTAAATGGTCATGAAAGATAATGAATGTGATTTCAGGACGTCTCCGCCCACGTTTAACTGGTGAAGAGGCAGCGTGCCTCCAGTCACAGGAGATCATCTTAAGAAAATGGTGCCCTCTTGAGGAACACATTGGGAACGTCACTTTCGAAATCAGGACGCATCAAGATCGCGCTGCACAGATTCTAGAACCCCGTGTTTTGGCTCGTCTTCCAGATTGCGGAAAGTTCTGGTAGTAGTTAGCCCTCAGCAGCATGATAGAGGGACACACTTACATTGAAGTAATTACAAGCTACAACATTCTCGTCACACATAATTGGTTTTAAAGGTTGAAAGCTTGTAAATTCCTGTTGTTTTTATAACCACTTCATGCCATTTAAATCCATAAATTCATTATACTGACTCGCCTGTATCACTGTTGACAGTGTTGTCAAGTTAAACCTGACTACCAGCTGATAAGTGAAGTGCTTTACGATCCGTGTGACCTCAGTCCTGCCCCCAGTAATCACAGCATCAAGGACCCACAGGTGAGCGATCACCTGGGCTGTCTCCCTCCTCAGTCAGGGAGGGGCCATACTGACGGAGCCAAACACCTTTGACACTCATCACCTGTGTGTAACTGCTACGCTGTCACCAAGCCTCGCAACATGTAGAGTGTGCGAGAGGGAGGGTGTGTGAGGGAGTGTGTGTTTGTGATGGAATGTGCATAATGGAGTGTGGGAGTGTGTGTGTGTGTGTGGGATTGTGTGTGTGTGAACGACTGGGAGAAGCAGACCCTGGGGAGACCCTGGGGAGACCCTGTGGAGACCCCTGTTGAGACCCTGGGGAGACCCTGTGGAGACCCTGGGGAGACCCTGGGGAGACCCTTGGGAGACCCTGTGGAGACCCTGTGGAGACCCTTGGGAGACCCTGGGGAGACCCTGTGGAGACCCTGGGGAGACCCTGGGGAGACCCTGGGAAGACCCTGTGGAGACCCTGTGGAGACCCTGGGGAGACCCTTGGGAGACCCTGGGGAGACCCTGTGGAGACCCTGGGGAGACCCTGTGGAGACCCTGGGAAGACCCTGAGGAGACCCTGTGGAGACCCTGTGGAGACCCTGGGGAGACCCTGAGGAGACCCTGTGGAGACCCTGTGGAGACCCCTTCACATCTCTCTGCACCTCTGCCCCCTGGCCTGCAGGTCAGCCTAAAGTTCAGCACAAACACCTGGAGCCGACCCCTGACCCCTGAGAGCACCGCCCACCCCCACCCCCACCCCACCTCCCCCCATTAACACACACACTGCTCTCACACACAGAGGGTCACGTGGAACTCACACACACCTCAGTGCTGAGCTAGTGGTTTAGGTTCAGTGGTGTCTGTGACAAGGTGTCCATGTGCTAGCGCACCATGCTAACCCATGCAGAGGACTCGAGGGTAACTTTCATTTCTAATGAAACCAGGTTGTTTTGTCTGAGGACTGACTAGCATATAAACTACAAAACTGTCCATGTATTGAAGAAGTAGCCCCAGTGTTTGGGGCTTCTGTCAGGGTGGAAACTCTGCTGTGGAAGACCGTGTGCAGTGAAGGTCATGGGAATGTCTTTCGAATGCGTTACCTAACAGTACTTGACCTCTGACCTTCCTGGGTTGATGTTTGCAGCATCACACATGCTCCTCCATTAATCTGCCTGGCCCCGCCCACTATGTGGCCCCGCCCACTATGTGGCTCCGCCCGCTCTGTGGATCCGCCGGCTCTCTGGCTCCGCCCGCTCTGGTTTCCCAGCTGTGACCACTCCTCCACTCCTAACACTGGTCAATGATTACAGACAGCCAGTGAGGATGTTGACCAGCCTCAGCTGCTAAGAGACTTATTAAACTGGACTGCACCCTGGACTGGAGACCGTCAAAACAGAATTCGCACCTCCTTCAGAGGATGTGATTGGATGATGATGGCGCGTGAACACGCAGCGACCTCACGCTCTCCCGAAGTTTCATTGTTTGTCCTGTCATGTTGATCACCTTGACTTGTCTGTCTGCATGGGATAGTGGGAAACATCATTTTGATTTCTTTATGTGTCGTGTATATGTAAAGAAATTGACAAATAAACTACTCAAACTTGAACTTGATGTCCTGTAGGGTTTCATAGTGTGTCTGGAAATACAGCATCGTCACACATGTTCACTTTGACACCACAGCCGACATCGACCAGAGAACTACTAAACAATGGAGGTGAACTCCACAGGGGTTAAAATGGTGGCCCAGGTCATGTGACTGGGAGTGACTTGCAGTTTGACTGTGTTCCTGCACTACCACCCCCCCACCCCCACCCCCCCACGCCAGGTGGCCCTCCCCAGCAGTGAAGTGGCCCTCTGCAGGATTCAGAGTGACAGTTGCTGCCTGACCTCCCGGCTGTGTTAGCCCTGTGGCTAAATATAGCAGCTAGCCTTCTGCGCTAGCCCATGTGCTCCACCTCTGCCTGATATGATATCCGGGCCGCCTCAATGATGACCTTGCTTCTGTCGCTGCAGCTTGGCCCAACGACCTTCTGAGAACACCCCGCGGGGGGCCAGGGGGGGCCGAGGGGGGCCGGGGGGTTCACAGAAAGGTGTTTCAAAACAGCGAGCCTACTGGTCTTTATTTGGTGTGGGTGTTCTGTTTCAGGGGCTGCCACTCTGCTCTCTGCCTACTTCAGGACTGTGACTGCATGGAAGGCTTAGCATATCAGCCTGGACGCATGACACAGCACACTGGCCAGACCATGAGTTGATTTATAAATACACAGAAAAGTCCCACGCTGAATTTCACCTCACACATAATAACACGATCTGAAATACACAGACGGATACCACAGATGGACGCTGGGATGGAAGAAGAGAAGAGACGGGGTTCTAACAAACTGGTCTCTCTTCCTGGCTTAGTTTAAGACCCCCCACCACCACCCCCAACGCTCCCCCTCAGACCCTCCCCCCTCACCGTGCTGGGTTAGAACAGGCCCTTCCGCCTCTCTGTACAGTGTCAGCCGCTAGCTGCCAGTACCTGGTATGCAGGCTGGCATGGAGGATGAAAATAGCCTGCGGGGAGACCAGACGCCCACGGGCGCTCATTCAGAAGCACCGCACACTGGGCCCCAGGCCAGGCTGGGGGCAGGAGGGTGGGGGCAGGAGGCTGGGGGCAGGAGGCTGGGGGCAGGCTGCAGGCCAGGCTGGGGGCAGGAGGCTGGGGGCAGGAGGCTGGGGGCAGGAGGCTGGGGGCAGGAGGCTGGGGGCAGGCTGCAGGCCAGGCTGGGGGCAGGAGGCTGGGGGCAGGAGGCTGGGGGCAGGCTGCAGGCCAGGCTGGGGGCAGGAGGCTGGGGGCAGGAGGCTGGGGGCAGGCTGCAGGCCAGGCTGGCGGCAGGAGGCTGGGGGCAGGCTGCAGGCCAGGCTGGGGGCAGGAGGCTGGGGGCAGGAGGCTGGGGGCAGGAGGCTGGGGGCAGGCTGCAGGCCCTGCGCTCTACACACTCCTCCACACCCTTCACCACCCCCACCTCCTCCTCCAGGCCTCTAACCCCAACCCTCTTCCTCCTCCTCCTGTCCCTCCTCCCACTCCTCACCCTTCCCCTCTCCTCCCATTCCTCACCCTTCCCCTTTCCTCCTCCTCCCACTCCTCCCCTCCCCTCTGCTCCTCCCCTCCCCTCTGCTCCTCCTCCTCCCACTCTTCCCCTCTCCTCCTCCTCCCACTCCTCCCCTCTGCCCCTCCTCCTCCCACTCTTCCCCTCTCCTCCCATTCCTCACCCTTCCCCTCTCCTCCTCCTTCTCCTACTCCTACCCTCTCCTCCACCTCCTTCACAAAGTGTCTCAACATGTGCAGGCTGTTCTGGACTCAGGTCAACCACCTCAACTGGTCAGCCAGCTCACTCAGCCAGCCAGCCAGCCAGCCAGCCAGCCAGTCAACCCTTCAGAGCAGCATGGCCCCCTGGCCCTTCAGAGTAGCATGGCCCCCTGGCCCTTCAGAGCAGCATGGCCCCCTGGCCCTTCAGAGCAGCATGGCCCCCTGGCCCTTCAGAGCAGCATGGCCCCCTGGCCCTTCAAAGCAGCATGGCCCCCTGTCCAGCCTTCAAAAGCTCCCCCAGTCTACTTGTGTTCTAGCCTTCAGGCTTGAGCCAGGGCCCCAGGAGGAGGCTGTCCCTCCCTGCCTCCCTGTCTGTCTGTCTGTCTGTCTGTCTAACCAGTGTGGTGTCTCAGTCATAGTCTGTCTGGTGATGAAGCTAACTCATGTTTATCTAAATCTGGTTATCTAAACATCTCTGTATCAACAATGAATAGATGACGAGATAATAAAAACACACACACACAAACACACAAGCAGCAACGCAAGCTCTGTCTTTCTCCCTGTCTCTGTCTGTGTTTCAGTCTCTAGGTCTTCAGCTGATATGTGTATTTAACAGACAGCAAGGCGAGCACAGACACAAGGCAAGGACGATGCTGGCTGCCTGATGAAGAGGTCCGCTCAGACAGGAAGCAGCTCTGACAGACAGCCTTCACATGCTCCTCCTCCCTGGACAGTCTGCAGTGTCAAGGAGCAGCTTGGCTGCTTGGCTGACGAGCGCATGCACGCGCTCACACACCCAGGGACACACACACCGCACACACGCGCACATGCATGCGCACACACGCATCTTCACAAATGCACACACACACATACCACACATATGCACACGTGTACTGAAGTTATTAGCTTGACGTAACAGATGCAAAGTGCTACGGTGTGTGTTTGTGTGTGTGTGTTTCCCAGATGTGCTACGCAAAAAGGAAAGCATTGATCTCAGCGGTTGAGGCAGAGTGGTTGCCAGGGTTCTTTAGTAGAGAACAGCAGGAGAGAGCAGCCAGTAGGTCTCTCCTGATAGCCCCAGGACTGACAACCTCACTTAGCCATGACTAAGGAGACCTGTCTGACCGTGGCTGGTCTCTACAGGCCGACAGAGGCAGCGAGGGGGGGCTGCTGCTGCCTGGTGATCTGGACTGATTCAGCTCTCCAGGACAGGGAGGGAGACAGAGAAACAGAGACAGAGAGAGAGACAGAGACAGTGAATGAAAAACAAAGGAAAATCTGGTCACTGCAGTTTATCAGCCAGACAGCAGAGTCTAGCATGGCCCCAACCTTTCCTTGCGTCCAACGATGTTGTGCTATTTGTTTGCGTTAAAGCCTCTTTCAGTCCTTCCCAGACAGTCTCTGTGTTTGTTCAGGGGTGAGAAGGACGAAACCAGCAGGGACAACTGTCTGTCCAAGGTCAGAGGTCAGTTCATCTTATCTCCAGGTCTTGTTTGGACAGACACAGAGCCACACCGACATGCAGGAGTCCTTGTTGGTGACCCTGACACCAACATTATTGCTGGATGTTCTTGCAAGTATGATAAGCAGGTCAACTCAATTTACTGACCAACCAATCCCATCTTAACCTCACACTGTACATGCAGTTCTGTGGTTTATTTCATTCCCTAAAATGAAAAACACTTAGCAGCACTTCCTGTTCCTTTCCTCCTCCCAGACACACAGTGCTCAGGCCAAGATGAGCCAGACCAGACCAGACCAGACCAGATTAGACCAGCCGAGCCCAAGATGACTGTTTAAAAAGGGAGAACGTGCTACTGTAAAGGAGGGACAAACTTTCCCAGCATCCTCTGCTTCCCTGGACAAAGCAGCAGGTCGCTGGTCTCCAGTCCGCCAATAGAATCACAGCGTTTCCCACCAAGGGCAGGGCAGTGAGTCACAGGGTGAGAGCATGAGCTCATGCACACAGAGCGAGCGCTGTGAGCTGGCCAATAAGGGCGGGGCCACCATGCCTGAATTCCCATCACCAAGACAACTGATAAACACACATTACAGTAAGCTAGCGCTCACCAAGAGGATATGTATCGAATGGCATCTCTCCGATCAGGCAGGCTGAAGCAAGGGTCAATAAAGATGCCTTCTAAAGGCATCAGGTCAAGCAGTTCAGGGGCATTACAGTCCACCACACCACACAGTCCACAGACATTACATTTACATGATGTCATTTAGCAGACGCTCTTAGCCAGAGCGACTTACAGCAAGAACGAGGGCATTCCCCAAGGCAAGTAGAAAGAAGTGCCTTGCCCAAGGACACAACGTCATGTTGACACCGCCAGCGTTCGAACCAGGTACCTTCTGATTAGCAGCCCAACTCCCTAACCGCCTGTACCACATAACTCGGAGGTTTCAGTATAAGCAGGTGGGACACTAAATGAATACCCAAATCTGACTCCCTGCAGACTATATGTTAACATAATTACAATTAATTTGTCTCATCCTCAGTCATTACAAAAGCTGTCACACCCACGTTTGAATACCAACCCACAGCCCTAAACTCCCGTATAGTTCAGTAGTTCCATGATGTCCACAAATTGGAATTCTCTTAAAGAGGGCGAGAGAGAGCGAGAGAGAGGAAGTGCCAAACACAGCGAGCGAGCGACAGGGACCATCCTGACTGGCTGTCAATCCTGTATCATCATGACTGCTTTGCATATTGACACCAAACCACAATTGTAAGGTTTACTAAGCTTTGGTTACAGAACAGAAGTCTTTGGTGTAACAGCGTTTTCTAATATCTAACCCAGGCCAGGTTTTAGACACAATCTCCATCCTCCATTTTGGAGCTCTACGTATCAGATTCTGACGCGCCATGTTGGAGAAGTAGATCATCTCGGATCAATATCAGGCCTGCTAATGGGGTCAGCCTGCCAGACACAGCTCTGCTTCAGAATAGTTCATGAACTAAATGGCAAAAAGAGGCTACAGCTTGTTTATGACAATACGATTTATTTCTGATTATTATTTCTGATATTTAAGTCTGATTCTTTCATTTGGCCGCAAGTGTAACCAAACACTGACCAACCTAGATACTCAAACATGTCTGTCCTTCTACCAACACACCGTGACACACTTCACAGTCTGTTACCTGACAACGGCACTACTATCGACTCCAGGCATGTTTACTATGTTCAGATCTGTCATGACTGTTGTAGCTGTCTGACACTTAATACGGGAAATGACCTTGTCTACATGGAGACAGATACACAGAGATCTTTATGAGGACAGCTTGCGTGCTAACAGTGTCTTTATGAGAACAGCTAGCATGCTAACAGTGTCTTTATGGACAGAGCTGCCCTGCTAACAGTGTCTTTATGGACAGAGCTAGCATGCTAACAGTGTCTTTATGGACAGAGCTAGCCTGCTAACAGTGTCTTTATGGACAGAGCTAGCCTGCTAACATTGTCTTAATGGATAGAGCTAGCATGTTAACAGTGTCTTAATGGATAGAGCAGGGGTGTCCAATCCTGGTCCTCGGGGGCCGCTGTCCTGAAGGTTTTAGATGTTTCCCTGCTCCGGCACACCTGATTCTAATAAAGTGTCTTTATCAAGCTCTTTGGAGGTGTGCTGGAGCAGGGAAACATCTAAAACCGTCAGGACAGTGGCCCTTGAGGACCAGGATTGGACACCCCCGGGATAGAGCTAGCCTGCTAACAGTGTCTTTATGGATAGAGCTAGCATGCTGTGTCTTTATGGATAGAGCTAGTTTGTCAGCAGTGTCTAAAGGAGGAGCTAGCCTCCCGCTAGCAGGTTCAGGGTAGTGGTCCTTGGCCTGTCCTACTTTACAGCCGTGACATTGGGTGCCCAGTGGACACATTACAGCCAGGACTTGCTCCTGCAATTGGAAGGACGGAAATAGCCGTCACTACTCCAGATCTACTAACACTGCAGCCCTCAGATCACACCTCATAAACAGACTGACTAACTGGCCGGCCAAACAGCCTTTGAGTGAGCGTATTAAGCTACTGTCCAGTCAGCTAAAAGCATCTGAAGTTAGGAAGCCTTCAGTTGACTGCAGCTTAGGAGCGCTCTTGTGAACAGGACAGAATAGCACAGCCAGTTTGAAGTCAGCTGACAAGTGTATTCTTCTCTTTTGAGTACTAAAACAGCCAAACCGTTTCAGTCATGCGAGTCCTCACTACTGTTGCATCTTTCAAGAGGTTAGTGTTCCATGCTATCTAAGTGCTGAATAATAATATCAAACCATGTTTATAAGGACTTTTGTTCTCGATTAATCATCAGGCCATAAGCCTGGAATGTCTCAACCTAGCTCATCCTTTGAGAGGTTGAAAAAGAGAGTACTAGCTAACACACACACACACACACACACACACACACACATGCTGTTTTCATATGTCAGTGTCTTGGTCATGTGGTGAGCAGCAGTTTGTGTGTCTGACAGGAATGTAGTGTTCCTGTGCTGAGTCTGCACTCAGCTCAGCTGTTCACTGGGACAGTGTTGAAGCAGCACACTGGAGCACCATGCAGGTACGCCTGGCCCTGCCTCACTGGCCCTGCCTCACTGGCCCTGCCTCACTGACCCTGCCTCACTGGCCCTGCCTCACTGGCCCTGCCTCACTGGCCCTGCCTCACTGGCCCTGCCTCACTGGCCCTGCCTCACTGGCCCTGCCTCACTGGCCCTGCCTCACTGACCCTGCCTCACTGGCCCTGCCTCACTGGCCCTGCCTCACTGACCCTGCCTCACTGGCCCTGCCTCACTGGCCCTGCCTCACTGGCCCTGCCTCACTGGCCCTGCCTCTGCCTGGCCCTGCCTCACTGGCCCTGCCTCACTGGCCCTGCCTCACTGGCCCTGCCTCACTGGCCCTGCCTCACTGGCCCTGCCTCACTGTCCCTGCTAACTTCACTGGTCTGGTATGTCCTGGTGCTGTAGCCTGCCCATACACAGCTCCATAACCACACACACACACACACCCGCACACACACACACACGCGCACACACACGCGCACACACACAGAGGCTCTCACACTCCCTCTAGTTAGAACATGGCTCATGAACAGCCTGCTGGATGCAATGTATTACAATGTGTCTTTTGTACATTAACTGTAACGGTTAGTCTCCACCAAACAGTCTGACTGTATGTGTGTGTGTGTGTGTGTGTGTGTGTGTGTGTGTGTGTGTGTGTGACTGTCGGTCTGTGTGTTTGTTTGTGTGTGTCTGTCTATGTACTTTGCTGTGTGTCTGCATCTTTGTGTGTGCTTGCACCTCACTGTGTGTCTGTGTATGCATGTGAGTGAGCATGTCAGTATCTCTGTCTGCATCTGTGTGCGTCTATAACTGTGTGTGTGTGGGTGTGTGTGTGTGAGAGTGGGCAACAGTGGAACCATCAGAATGTGATGAGGGGGCTGATATGGGAGAGCAGAGAGCCAGACACAAGACAAAGACCGCGACTGTGCAGGAAATCAGCTTCTCTCCTCAATAACAAAGTATTACATCTCCATCACATTTCAGCCTGTGATCCTCTTGCTGTCTGTGTTTGCAAACATGGAGGAGAGGAGGGGAGGAGGGCGCTGGATCGAGCCAGAACACCAGCGACCACACCCAGGTCAAAAACCAGACAGGCGGGCTGAATGGTCACCTAGATCACAGGGCGGCATATTGGATAGGACCAGATCGTTATTATATTGGAATGTCTGGCAGGGAGTTTTATTAGTGGTACAAATATGCTGGAATGTTTCCGTTGAAGAAGCAAATAGAGGCGTCTGCTCTCTTCCAAACGCTATATTAAGAGCATGTTTGTAGCATTAAATCGAAGCACAAACCAGGTCTGATTCCATACACACACAGGACACCTGTGAAGTCACTGTAGCGGTTAATTCAACATTGTACATCAGAAAACGTGCTCATGCATCGATGAGTCAGCATGGTGGTGGGGATTTGAATTTCCTTTCTTCGAAGCCTTGAAACAAACCAAAACTCATGAGTTTCTCATTTATAATAATAATAACAGGAAGAAAAAAAATGGCCACCACAACCCCAACTCATCCTAATGCCAGATCTTTGAAGCATTTAAGAGGACTAACATATCTACAGTTACTGTTAATAGCTTCTGTGTACAGTAAGCTGCCTGGTTTTTACCATCAGTATAAATCAGTTATTGCTGTTTTCAAGGGGATTGAATGACCAATATAGATAGCATTTATAGCTACAGGTATATAAAATGTACTAATACCAACAAGGTCTTATCAACAACGCCAGTATATCAGAAAACATCTGCTATCACCTCATGTCATCGCTGATAAGACAGATAAACAACACCTTCTAGTAGAGTTCAATAACAGATGCTATCATCGTCAGCAGTCTGCAGCAGTCCATGTGCTCCATGTGTGTGCAACAGCGCTGACCTCTGACCTTTTAAAGCTTTGGCAGGCCAAATGACCCTTCAGCATGTGTTTGGTGTCGCTGGGCAACAGTACACCCATGGCAACAGAACAGAGCTGGACAGGCAGGTCACAGAATGCCAGTCAACAAAATGACCAACCCAGCACAGCAGGGGGCAAGACACGCCCACCTGGAGTCACGTGACAAGCTGGGGTGTCATGGCCGACAAATACCGTGTCATCGTTGAAAGCTTGCTTGTTTGTTAGTGAACTGATATCATGTGCAACTCCACAACTCACTGCTGAAGTCATGAATTTGGATTTTTAACTCCAAACAGAAGTGTTTATACAAGCTTCTCCCCTTATAATCAGCACCATGGAATTGCAGCTTTAGACTAGAGGTCGATTCTTTGGGTAAAATGTTTGAAATGATATAATGTAACCTTTGTTTCCCTGTTGTGACATTTTTCTACCGTGAGCTGGACGTGTTTGAAATCTCTCTGATGACACATTCTGGTACTACATGTCAACTGTTCAGCGAGTGTATGGATGTGTGTGTAGGTGTGATGGGTGTGTAGGTGTGTGTAGGTGTGATGTGTGTGTTTGTAGGTGTGTGGTCCAGCAGGAAGCCCCTGGTGACTGAACCTCGGAGCCTGTCACCGTGGTGATTGTGAGGGTAACAGCCATAAGACGTGACACCTGAGGTGTTCCATTCAGGGGAAGAACACACCAGCCAGAGAACTTCTGAGAACGCAGAACCCCTCTGAGAGCTCAACACACACACACATACACACACACACACAGTCCTGTAGCTCCACATACACACACAGTCATGTAGCTCAACATGCACACACAAACACACAGTCCTGTAGCTCAACATATATATACACACACACACACACACACACACACACACACAGTCCTGTAGCTCAACATATACACACACACACAGACACACACACACACAGTCCTGTAGCTCAACATGCACACACAAACACACATGTAGCTCAACATACACATGCTGTTCATCCCAAAAACGCTACAGTTTTCTAGTCACATTGCTAGCTAGCCAGATTAAAAGGCCCATTCACATTCTCAGCCTCCTCTATGCACCCAAGCTTTTAAAGTTTACGTAAACATGGCTTCATATCGAAAGGCATTTTAAGAGGCTCCTGGTGCAACCTGAAGGCAAAGACAACAGCCAGGTTATGTCAGCACCCATGAAAGTCTGTCACTGAAACCAAAACAATAACATTCCTTCACATACGCATGCCAGTAAGCACACACTCACGGCCAGGCGCGCGCACACATACACCTGTACACACCTGTACACACCTGTACACACCTGTACGCACTCACATCGCATCAAGACGAGATCTTAAGACACCCATCTAACAGAACACAGACCCTGACAGATGATCCGTTGACTCAACTGAGGACACGCAACCCCCACCTCCCCCTAACAAATCTGGAACTTTCTTCACAGCACTTGCCCCGTTCTCTGGGTCTGAAAAGACATAATGGTTTCCCACCGTTCACACTGCTGCCCAGCCTATCCGTCAAGGGGGGGGGGGGGGGGGGGGGGGCTCTGCTGGAACACAGCGGCCCAGCTTGTCTCCACTGTACCGATCTCTCTTTGTGTTTGGGCGAAGAGGCGAGCCCTTGGCACTCTCTCCTCCTCGCCCGGCCTTTTGAAGGGGGAGTTCCTCCTTGTTGCACAAACGTGTGGGATTACCACCGATTTGTGAGAAAACAGGGTCTAATCCTCGACTCATTGATAGCACATCTGTGGATTATCGCTACACCCAAAGCAAAGCCTTGTTAGTGTGTTATTATGTCTAAGGCGCAATTAGCGAGGTATTCAGAGTATGGACATTCCTGCAGTTTTTTGAACAGTAAATATAAGGGTTAGCCTGGGTTTAGGTTATATTTACCAGGAACAATCTCTCTATTCAATAGTCCTTCCATACGTCGATGGGAACTACACAAAGCCTATACAGAACACCTGTTCTCTGGAAGCTCCTTGCTGTGAGTGGTAGAGTTCTCCACAGGTGAGGGGTGTTAGCAGGTGTGGGCCAGCGTTGGGGAAGGTGCCGTGTGAACGAGAGCGAGGCGGCGCAGAGCCATTAGCACCCCATCACAACAAACCCGGATGTGTGTTCCTCCATACAGGGGCTGGGCAGCTACAGGAATCACACAAAGCATCTGAAGTCAGAGGATAAGTTAAAAGCAGACCGTTAAAGGTTTGCTGTTTTCTAGCTTCAGGTGATCGATAGGAGACGGAGAGAACAGAAGCACTGGGATTGTTGTTTTAGCTTGAGGAAGTTAAAGCGAAGGCTTTGCTTGTGTGCTGTGGAACTGTCCCCAGGGCACAGATGTTGTTCTGGGGTAGTTCTAGTGGGGAACGGGGAACGGAGAAGCCTCCTTGGGTCTGAGATCAAGAACAGCTGTGTCGCTTCTTCCGGTCACAGAAATGGATTGAAATCCATTCCAGGAATACACCAGCAACCAGCAGAGGATATGACATCATATATATCAGCAGGTTGCAACGTGGTGCCAAGTGAGTTGGGGACTGCCGAAGCTAACATGACCGCCGTGGTGACATGAGAAAGCACACCGTGTTAGCTTGAAGCAGGAGAGGAGGAGGAGGACCCAGGGCGGGCCTGCCGGCCGTGTCTCCAGCGTGTTCCGCAGGTTTGGCCACACCTAGACCTCAGTCATCTATCCACACGTCCACACAGGAAGAGGGGTGGCACCATTCATATGTACGTGTCACAGCTGAATGTGCTTCAACCTCCATTTTAACTGTGGACGTTAGAACATCACCCACGCCCATAAGACTTCCTGTGAGCCCAGTGCAAGCTGAGCACTGATTGGTGGGGGTGGGGGGTGACACTGAGAGGGGCGGGGCTTGGTAAAGTGACCTTTTGAGCACCCCTTCATGCTTCAAAGATTGTATGTGCCTGGTTTATGACAGGTCAAAATGGATAAAACCCTCTTAAGATATGGGAAACCTCTACACAAGCCATATCCTCCAGTAGGACACGTCCCTTGGTCAATAAGGATTTCGCAAACCAGCTAGAACACTTGGGTTTGTTAGCCGACTGTCCTATAATATTGCTTCTAGGTGAAACCAAACAGGAGAAATCAGTTTATCAGAAAACAGTTTTCCAGGCTGAAATACTCCCTTCAACAAATTCAAACTGCTGTGATGAGTATCCTGTAGTTCCATCTTCTATTAAGGCCTTGTTTGTTTGGTGTTTGTTTACTTTGGTAACTATTATTGAGCTGGTTTGAAGAAGTGTCTCATTGATGCATCCCAGCTCCCATGTGAAGGGCCTGAGGAGAATCTTCGAGGTCTGTGTGTCTAACTCCAGATATCGGACACCAAACACAGATTTAAACAGCAGGTCGTCCTGGCAACGGCTGTCAGACTCATCCAAAATCGACCACAGACTAATGATGAGACCTTAACACGATTGTCATCGCAACATCTGATGACACAGTCACCAGAGTTCACTATTTTAAGCTGGATGGTTTGAATTTAGGAGAGGATAACATCATGATCAATCAGTGTGCCCAAGGAGATGATATGATGATGATGATGAGACAACTCATTGTCCGAGTGATATGGTTGCCCTGAGGACATGGATCACGGACTCCTAATGATGCTTGGTCATATGATCTCACTGGGCACCAAAGAGAGGGGCTAAGCCCGGACACAGCTGCCTGCCTGCCAGCCAGCCAGCCTGCCTGCCACCACAACAGCTGAGACGGAGGGCTGGAGAGTCTGGGTGCAACACTGGAACCCATCGCCACACCAATGATATTCTGATCCCTAACCATCGTTCACATTCGTCATTTGATCACTGCTAATCATTTCAATGAAACAGATCATGTGAGGGGGAGCTGGGAAGAGTGGGAGTAGAAGATATAGAGCGTAGCTGTCACTTTTGATTCAATATCACATTATCTTAAAAGGGCTGGTGAGGAATGATGTAATTCATCCAGTACCAGAGAACTGGACTGGAAGGACACTCAGGCCTAATGGACGCTCATGCTTTCCAGATAATAATTGGCTAGGCTTTAGTTGTCAGCCAGTATTATTGCGGAAAGACAATGTCCAGCTAACGTAACCAGAAGTCTGAGTCCTTATTGTTGACTCATTTTGATTATAATCTTATAATAAATACTAAATACATGAAATGAATCCCCCTTAAATGTGTCTGTTTCATCTAAAACAAATAATCCAACAGTAAACTACTGGTCAGAGAATTCTCATTCTCCTAATCCTTTTATATTATTATTATTATTATTAGTAGTAGTAGTAGTAGTAGTAGTAGTAGTAGTATTTCGATCAGAGTAATAACATGTAAACACTGATAGTGCTGTCAGTTCTGTCCCAGCCCAGGTCAAATAGTCTACTGTCGAATCAAAGTAACACCACTCTAACCAAACCTTAGACAGCAAGCGATCACAGTATCGGATAGCCCTACCTTTATATTTTTCGAGGACATCTTCATACGCTTGGAGATATTCCTTTTCGTCCGCCAGTGTGTAGCCCGGTGGGGCTTGGTAGTGAGCCATGACCGGCGCTGGCTCCACTGGGGAGCGGAGACTATAGCTGCGCTGCAGCCGCTCGGAGCGCCAGTCTCTGTTGCTCTATGGTAGAAACGCCCTACACCCCTCCCTCCACCCCTCCCTGGACAGACAGGGTCCAATAGGGGGGACTTCCTCTGGTGAGAATATCCCAGTCGGATAGACAGGGCGGCTGGTCGGAATTACAAGCAGAGCCGAGTGCAACTGTACAAAGTATTGCATCGCAACCTTCGCAAACGGAGCTGAGAACATGATTTATATTTCGAGATCAACGCAGTGATTCAACTGTTCGATCAAGGATCTGTCTGTCTAAGCGGGTCTTTGCCTTGCCAGAAGCCTTTGTTAGATGGTCATCGTTTCAAATTACATTGAATTTCCAGAAAGAACACTCAGGATTTAGGCTTCATATGACTGAACACCATAATCATGAGGCTCGCTGGATGTAATCATGCACACATTTACTGTCAAGGCATGTTGGTGTTATAGAATCAATGTATCACAGATCAAAGACCTACAGTCCGGGCCAGTATAACTCGGATATGATGACTAATAACCCAGACTGGATATCGCAGTGTTTCCCCCTCTCCATAGACCAGTCTACCATAGACCTGTCTGCCATAGACCTGTCTACAATATACCAGTCTACCATAGACCTGTCTACAATATACCAGTCTACCATAGACCTGTCTACCATAGACCTGTCTACCATAGACCTGTCTACCATAGACCTGTCTACCATAGACCTGTCTACCATAGACCTGTCTGCAGCCCACGTGTTGGAGCTGGTGGCGAGATGAGCGGCTGGGTCCTAGCGCCAAAAGCATTACAGGGATGCTGGAATACAGTACATAGTGCTCCTAAATGTGTACAAAAATGAGATGTTGTTTACAGTTCCCTAATTCAAATATTTCACCAAACTAAAAACGTTTCATATACAGAAGATCTCAAGCGTGACAACAGCGGTCTTTATGCTGAAATAGTAGGGTTGTCTGATTTTCCTACATTAAAAGAATTTTGCAATGTCAAGGTTGTTTTTTCTAGATGTATCATCATGTTTGAACAACTTGCATTGTTCTCTGCTAAATAATACCCTACAGCTGATTCTCTGTAGCCTGGTGATAAGGTTGCACCGTGGGAAAAGCCCTTGTTTAAAAATATTTGGTTCGTCTAAAATAATTTAAATGAAGCAAGCTATATAACATAGTTAGACCCATTGCACGGATAATAAACTTCGGCCTTGATTGTAAAAAAAAATAAAAAAAAATAAAAGATTATTATTGCCTGATGCGATTTTCGCGGATAAATCGAATCTACACTGGTCAAATGATTATAATCCACACACATTGCATAAGGTTTTCTATGTAGAAAACTGAGATCAAATACTGACGTTAGAGTATTAAAGGTCCATAGGCCTGCAGGTGCTTTGTCTGTATCGAACCGCACACTGGGATAGTCAACGTGTCTGATGGTGTGTATCCTGCATGTAGGCTGGGCTGTGTAAATCACATGGAAACACAATATTCTCTTTAACAGATGATCAAATATTACGATTAAACCACCCGCCGGTGCACCCCGTGTGAGGGGGGACATAAGGGGGACAGAGGGAGGACAGAGGGGGGACAGAGGGGGGGGCAGAGGGAGGGCCTCCCTAGACAGATGTGCCTGTTATGAACACCAGCTTCGCTCACCTGCTATCCGGAGCACCGCTCTCTCTGCCGGGTCCAGCACCCCCTGAACCATCCGCTTTGATCGCTCATGTCTGGGTAGGTTCCAGGGTAACGTGTCCCCAGGTGCCGGTGATACCGACCCGGATTTAAGACTGGAATCATCCTCGTCCGAGAAGTCAGCGGATGAGGACATCGAACAGTGGAGAGAAGCGTTTCCAGACCCGGAGCTCTGATAGGGACAATAGAGAAACACATCCAGTGTCAGGATCGCTGCCTCGCAACAAAATGTCAACACAACAATACATTATTATGATTTCATCCACATCATCCCTTCTTACCATCGCTGACACTGACGTCCAGAAAGGTGCGGTTTGTTAACGCACATTAGAAACACACAGGGGCACCTCAGCCACCACCTATTATTCCCTGATTAAACCAAAACCGAGACTGCGAATAAGAAACTGTATCTAGCTCCCCCGCCAGGTCAGAATCAAGACTTACCGCTGTGAACATGATTCATCTGTAGGAGAAATCGCTTTTTAAGAATTCACTTGCCACTCTCTATGATCAGCATGCTATTTCAATCCGGACCACACCCTCCGGTCTTCCCAACACCAATATCTCCATTTCCCGGGTAGGTTTAGTGCCTGAGATGATGTCAAGTCTCCGGGGAGAGAGAGAGAGAGAGCCTAACGGCAGCTGATGATGAAGGCTGCGGGATGTCACCGCGTCATCCTCGGATCCAGTTTAGAGCCGGATGGGGGGTGGAGAGTCGGGGCTCCGCCAGAGATGGGGCGTGTTGCCGCGGTGTTAGAGCGCCATCCTCCTGGACAGATCAACCACTAGTGACTGCGCATCTTATGTCACCACATCTAAAACAGCCACATCATGTAGTGTTTCTGGGATCTCTTGTCACTGTGGGATTATTCTTAACCATATCATGTTTACCTGTGCGCTGTTCATTAGGACTGGTCTAGCCCCTTATGTGTCCCCAATGATCATTAATCCTTTAGTGTGAACCATGAATGCATAATATAGCTCAACAATGTCTCAACAATATGCCTGCCTACAGTCTATCTCCTTCAGGAAACACAAGTCTCAATGGGCGTGTCGTCTGTTCCAGACTGGAAGGAAACAGGTGACAAAGTTTCCAAGGTGACATCAGTCAGGTGACTGATTGGCTTGTAGGAGGTGTGGTGACAGTGACTGCTTGGCTTGTAGGAGGTGTGGTGACAGAGGCTGCTTGGCTTGTAGGAGGTGTGGTGACAGTGACTGCTTGGCTTTAGGAGGTGTGGTGACAGTGACTGCTTGGATTGTAGGAGGTGTTGGGTGACAGAGGCTGCTTGGCTGGTAGGAGGTGTTGGGTGTTACTACAGGTCTACAGCACAGTTCAGGTGTTGGGTGTTACTACAGGTCTACAGCACAGTTCAGGTGTTGGGTGTTACTACAGGTCTACAGCACATTTCAGGTGTTGGGTGTTACTACAGGTCTACAGCACAGTTCAGGTGTTGGGTGTTACTACATGTCTACAGCACAGTTCAGGTGTTGGGTGTTACTACAGGTCCACAGCACAGTTCAGGTGTTGGGTGTTACTACAGGTCTACAGCACAGTTCAGGTGTTGGGTGTTACTACAGGTCTACAGCAGAGTTCAGGTGTTGGGTGTTACTACAGGGCCACAGCACAGTTCAGGTGTTGGGTGTTACTACATGTCTACAGCACAGTTCAGGTGTTGGGTGTTACTACATGTCTACAGCACAGTTCAGGTGTTGGTTGTTACTACAGGTCTACAGCACAGTTCAGGGCATGCACAGAAAGTCACTTCCATTAGATCACACTGAAAGCATCACTCTGGTCAAGTCTGAACACGCTGAGGGTTGGGGTAATAGGGGCAACAATCACCCCAGTCCAAAACAGCAACACTTTGCAGTAAAGGCAAAGATCTTAGCTTTGATATGGACGTGATTTGGTGCCGTGTTACTGTTAAAACATGTCCTATGTTCGACTTCAAAAAACTGATTTGGAATAGCCTTGTCCTTGAACTAATACGTGTTAAGTTAATAATGTTTTACTTTAAATCAACCCCCAAACGTTTTGTTTTCTCCTGACCTGAGTCCCACTTGAACAGAGACTTTAATCCAAGTAAATGTTTTGAATAATACCTGTTTTTCTTATGCAACATATGAAAATGTTAGAGTATGGGTTACTTGAGGTTGTCACTTTATCTCCCTTCTGCTTTCTAAAGTTGGACAGCAACGTTTAAATAAGGCTGATCACTTCCTAAAATTCACCTGAGATCACTTGAGAAATCACATCTTACAGTGCATTTACTGTCATCAAAACAGATGCCAAAAACATTACAATAATGCAGGGGTCTCCAATCCTGGTCCTTGATGGCCGCTGTCCTGAAGGTTTTAGATGTTTCCCTGCTCCAGCACACCTCCAAAGAGCTTCATAACGACCCTTGATTAGAATCAGGTGTGCTGGAGCAGGGAAACAACTAAAACCTTCAGGACAGCGGCCCTCGAGGACCAGGATTGGCGACCCATGCAATAATACATTCTGACTCTGGTGGGTCTTCAGGCATGGGGATACCTACGGCCTTGCGGGTTGGAGTGACCTGAACTGAGTGATAGAAATCAGGCAGGACGCGCTTCTTAACCCGGCGTTTCCTGACAGATGTGGAGGAATCCTGATCGCTCTCAGGAACCTCAAGCAGAGGTGTGACCTCAGACACGGGAACCCTGGCGCGTGCGCCCCTTCTGGCGTGGCGCGGGCTGTTCCTGAAGCCCTACGGAGAGGCAGCGTGGGGGAGCACAGCACAAAACAGCATGAGAGCCAATAGCGATGCAGGGTTTGACTTAACAGTTATTCCGTTATTTCAAACTGTTCACGATCTGACACAATAGCCTGTATGGAATATTTTGTAAATACAGTACTTTCAAATAATTCATTATCAGTTTCATTTCCAATATCACTTTCACTCAACAGGATAAGCAAACTAAAGAAATGCAGAATCACCTCTCATGATTTATTGATCACACATGCGCATTGCGTATTTCCCACAGTCTAACAATAGTAGCCACGAAGGCAGGCTGTCAAAAAGTGGATAAACTCGTGTAAAAGTTCCACATCGCACCACAATGTCTAGTCACAATGTCTAGTCTATCAGGTAGGCCTCAAATGTGTTATTATCTGAGAAAAACGACTCACGTTTAGATTTCAAATGTTTAAATTGAAAATGTTTACCTCGGATCGGAAGTGATGCGTCCTGGGAGCAGCTTCTAGGACAGATAAAACAGATCTAACACATCCTGATCTTCCATGATCATCAGATCATCTCTGTCAAGTTCCACAACTATCATTCTCCAAATAAGAAACTGGGAGAAATCGGACTTTCAATAAACCTGTCTGACTTTTAATGAACCATGAGGTGGGAGTGTAAAACATCTGACTTCATTCTGGCCTTGGCAGTGTTTTATGATCCTCTAATAAAACGGCGTCAAAGGATTATAACGCTACATGTCACATAATCTATGAAACAGTTCACATGTGATCGTTACGTAGAATAACATGTCATAACGTGTGAAAGGCAGAGAATCAGGCTGATACCAGAGCATGGGTGCTGGAGAGATGCAGGCTGGATGGAGCCCACCTACCTCGGCTCCTGCAGCGCCCGGACAGCGCAGATCTCATCGGGTGTTTCCCATGGCGGAGTTTCCGATGCCAGCAGCAGAAGAACAGGATGGTTCCAATAGTCCCCAGCAGCAGCAGCAGTAACAGAAGGACGCATTGGATGCTGTATGGTCTTAATAAGACCAAAAAGGCTGCAGCGATCATCACAGACAGATGATGGAGATCGGTCTGCTAACAGTCTGCAGAGCTCCTTTCCTAAATGATGAAATGCTCTGATCCGTCCCTGCTAGTCCTGCAAATCACTCATCGTAGACCTAAACATACTAGACTGTTCATCTTCGATGGTTTCCAACATGTAAGTCAACACTATATGAGTCAGCAGAGTCTGATCGTGCGGGGGGAGGCAGCTACTGCATTCGAGCTCAGCAGAGATGCTGCAGACGGCAGGGATTTATTTAAAGGTGTCTGACCGTGTATAATGGGATCTGATCTGATCTCTACTGTATCACCGAGTCACAATATCTGACAGGAGCAATAAGGTGCAGTACTGGACAGAGTCTACCTCTGGAGCAGTTCAGTGAAGCTGCATGTTTAGATGTGACTGTATCCTTCTGCTGAAGGTCAGAAGCTTTAGTCTATAAACTCACTTTAGATAAGAGTTCACTTATAACACTCACAGCGTGAGCATGACTGAAAAATGAATAAATCACGAGTAACAACCTGTCTGCAATGGAGCAAAGTAAATGCCCAGGCTATTAACAAACAATAACACACTGTGCCTTGGCCAGGAGCTGAACTTAATGTATTTAAGATCTATTTTAGAAGGGAATTCCGTGCGTGTGAGGACTATCTGTTATCTGTTTTTAATGTGAAACTTTTATGTGAAAGTGTTATGATGATTTTATTGTCTGTAAAGCGTCTTTGAGTACCTTGAAAAAGGCTATATAAAGAAAATATATTATTATTATTATTATAAAGTCAGACTTTTATTATAGGCGCGTCAGTCATTACACTACATATCCCAGGATCCTCCTGGGCCATAACCGCGCGCCCTCTGGTGCTTCCTGCTGGAGCTCGGTTCTAGACGTGCGGGTGAGTGACTAGATGATAGCGCAATTAATGAACGTTGATAGGCTGTGTTAGCGTCATTGTGCATGCATGGATGTGTACGAGTTTACAGAGTAAACAACGACTAACATAATAATACAAATCTGAGTGAATCCAACCTGTTTAGACTGTAAATTAGAGCTGTGAGTGTCAGATGCTAGCTGCTAACTGGGCAGATCACATGAGAGTCTTCATCATTGAACCCATGTCCGATGAAGAGTGTGTCTGTGATCGATACGTGTATTTGTGTTCAGATAGGGTCGGACAATGTCATCGCCTGCTGATCATGATACCGAGGACGACGTGGAGTTTGTGTCAGTGAGTGATGCAATTTATTGTTTGGAAAGTTTTGTTTACAGTCCACTGATTTATCAAGATAGCCAGATACTACCACGTGCTCATCATACCTGACCTGGGTGACTAGACTTGACGAGGTACATTGTTGTAAGATTGCGTGTAAAGACGTTTCCCAGAAGAGCACAGGTAGTGAATACTTTGGTAGTAAACAGATGTACCTCATCACTCTGGAGAGCTTCATGTTCTGCACTTTCATCTTATTACAGGAGGGGCCTTTAAGACCAGTACTGGAATATATCGATCTCGTGAGTGATCTTGAGGATAACGGAAGTTTACCCACAGAGCATGTGGTGAGCCTGCCCTAAAGGATCAATACTCACACCAAGGAGTTGTGTTTTGAAATCTTTGTATGGTGCAAAAGCACACTCTCAAGCAGGAACCAGTAAACTACCTATAGACAGTCCTGGAGTTTGTTCCATAAGCAATTCTTATTCTGCTAACTTGTTTTCTTTACTGATCAGACTTCTGTTCTCGGGTCACTCTTAACTCAACACACCTCAGGTCAGTTCTCAGCTGGTCAACAGACCAGAGGAGGTAGATAGTGTAATGTCGTCTCAGCACACGTATTGCATGCCCAGCCAGCTGACTAGGTATTCCTCAAGTGTGTCTGCCATTGACAACAAGTACAGGTGCATTGCAGTGGTTCAGCTCCTCTCTACTTTATCCAAGCATCAAACCTCAACCATGAAGGTTCTAAAAAGTCAAATACACCCAGAACCTGTATTACTGAACGTACCTGTGTTACGTTAATATAACTAATATCTTAATCATAATTAATATCAAATGAATCCTAGAAGCCCAGCCTGAAACTGGTGTTACTGTTCATGTGGACAGTCCAGTGAGCGATGCTTTGGTGCGTCCGTCTGTCCTGTGCAGATTGAGGATGAGCTCCAGCGACACAAAGACCACGTCACCTCCACCCTGGAGAGACTGTCTCGCCAGGTGGCCGCGGACAAGAAGAAGAGAGAGGAGAAATGCAGAGCCTTCAACGTGAGGAGGATGGAAGCTGACGGGGTCCATAGAACCCTGAGTGGTTTCCATATGGTGACAGTGTTCCTGTTCTCTTAGGCGAGGCAGATGACCCTGAAGGAACACGGGCAGAGGGAGCTGAGGTTCTCCTCGGGCGGAGGAGAACGCTACAACGCCAAGCACTGCGTGGACATGTGGCTCAAGATGCCAGGTACGGTTCGAGGGACGCACAGACGTGGAGGTGCAGTCCTGCCGTTTGAGCACCATGTTGGTAGTTATGTGGCTGAGTGGGTAGGGTGTGAAGGTACCCAGTTCAAACCCTGGCTGGGCCAACAGGACGTTGTGTCCTTGGGTAAGGCACTTCACCCTGCTTCACCCTGCTTGCCTCAGGGTGAATGTCCCTGTACTTCTGTAAGCCGCTCTGGATAAGAGTATCTTCTAAATGACTACATGTAAATGTAATGAGGAAAGGAGCTTTTATCAGTGTCAATGTAGCTGTAATATTCCTTGTGACCTGATTCAAAATGTATTTAATTTGATCATTAAATTATAATTATTTGACATTCAATAAGTACACAATGTGTCAGTGAATCACAGTTGGGTGACCATGGTTATCTGCCCCCCCCCTCCCCCATCTCTCCCACCACCACCATCAAGGGGTAGGGGTAGGTAAGCGTCACAGATCTGCTCCGCCCCCCTCCAGCAGCTCCTCCACTCACACCTGCCCCGTCATCAACTGTGGCCGTGTGTTCGACAGTGTGGCCCTCATGGCTGGTCACCTGAAGAGGTAACGTTCAACTTCTTAAAGCCCTACAAATGCAAAAAAAAACACCAAAAGGTTCATGCGGTTCATGTGGCTCCTGTATTCCTGTGTAGTAGCTCTATGGCACTGGATAGGAAAGTGCAGATCATTGTGATTGGTCCTCACGCTATCCCGTGTGTGTGTGTGTAGGTTTGACCACTCCCCCTGTGACCCCACTGTGACCCTGAAGGGCAGCAGCTCAGAGCGGTTTGCCTGCATGGCCTGTGGCCTGCACTTCCACACCATGGACATGTGGAAGAAACACCAGGAGTCAAAGGTCAGCGTCGCTCTGCCAGTCGTGTTGTTTAGCCGACACTTTCATCCAAAGCAACACAGAATTTGAACCTGCGGTCAGCAATCACATGTTCTAACCACTTAGCTACACCCTTCCCAAGTGCACTTGCACTTCAAAGAAGATTCTTTAGTAGTCTTCTGTCTAGTCAAGCCAACCTCCACAAGTGATCTTCCACAGCCTGTGTAGAGTGTTGATTGTGTACTGTTCTGACCCCACCTCCTCCTGTCCTGACCCCACCTCCTGCTGTCCTGACCCCACCTCCTCCTGTCCTGACCCCACCTCCTGCTGTCCTGACCCCACCTCCTGCTGTCCTGACCCCACCTCCTCCTGTCCTGACCCCACCTCCTCCTGTCCTGACCCCACCTCCTGCTGTCCTGACCCCACCTCCTGCTGTCCTGACCCCACCTCCTCCTGTCCTGACCCCACCTCCTCCTGTCCTGACCCCACCTCCTGTCCTGACCCCACCTCCTGCTGTCCTGACCCCACCTCCTGCTGTCCTGACCCCACCTCCTCCTGTCCTGACCCCACCTCCTCCTGTCCTGACCCCACCTCCTGTCCTGACCCCACCTCCTGCTGTCCTGACCCCACCTCCTCCTCCTGTCCTGACCCCACCTCCTCCTCCTGTCCTGACCCCACCTCCTCCTGTCCTGACCCCACCTCCTCCTGTCCTGACCCCACCTCCTCCTGTCCTGACCCCACCTCCTGCTGTCCTGACCCCACCTCCTCCTGTCCTGACCCCACCTCCTGCTGTCCTGACCCCTGGCCTGTGTGTCCTCCAGCTGCACTCCCCCAGTACAGATGGCCACGCCAGTGACCAGACGTGCCAGGTCATCGTGTGCTTCGCCTGCCCCTTCTGCTACCACCTGTTCAACCTGAACGACGAGTGTCTGCAGCACATGGCTGCCAAGAACCACTTCTCCCATTCCATCAGTCTCAGCTCTGGTGAGTCTCCACAGGACAAGATGATGTCTCTCTTTCTCGCATTAAGTGAGTTATGTTGCTATCATGCAGAATGACTAGTTTAGAATGAATTGAATGGTCCAATGTGATGAGGTCTTAGTAATGTGCTGTTCCTGTCTGAAGGGTTAGGGTAACCACAAACCCACTTTATAGCCCCTACAGCAGGCTCCAAACAGACGGCCATGCCTGTCCCTGTTCCCCGCTATGCCAGGAACCGCCTCATAGCTCTGTGTAAGGAGGTGGCCTTCAGGGTGAGGTGCAGCCTCTGTCGCAAGGTACTTACCTCGCACATGGAGGCCAAGGCTCACTTCAAGTAAGTGTTGGACTTTTCTACAATATGGCACTGCATTAAATAGATCTGTCTGATTTGTTACTTTTACTTTATTGAACGTATGTTCATCAGATTGTAGTGAGTTGTTCGTTGTGATATTTATTGTGTACGTGTTTTCTATTGTATTAATTGTATTTGGTTTTTGGAGCGACTTTGTGCTGTGAGAGGGGGAACTAGTTAACGCCCCAGTGTTGCTTCCTGTCCTCAGTGTGCACTGCCGAGAGGGCTGTGCGGTGGCGGAGGCAGACCAGAGAGTGGCAGAGGTGATGCAGCAGCTGAAGGCTCACGGTCAGTGTGCTCAGTGCTGCAAGGTGTTCCTGAGCCAGCCTGAGGCCGAGCGCCACACTCGGCACACCCAGCACCAGGTGGCGGTGACCCGGACCATGGACCGGGCTCTGCTGCAGTACTGCCACGTCAGGGAAGCCCTGCTCGCCAAGAGTACCAGACCACAGGGAGACAGGCAGGTCCAAGGCCTGGAAACATCTGCCCTGAAGAGGGACCAGGAGGGGAAAGGAGATCTGTCAGGGTCCCCGGCCAAGCGGCCGAAGCTAGATCAGGGCTCAGGGGCTCCGTCCGGTTCTGGAAAGGGTGGAAGGGGTCGATCCGTCCCAGCATGGTTCTGCGAGTGTGGCCTGCAGTTCCCGGACAAAGACTCCGTCAACCACCACCTCCTGGCCGCCAATCAGATCTTCCACCAATGTGCCGTGTGCGGCAAGCTGATGGGCGAGGCAGCGATCGCTCGCATCCACATGAGCCGCTTCCATGGCGGGGCCCACCTTTCCAACTTCCTTTTTCACTGTAGGAAGTGCAAGGTGAACATGCCCCGCCTGGTGGACATCATGTCACACGTGTCCGATGCCCACAGTGGCCACACCTATTTCCTGGAGAAAGAGGTACCAGAAGAGCCCGTTGGCCTCACCGACGCCAAACCTTCCACCAGCGGCCAGCGTGGGGAGGGCGTTCGCTCCGAGCTCTCAGCCCACACGAAGGAGCCCGGTCCTGGCCACACATCGCTGCAGAAGCCGGGGCCTCGCGCTCTGCAGGGGGGCGAGGGGACGTGGATGTGCCGGATGTGCGAGGATGTGTTCTCGACGGAGGCATCGGTGCTGCTCCACTGCAGCGACCCGGACAGCCACAGCTTCCAGAGGTTCGTGTGCGCCCACTGTCCCCAGAAGTTCTTCAAGGAGGCCACCCTTCGGAGGCACTGCATGGCCGAGCACGACGGCCAGCTGCAAGTGCGGTACTTCTGCGGCCTCTGCGACAGCATGCAGTACGACGCCTACTGCGACTTCTTGGAGCACTACAACAGCCTCCACAGCAGGGACTTCTACCGCATGGACGAGCCCCAGGAGAGCTCTGCTGCTGGGGCCAGGGTGGGAGAGGAGGCCCCCAGGGAGGCTGCATCCAGCCCCGCGCCGGGAGAAGCCCTCCAAGGGTCGCCTTGTCCCTGCATGGCTCCAGAGAAGCTCCAGCAGGGGAAGAAGGCCAGATACAAACATTGCATGCAACGGCTGGGCTGTGAGGGCAGGTGTCTGTACCTGTGCGCCCCCTGCGGTGTGACGCGTGCCTCCTACACCCAGATGAAGATCCACGTCCACACCTCGCACCCGGCCCTGGGACTGGAAGTGTCCTTCAAGGTGCAGTGCCAGGTGTGTCTGGAGAGCTACGAGGACGTCAACCGCTTCCACTCGCACTATCACTCCCTGCACTGCACTCTGGACCCCTGCGCCACCTTCAGGACCTGGTCTGGGTACCACCCAGGAGGGAAGCAAGGCTCTGGGGCTGGTCCTCCAGTGAAGCAAGGCTCTGGGGCTGGTCCTCCAGTGAAGCAAGGCTCTGGGGCTGGTCCTCCAGTGAAGCAAGGCTCTGGGGGCGTTCATTCAGGGAAGAAGCCCTCTAGGTTGAGCTTAAAAGGAGGAATGGAGTCCCAGGCTGGCTGTGGAACATCGGAAACAGCACCTCCTACAGGCCAGAAACAACCTGCTGCGCAAGAAAACATGGAATCAAATGGCAAGTTCTAATGTCATGTTCAGCTGTTATTCTGCATGCAGGAGGACTGAACCGCTGATAGACATGTTGTAGTTGGTGCTGTCATATGGTAAAGCACAGCTCTGTGAATTCCTTTTTTTTGCTGAAACAAAACAGTACTGTCTGAGGTTTAGGTGGGTTAACTGCTGTCATGCAGGTGTGTGTGTAGTTGTGTGTAGTTATGTGTGAGTGAGCTGTTGTTGTTTCTCTTCCCCCCAGAGGAGTCTGATGAGGAGATGAAGAAAGCCTTGGCTTTGAGTGCAGAAGAGGCTAGGAAGAGGACGCTTCTTGATAAGGGTGTGTAACCTGTCCTGTCAGCTGTTTACCAGGATCACAACACACTGTAGACAGACACCAGCAGACATACCAACATGGTCGACACAACCGAGTTTGAACTGCTGTGATTCTGATTTGAGCCTGTGATGAGGATGAGGATGAGGATGAGGATGAGGATGAGGATGAGGATGATGATGATGATGATGATGATGATGATGATGATGATGATGATGATGATGATGATGATGATGGGTATATCTGATAGGGTCACATGCTTGGAGACATCACAGTGTAGAGAGAGGAACAAGGAGGAACTAAGATTCACACTTTGAACTCGATGAAAAACGAAATGAAAGTTTGCAACTAAGATCATTTAGATGCGCTGTGTGTTAACATGTGGGTTTAGAAGTTGGTCTTTGGTTTAAATAAATAAATAAATGTTTCTGAATAAAAATAAAGAATCCAAAAAGTCTCATTTAGAGCTTGTGTGTTGTCAGCAGTATGGTAATGTGACTTTCCTGTTGATTTTTTCAGAGATTGAACTTGCCCTCCAAAGAAGCCTTCTGGAATACTGAACAAGATGCTTTCAGGGAATGTGTATCACAGCATCTAGAACATTCAGCTCTCTTTACGTTTGTTCATATTTCTGTTACATCGTTCAGCAGTAATAAATATTCACACCTGTTGAATAGTAAGTTTCTGAAATAAAGACTTGGCAAACATTTGACTTGTTCTATTGATATTATTATATGTTTGTCTTCCATAAGATGATGTCAGAGAGCTCCAGTTAGGGACCCTCCCCCGTGCTCATCAAGCCCCATACCCCAGCCTGGAGGGACCTCTTCTGATGTCAGAGAGCTCCAGTGTGGGACCCTCCCACCTCATCAACCCCCCCCCCCCCCCCACCCCGGCCTGGAGGGGCCTCTTCTGCGGAGACGGAACGGGAGGTTCCAGCCCATGTTTGGAGATGTTCCCTCAAGGGGCGCTGTCTTGCTGCAGATAGAAACCGCTAGATTGTTCTCCAAGGAACTTAGGACGCAGTTAGGTGTCTAAATCAGACCTCTCCGTTAGATCGGGATCCTTACCATGGCGCAAGCGAAAATACACGCGAAGATGAACGAAGGGAAAGAAGGGAAGTTCAGCCGATCGATGTCAATGGCCGATCGAGCAGGGCGGCTTTTAGAAACTTTGGACACACTAGAAATGAGGTAATACATGCGTGAGACGCATGTATGTAGGATACCTTTAAAGTGTGCGTTAGGCACGTGGAAATTAAACCTTTAACATAGTTTGTTGTTTTACAGCATGTATGTTGTGTTGCTTTAATTGCATAATTACAGCGACAAGTGTTTAACAGCTGGTTCAACTGTTTTTAAGATAGAAGGCGAAGAACCTCAAGACTTTTACTGTTGACTCGTGTACCTTCAGGGACCGACATCCAGAACACCGCCATGCTTATTTGAACAACCAAAACTGATATATAATGCTAAAAGGCAGTTATTTTTTGAACTTGGGTGTGGACGCATTATGGTTTTATTGTGAGTTCAGCTGAAGCGCAGGCCATGACATTGATGTCTTATTCCGCTACAAGTACATTTACATTTATTCATTTAACAGCCGCTTTTATCCAAAGCGACTTGCCTTAAGTACAGGGACATTCTCCCTGAGGCAAGTAGGGTGAAGTGCCTTGCCCAAGGACACAACGTGACATAGCCACAGCCGGGGCTCGATCTCACAACCTTCTGAGACCAACGCCGTGAGCCATCTAAGCCCCCTAATCTGATCTACTGATGTGACTCACCATGCAGGGTGGAATCTTTACGAGAAGCTGCAACATCTCTGGAGCAGGAGAGAGACTTCCTACTGGAGAACATCCAGGCTCTGCAGAACAGTCAAGAAATGCGCACCATATGTGACGGTATTAACACTGAACTGACTTTTATTCAATACTCTAAACCTAATATTTTGTTTACACCTGGTAACTCCGTTGTATTCATTTTTTCAATATTTTTTCTACATAGGAGAGAGAGAGGAACTGTCTTTAACTGCCGGTCGCTTGCTGGACAGGACTCTTACTGTGGAAATCTCAGTAGGGACCTTAAGAAACCCCAGCCAAGAGGACGCCTTAAATAAGGCCACTGCTCTGATCGACGGCATAGTAGCCAAGTTACTGGACGACATGGATGGTTCCAGAAAGTGTCTTTCTGCCCTGCTTGCAGCCTGCGTCACTGAGGCTCCGGCTGTCCCCATAGATCAGAAGTTCCAGATCATGGTGATAAGCTGCGCCTTGGAGGACCAGAAAAAGATCAAGCGGAGACTGGAGACTCTGCTGAGGAACCTGGACAACGCCGAGAAGAACATCAAGATCATGGATCACCAGAAGGTGCAGGAGAAAAGCGCCAACGGCCGCTTTTAAACCCAAATATATCACATGTCCTTAATAATTTGCCGTTATAATGCCAATGCACAGACCAGAACAAGCCACGTGTAGCACTTATTGCGATTTTTTTTCTCCCAATGTGCCATTTTTCTAAATACACTGTTGACCATAAATACCAGATGCATAAGTTAGCCTGATCTAGCCTGACATATAAACCTATGGGCCTTACCCATTTAGAAAGAGCATGGACATAGTTACACACAATGAAGGAATTCCACATGAAAATGTGATGTACATAAATATCATCCACAAGATGTCCTCACATGAATGTATCTTAATAAGCTACACAGGCCCTCACATGTAGAAGCAAATCTTAATCTTGTTGTTTTCCAGAAACTGAAAGGTTTCCATATGACAAATGTACAATCTGAGATATGTTGTTTTTTTTTGTAAAATGTGTAAACAAAAATTGACATCAAGCTAGAGAACAATCAAATACGTTTTTAATGTTACGTCATAAATCACCAATTAAACACTTCGTTTCCAATAACGCTCCATGTGTTAGGATTTCTCTGACGCCCTAGCTGGTTGGAAAGAACCTTTAGGATGGATTATAAGATGGATAACAGAACAAAGGCAAATCAAGAGGCTAAAACCAACATTATGCGGTGTCAAAATCAACAAGAAGCACATGTAACCAGGTTACAGAAGGGGTTTAACAGTAAATCATTCTACACCAGGGAAGCTGCGCTAAACTGCCGAATGTTTTTTTATTTTTCTTCGGGGAACGTACAAGGTGGCGTCTGATTGTTCAAAGTGCCTTGAATCAGTTTTAACGAAACAAAGTAACTTTAAAATGGAATGCCATGAACCACCAGGGGGCGACGTTGTGTTAGCGGTGTGTTTTCTGCAGGTCGCCTGGGGAAAGCAGGGATGGGTGCTGGTGAGCACAGGACAAGGCATTGTGGTTCTACATTCACTCACTCGCAGAAAAACTAACAACCATTAGGCATGCATGTACCTGTACAGCACTGATATCCAAACATTAACACCAATTAGCAGAATGACCCTGATAATAAGGGGACACCTGGGTTAGTGATAAAGGCCTGTGTTGATGTTAATTACACTGTCTTGATAAATACACAGTTGTAATACCAACCAATTAGGAATATCATGGAGATGAGACTGGGGCTGCAGAGCTTTGAGCACAGCCAGGCAACACAACATCTACATAACAAAACATGTCCGACACTTCCCCCGTCTACTGGAGGATTTCACTAAAGTCACGTCATATAAACAGTGCATGGCATGTGCATTTAGAAGAGCTTTCCCTCCTTACTACAGGTGTTTGCTCCTGAATGTCCTCAAAGCTCTGGACAGACATGTGGGGCCCTGGGTGGGACAGACATGTGGGGCCCTGGGTGGGACAGACACCAGGGGCCCTGGGTGGGACAGACATGTGGGACCCTGGGTGGGACAGACGTGGGGCCCTGGGTGGGACAGACATGTGGGGCCCTGGGTGGGACAGACATGTGGGGCCCTGGGTGGGACAGACATGTGGGGCCCTGGGTGGGAAAGACATGTGGGACCCTGGGTGGGACAGACATGTGGGACCCTGGGTGGGACAGACACGAGGGGCCCTGGGTGGGACAGACATGTGGGACCCTGGGTGGGACAGACACGAGGGGCCCTGGGTGGGACAGACATGTGGGGCCCTGGGTGGGACAGACATGTGGGGCCCTGGGTGACACAGATGTGTGGGACCCTGGGTGGGACAGACATGTGGGGCCCTGGGTGGGAGACAAGGCATCACAGTGGTGAGACAGACAACAAGACAAGGCACCACGTGGACACATTCCAGCACTGGGCAGAGGGCTGCAGGAATGTCAACCCCTCTTTCCTCCTTCAAGTTGAGATACTGCTGATCTTGTGACTGGATCGTTACCAGCTGTGTCGTAAGGCACAAACTCAACGACCCAGTCGCCAAAATCAGACATAACGCTGAGGAAGGGGGAGGACACCTCTGATGAGTGCTCGAACATATGACATGTCAAATCTTTCCTTTAACATAAAATATATACTTTTAGTACATTTAGGATATGTAGTGTTCACAAGTCGTAATTAAAACCCGATCTGAAAGACATATTACCCGAGGGATCTCCCTCCATCTACAAAGATCACTGTACCAAAATGAAGGCTGAGGAAAAACAAAGCTGTGACCTAATGCAGAAAGGACAAAAATGTAAACAATATTTCTTCTTTTCAACGCTATCGATCGACAAAAAAAAAAGAAAATACATTGTGGGTCCGCTATTAAGACATTTATCAATACATAGCTCTGTATTTACAATGTGTGCTAGTCTCAAATAGATTGAGCCAAGTATTTCACGAAATTGAACTTTCACTGCTGACAGGCGCGCCACAAACACTCAACATCGTTTAAGAACTCTTTACGAGTGGGATTTGTGCGAATATCTGGTTATATTTGGTCGTATAAGATCACATTCAGTTAATAAGTTCCCATGTTACAAACCAACCACTGCAGTCTCGCTTAAAAATGTCTTACAACCATGTGAAGTGACATTTAGTAACTATTTGGCACAAAATAACTAATGTTAAAACACTGTTTAGAGTCATATAAAAATACATTTGAGAGAAAAAAAAACACCACTTTTACCCATCTGGTTTTCATATCCATGATCCACAGTCTATAATGAACCGTGTTCTATTAACCTAGTTGTTAGAAAAATCTGGTGTAAAGAAGTGTAACAAAACAGAACAGTATTGCACAGATGAACCGTCAACTCACATGGATAACCTGCAGAAACCACAAATGACCATGCATGCATACACAGAAGTGTTAGTGATTTAGACTGTAACCTTGGAGTTGCAGCGTTAGCGTTGTCAGGGCTGAAAGCCCAGCATTCCCATGGCCTCGGTCCATTCGGTTGCTGCTGTGGAGTTGACATACTGCGTGCGGCCACTAGGGGGCGTGGGGGAGTTGAACAGGCAGAATTCAGTACTGGGTCACCGTCGCTGGAGGTCAGTCTGGAAGCTCTGGGAAGCTACAGCAGGCTGCAGCTGCCAAACGGGTTCTTGTTTCTCTTGGTCCTCTGCTTGTTGGGCCTCAGGCTTATCACCTCACGCCCATTGCTGGAGATCTGGCTGGAGAGGGGGCTGCTCGTGGTGTTGAAGACGCCTGGAGGGGGACAGGGGGAGAGGGGGACAGGGGGAGAGGGGGACAGGGGGAGAGAGGGACAGGGGGAGAGGGGTAGAGGGGGAGAGAGGGACAGGGGGAGAGAGGGACAGGGGGAAAGGGGTAGAGGGGGAGAGGGGGACAGGGGGAGAGGGGGACAGGGGGAGAGAGGGACAGGGGGAGAGGGGGACAGGGGGAGAGAGGGACAGGGGGAGAGGGGGACAGGGGGAGAGAGGGACAGGGGGAGAGGGGTAGAGGGGGAGAGGGGGACAGGGGGACAGGGGGAGAGGGGGAGAGAGGGACAGGGGGAGAGGGGGACAGGGGGAGAGAGGGACAGGGGGAGAGGGGGACAGGGGGAGAGAGGGACAGGGGGAGAGGGGTAGAGGAGGACAGGGGGAGAGAGGGACAGGGGAAGAGAGGGACAGGGTCACAGCAGGACACGCCACTCAGTTAAGGTCGCAGCAGGATCACAGTGACAGCAGGCTGGCAGAGGGACATGATGGAACATTACCTATTTTATTGCTTGTCGTATGAACCACTTCTGGTTCCTCTGCCGTTTGTCGCTTTAGTCTCTGAAGGTATTTATCTGCTAGGTACTTGAACACTGAATGAGAGAAAGAAAGGGGGATGATGAAAAAGAAAGGGTGGACGTAGAGAGGAGAGACAAGAGATAGGGATCAGAAATTAGAGATCAGCAGGGCCTCCATGGATGTGGTCCCTCCCTCCCTCCCTCCCTCCCTCCCTCCCTCCCTCCCTCCCTCCCTCCCTCCCTCCCTCCCTCCCTCCCTCCCTCCCTCCCTCCCTCCCTCCCTCCCTCCCTCCCTCCCTCCCTCCCTCCCTCCCTCACCCTCAGTAACGTTGAGGTCCTCCTTCACAGACGCTCGGTAGAAGCGCAGCTTCAGACGTTTGGCCAGAGCCTCTGCCTCCTCGCTGCACAGACAGGAACACGCATGTGCCAAAACACACATTTACCCACACATGACACGTGCAAAAAACACACGTTTACCCACACGACTCAAGTCACGACTTGTCACAGTTCTAACTCATTAATATAAAAGTTCAATTCATTCGGGAAGTGTGTTGAGTGGCCCCAAATTACAAACTACTGAATTCATTTTAAAAGGGGGAGAGGACAGGGGGGGACTGCAAGGGGACGCGATTGGACAGGGGAGAGGTTCAGGGGCAGGAGAGGAAGGGGATGTGATTAGACAGGGACAGGATGGGTGTAGAAGGATGGTACGAAGGGGTGGGGGGGGGCAGGTCAGGAAGAGGACAGGAGGATTGGACAAGCGGACAGGACTGAAAGGGGGTCCTACTTCTTGATGACGGTTTCATCCAGCAGGTCGATCTTGTTCTGCACCAGGACAGTGGGGATGACCCCCACCTCCATCTCCACCTTCTCCCTCCAGCTGCCGATGGCCTGGAACGAGTCCCTGTCTGTGGTGGAGAACACCAGCACACAGGCCTGGGCTCCTGGAGACACACACACATGAACACACACACACACACACGTAAGGATTTATACAGGATCACTTACCATCCTCAACCTTTATAAATGGATGCCATGTGTTTGTCAGAGGGCCAGGAGTCATGGCCCCCATCCCAGCTCACCCAGGGCCCTCTTACCCCGGTAGTAGGCCTTAGTGATGGCGTCAAACTCCTCCTGTCCAGCCGTGTCCCACAGCATCAACCTCACCTCCTCATCATTCACCCTGGCAGCACACAACACAGGGAGGTACGGCTTTAGAACTACCTAAACACCCCTTGTCCCAACACAGGCTGACCTGGCTCTTCAACTACCTAAACACCATAATCACAACACAGATAGATGAGGTTATTTTATCGAACTTCTATACCTCTCGTGGTCAACATAATTATATTATTTTAGGCATGATATAGTTGTTTTGAAGTAAGTCCTTTCTTAAAAGTTGTACCTATCTGGACCTGTGCTAACACACAGTCCACAGGTTCTAACTGTGCTTACAGTATCTGTCTCTCCAGGAAGTCCACTCCGATGGTCTTCTTGTAGTCCCGGGTGAAGATGCCTTTGCAGTAGCGCTGGATCATGCTGGACTTGCCCACGGCCCCGTTCCCCACAACCACCACCTTGATGGCCACCTCCATATCCTCCTCCAACATGGCTGCTCCGCACGCCTGCTCCCTCACCCCGCTCTCGCACGGCCCCTCGGCCCGGGTCGATTCGATTGGACGTTAACTGGATCAGTGGATGACACCTGCAAGGGGTGTAACGGTCCACAGCTTGAAATTCTGGTCTATGTGCTTCACGACTCTGTAGAGCAACAGAAGACCCAGAAGCCTCAGTACTGATGTTTGGTTACGCCTACATTTCTGGTACGTTCTCTATCGATGGACGCTAGGTTCTTCAAATAAATATCCCCTGAGGGGGACGATAAATGATCTGTCTATCCATCCACTTATCCATCTGTCTGTTTGTTCAGTCAGATGCTATGTGTATGTGAGTGGAGAGAGTGTGTTTGCACCTTGCTGTCCCAAAGATAATAAACCATCCCTGGCCTGGTGGCCTGCTTTACAACCTGGTGTCAACATTAGTCGACAGGTCTGGACGATCAGCCAACAAGCTTGTTCCCCGAACAACCAGGCTGTCGTTAGGACTGATTAAGACCAGGCAGGATCCTTACATCTCAGAGGCGGTCTTTTGTTACCACAGTCACAGCCTGGTTGGTCAGATCTGGTCTGGGTTATGGCCTAGCTGACGTGGCAGACATTCAACCTTGACGTCAGAAGAATCCAGATGCTTCTTCTAACTTGAGAATAGCTGACCAGCTCAAGGAGACCCACCCTGAACTGGATGTAGGGGCCGGCAGCGTTGTAGGCACACCCATTCACTTTCCCAGCAGAGGGGAGTGATGGAGAACATCAAGTCCTATCTACACAATAGTTTATCCTGTTTAAACAATAGCAAAACAACTTAAGTTGCTATAACTGCGGTGAAATGCATCGATCAACTACCCTGAAAAGAATGAACCTGTTATTTGTTTCTCTCTGTAGGTACATAGCTGGCTAAAGCCACACTGAGACTGACACTGTTAAATTGGTTCAGCAAAGTGCAGATTGAGTTTCAGCCTGTCTTGGGGGTGCAGAACTAAAGGGAGAGACTCACTGGGGTAACTGATACCTACAGGTGAGGAAGACAGCTGCAAACATGCATGTATCTGGGTCTATACTGCCCCAGGCACAGGAACTAGGCTTCAGATGAGCATATTCAACAGGTTCAAATCTGAACTAGCAGCTGCTATGATAATGTTATTAAAAAAAACATGACTACGCTTGTATACACTCAGGCTACCATGGTTTAAGATATGTTAGATTAGATTAGATTCAACTATATTGTCATTACACAGGTACAAGTACAGGGTAACGAAATACAGTTAGCATCCAACCAGAAGTGCATAACAGTTATAAGAACAGAATATAACAGTTTACTCAGAATATACACAGTATCTACAGTGTAATCAGAATATACACAGTATCTACAGGTGTTAAAGTGATTACAGTGATTTGGTGAGACATTTAGCTCATGTATCTATATTATATATTATATATATAACAAATAAAAAGTAAATAATATAGAGCAGGTTAGAAGCCATGTCTTACCTGGTACTGCATCCAGTGGCATGTCTGTCTCCACACTGTCCCTCTACAGAGCTGGACCTCAGCTACCTTAACACCCCGGCCTGGACCTCCCTTCCTCGGCTGAACAGAGGTGGATCCTCCCCGGCCTGGACCTCCCTTCCTCGGCTGAACAGAGGTGGATCCTCCCCGGCCTGGACCTCCCTTCCTCGGCTGAACAGAGGTGGATCCTCCCCCAGTGCTGCTGCGTCTTACTGAATGACGGAGTTACTAAGGACCGTTAACTGCAACACTGTTACTGTCTATCTATCTAACAGTAAAATAATGGCGACAACGTAACGCATGAATATCCAGTTCCAGCATTGGCAACTGAAGAACAGAAAGACATGTTTGTGGCCTTGTTGCCTAGTAGCCAAAACAGAAACCCTCTTTTCCGGCTGCTACGTAGCGCTCGTGAGCTTCCGGTGGACTCGTTCCACTTTGTAGGTACATTCGTTTAAACCAATTTCTATTCCTTAACGGCTGACATGGTCAAAAACGACCGGCGAGTTGACGCAAATCTGATATTTTAAATCATCTTTTTAAATGCTTGTTAAACCTCTGAAATATATCTGAGAAAAGCACTACTTTAAAAATGCTCAATATCAGCTACTTGTAACGGTATTGAATCAAACAGCGCACCGGCGGGGGGAGCTGTAATACTAAACAGAGTTTGAGGTTTTTGAATATCGTTTATATTCAGGGTCCATCCCTACGTCACCTCCCCGGCGTTAGTAGAGCTGCTCTGCCGACAGAGGAAAAAGTGCGTGCGACGCCGGTGTACAAAACGAAGTAACCCAGTGACGTAGGAGATACCGGTGGCTCCTCCTGAACATTTCCCCGCGCTTGTGTCAGCTGCTCCTTAACAAGTGGCGGGATTCAGCGGTGTATTATTACACAGTTTAACCGGAGTTTTTATACAAATACGGAGGTAAGATAACATTTACTCATCAACGCTGTTTGTCTAAGGGGCTTCGTTTTGCAATGCAGCCCGCCAAAACGTGACATAATAATAATAATAATACATTTTATTTACATAGCGCTTTTCAAGGCACTCAAAGTCACTTTACAGACAATAAAATCATCATAAAAGTTTCGCATTTAAAACATAGTAAACAAAGACATTTGTACCGACCTCAGTGAAAACCAGCTCCAGCGCTGTAAGCATGCAGTTCCACGGCAGGAGGAGGAAGGTGGAGGCCGGTCCAGGGACCCCGCTACACGGACACTGTCTGCAGCTGTACGGCCTCCCTCCCACCGAGAACATCTCCCTCCAAGAGTTCGAGACGTTTGCTGTGGACAGGTTGAAACGTAAGATTACACAAAGTAGTTTTTGCATTGATTTGTAAAACAAAAGTTATGTCGTAGCAGAGGTGTCGGTAATTCCGTTTACAAACTGGGTTTAAACACGGACATCTTGAAACTGTATTGAGATCATGAAGATCATGAAGATTGTTACCAGAGTAGTTTATATTATCTTTCATTTGTTGTCATTTATTTTTTTGCAACAAGTGACACATCACATTGTCATTGTGTAAAACATTTTAATAATACACTGTTTCAATGTGTAGTGCTGAAGACGGTGGAGAATCTGGGAGTGAGTTATCTGAAGACCAGTGAGCAGTACACCAGGAAACTGCAGAGTGAGATATCCACCCTCCAGTTCCCCTTCAGGGAGTCTGCTGCTGCTGTGAGTATGGCTGGAGTCCAGGATTGTGAAACCTCCACCTTTCTAGGTTTGACAGGGAGTCAGGTGGCTCAGCGGTTAAGGCGTTGGCCTCATGATCGGAAGGTTGTGAGATCGATCCCCGGCTGTGGCTACATGACGTTGTGTCCTTGGGCAAGGCACCTCACCCTACTTGCCTCAGGGAAAATGTCCCTGTACTTACTGTAAGTCGCTTTGGATAAAAGCGTCTGATAAATGAATAAATGTAAAATGTAATGATTGGAAGGTTGTGAGTTCGATTCCCAGCTGTGGTCACATGACGTTGTGTCCTGCTAAATGAATAAATGTAAATGAAATATATGAAACTGAATCCATGCACCTCTCCCAATGCCCTGTCCTGATGCGTTATTATTGCTTGTGAACAATCTTTAAACAGAACGCAGTGCCAGTCATGATGCTGCATCTTGACTGTCTATCTAACCCATTGATTTACAGCAGAAAGCTTTGGTCTCATGAGAGCACTGATTTAAACTGTGTTTCAGGAAGATAAGAAGCCTGCAGCAGGAGCCAGTGAATATGAGAAGAGGAGGAAGGATCACATCTCTCACTTCATCCTGCGCCTGGCCTACTGTCAAACGTACGTGTCCACAGAACACTCTGGGTGTCCCCAGAACATTCCGGGTGTCCCCAGAACATTCCGGGTGTCCGTAGAACATTCCGGGTGTCCGCAGAACATTCCGGGTGTCCACAGAACACTCCGGGTGTCCACAGAACATTCCGGGTGTCCACAGAACACTCTGGGTGTCCCCAGAACATTCCGGGTGTCCGCAGAACATTCCGGGTGTCTGCAGAACATTCCGGGTGTCCACAGAACACTCTGGGTGTCCACAGAATATTCCGGGTGTCCACAGAGCACTCTGGGTGTCCGCAGAACATTCCGGGTGTCTGCAGAACATTCCGGGTGTCCACAGAACACTCTGGGTGTCCACAGAACATTCCAGGTGTCCACAGAACACTCTGGGTGTCCGCAGAACATTCCAGGTGTCCACAGAACATTCCGGGTGTCTATGAAACATTGCAGGAGTCCACCATGAGGTCTGGCACTCTGAAGGTCACAGCTTGGGCTGATGGGCTAGCGGAGGCTGGATACATTAATAGATGATTTAGGAAAGAGCAGAAAATGACTGGGCCCTAACACAGGTGCAGATGTCAGTTTTGGTGTAGGTGCTTGTTGAGGATGTGTGTGTGTGTTCTTGCAGGGAGGATTTGAGACGCTGGTTCATACAGCAGGAACTCGACCTGTTTCGTTACCGCTTCAACAGACTGTCCTCCAAATCCAAAACAGAGTTTCTGCATCTAAACGATCTCCATTATGATACGGTAAGACTGCGCTTGTTACGGGTGCGATGCAGCATTGGTTTTAAGGGCTAATACAAACATATTTATTTTGTGAATCCTGATAAATACACACCTTTAGGCATTTTCAAGGCTAAATTAAGAAATGTTATGTTTCTGTCAGTTTTATATTCTTGTCAGCAGGTGGCGCTATGAGGCTACAAAACGAGCTGCAAAGGCTACTTGAAATGAGAGGGTGTGAAATCGTGGCCCTTCCATTTGCCATGCTTCTGATTATAAATCTAAAGCGTTAGAAAGTTAATCTGCAATGCTTCCAGCCATCCTTTGGAAATGAGAACTCCCCCCCCCCCCCCACCAATCTTTGCAATAAACATGAAAACAGTCAATCTGGCAGGCAAGGCGTGTTTATCGTCAGCAGTGGCCTAGGGAAAGCTTTCCTCCAACACAGGCAGGAGGTTAAGCCAGCTATGGCCACAGGTGATTCCCAGCTGGTAGCTGGTCTAGTCATAGTCAGGCTGATGGCTGGGAAATGGCCTGCCTGCCTTCCTGTCTTTAGCCTCAGGGGTCATCTCTGCTTTTCCTGTCTCATCCAGTGTTTATCTTGGCGTGCGTGTGTGCGTGTGCGTGTGCGTGTGCGTGTGCGTGTGCGTGTGTGTGTAAAAGTGTGAAAAAGTGTGAAAAAGTGTGATTCGGGTGGATCCCCAATGGCCTTGTCTCTAGCTCATGTGTACTGTGTCCTCTTCACTGCAGAATCACACTGTGCAACCCAACAAGCCAGTAATGGTTCAAAATGGCCTCTGGGATCTTTGAGGCTGTCAGATTTGAGCTCTTCATACAGTGAAAGGATGTGCATGGTTAGAGTGCTGAATTTGTATACAAACAGACCATAGGATCTCCATGGTTACCCTTCCTGTTGTGTGTAATCGAGGTGTGAGAGAGGGCTGTGTCTGATGTGACAGAAGGCTGTGTCTGATATGAAGGCTGTGTCTGATGTGACAGAAGGCTGTGTCTGATATGAAGGCTGTGTCTGATATGAAAGCTGTGTCTGATGTGACAGAAGGCTGTGTCTGATATGAAAGCTGTGTCTGATATGAAGGCTGTGTCTGATATGAAGGCTGTGTCTGATGTGACAGAAGGCTGTGTCTGATATGAAAGCTGTGTCTGATATGAAGGCTGTGTCTGATATGAAAGCTGTGTCTGATGTGACAGAAGGCTGTGTCTGATATGAAAGCTGTGTCTGATATGAAGGCTGTGTCTGATATGAAGGCTGTGTCTGATGTGACAGAAGGCTGTGTCTGATGTGACAGAAGGCTGTGTCTGATATGAAGGCTGTGTCTGATATGAAAGCTGTGTCTGATGTGACAGAAGGCTGTGTCTGATATGAAAGCTGTGTCTGATATGAAGGCTGTGTCTGATATGAAGGCTGTGTTTGACTGTGTTCCTCTTGCCTGCAGATCTCCAAGGAGGAGAAGATCAGTCTGAAGGACAAGCTGGTCAGCTCCAGCTATGCAGTGAGCGGCATCACCGTGGAGGAGCAGGATATCTACAAGGTGACTTCCTGCTGGGACCTGGGGTCATGTGTTCTGCTCAGCGTCTGGCTGTAACAGAACCAGTCTGCTGGTGGGATGACGAGGCCGTCTCCCAGCCTGGAGGCAGCAGCATGGATGTGCTAGTGATGAAGCAGAGACCTGTTGTGACTCCATGCCCCCCCCCTGCTGTGTAAAGGTGCCGTTCCAGGAGGCTCTAGATCTGCTGCGCAGCAGGAGGGTGTACCTGAAGGCTGGCTACGTCTACATCCCCCACCAGGACATCATCACCATCGTCCTTAACGACTTCAGGACCAGGCTGTCCAAGGCCCTGGCGGTGAGTAGGTCTTCGTTCAAGACCAGGCGGTCATTGGTCTAATGTTCAGGACCAGACGGTCAGTGGTCTAATGTTCAGGATCGGGCGGTCAGTAGACCATAGTGTTCAGGATCAGGCGGTCAGTAGACCATAGTGTTCAGGATCAGGCGGTCAGTAGACCATAGTGTTCAGGACCAGACGGTCAGTGGTCCTCTGTTCAGGACCAGGCAGTCAGTGTTCTTCTGTTCAGGATCTGGCGGTCAGTAGACCATAGTGTTCAGGATCAGGCGGTCAGTAGACCATAGTGTTCAGGACCAGACGGTCAGTGGTCCTCTGTTCAGGACCAGGCGGTCAGTAGACCATAGGTTCAGGATCTTCCTGTGACTGGGTCGAGAAAAGAACCACTCCAGAATTCACTCAGCAGCCTGAGAACAGCCTGTCAGACCAGGCAGACCAGAGAGACTTGTGATCCGCAGCAGACATCCAGTCAGGTGTTCAGAGGCCTGGCCTTCATTTCCACCCTCTATCTCCTGTGAGAGGTGGACTGGCTTCCAAAATCCCATCATCAAAGACGTTACTGTAATCATCTGAGCGAGATGTGTGGTATGTAAGGAGTTTCTCCTGCTCTGGGATTGTTTCTCAAGGCTTGTCTGTAGCAGGGGAGGTGGGGCAGGGGGGGTGGGGTGGGGGGGGGGCAGGGGGGGCAGGGGTGGAGGGATGGCCAATCTACCCAGAGAGCTGAAGGGGAGATGAGCTGTGAGAGAGAGATGGTCTGTGACTGAGAGAGTTTTTTATGAAAGAGAGAAAGATCCTGTTAGTAGACTAGGGGGTAGGTATAGTTAAGGGAAAGAACATTTGATCAAAAGGAGGCAGGTTCAAATCCCTCCCTCTTTGATTTGAGAAGCAGAATGCAGTTTTCCTTGTTCATTATCAGTGTTCCGCATTCACAATGTTAGCTTATATCTGTTGCCAGGCAACAGTAACATTGCAATTGATTAGATTCTTTCTCCAGTCTACTTGTGACTTGCGATTGACAGCCTCGCTGCTAGTGGGGTCCAGGGTGGGGTAGCCGGAGGACAGAATGTTCTAGAACAGCCTGATGAGGTCAGGTCTGGTGATGTGGACATCATGAAGAACCTTCACACAGAACCAAGATCTGGGAAGCAACACGCCTCAGAAAGCTCTCTGCTGATGTCTTTAGATGAGGCTGCCTCAATATGGGAATGTCCTACTGTTGGGTTCAAATCCAAATCTAGCTATCTGTGTTATCATCTCTGCTCTAGCTGCCTGTGTTATCATCTCTGCTCTAGCTGCCTGTGTTATCATTTCTGCTCTAGCTGCCTGTGTTATAATTTCTGCTCTAGCTGCCTGTGTTATCATTTCTGCTCTAGCTGCCTGTGTTATCATCTCTGCTGTAGCTGCCTGTGTTATCATCTCTGCTCTAGCTGCCTGTGTTATCATTTCTGCTCTAGCTGCCTGTGTTATCATTTCTGCTCTAGCTGCCTGTGTTATCATCTCTGCTCTAGCTGCCTGTGTTATCATCTCTGCTCTAGCTGCCTGTGTTATCATTTCTGCTCTAGCTGCCTGTGTTATCATTTCTGCTCTAGCTGCCTGTGTTATCATCTCTGCTCTAGCTGCCTGTGTTATCATTTCTGCTCTAGCTGCCTGTGTTATCATTTCTGCTCTAGCTGCCTGTGTTATCATCTCTGCTCTAGCTGCCTGTGTTATCATCTCTGCTCTAGCTGCCTGTGTTATCATTTCTGCTCTAGCTGCCTGTGTTATCATTTCTGCTCTAGCTGCCTGTGTTATCATTTCTGCTCTAGCTGCCTGTGTTATCATCTCTGCTCTAGCTGCCTGTGTTATCATTTCTGCTCTAGCTGCCTGTGTTATCATCTCTGCTCTAGCTGCCTGTGTTATCATTTCTGCTCTAGCTGCCTGTGTTATCATCTCTGCTCTAGCCTGTGTTATCATTTCTGCTCTAGCTGCCTGTGTTATCATCTCTGCTCTAGCCTGTGTTATCATCTATGCTCTAGCCTGTGTTATCATTTCTGCTCTAGCTGCCTGTGTTATCATCTCTGCTCTAGCTGCCTGTGTTATCATCTCTGCTCTAGCTGCCTGTGTTATCATCTCTGCTCTAGCCTGTGTTATCATTTCTGCTCTAGCTGCCTGTGTTATCATTTCTGCTCTAGCTGCCTGTGTTATCATTTCTGCTCTAGCTGCCTGTGTTATCATTTCTGCTCTAGCTGCCTGTGTTATCATTTCTGCTCTAGCTGCCTGTGTTATCATCTCTGCTCTAGCTGCCTGTGTTATCATTTCTGCTCTAGCTACCTGTGTTATCATTTCTGCTCTAGCTGCCTGTGTTATCATCTCTGCTCTAGCTGCCTTTGTTATCATTTCTGCTCTAGCTGCCTGTGTTATCATCTCTGCTCTAGCTGCCTGTGTTATCATTTCTGCTCTAGCTGCCTGTGTTATCATCTCTACTCTAGCCTGTGTTATCATCTCTGCTCTAGCTGCCTGTGTTATCATCTCTGCTCTAGCTGCCTGTGTTATCATCTCTACTCTAGCCTGTCAGTGTGTCTGCAGGGTTCCCCCAGTTTGCCCCCCACCACCCCACAAAAAAACAGAAAGGAGAAGGAGACACAGAGAAGGAGAGGGAGACAGAGAGGGAGAGACAGAGACAAAGAGGGAGAGGGAGAGACAGAGAGGGTTAGGCCGTTACAGAACCCTGATCTCAGCTCCACAGTTTTCTACTATTAACAGGATATCGGTTCATTTAGTTTTGTGTTTATTTCTTTCAAGCCGTCGTCTGATTGGTTGGCGGAGTTGCATAACAGCCTGCTGTTTGAATCAGGGTTTGGTTTATTTGCTGTGCAAGCTGTTCTTGCATTGCTATCTGAAATGACTTGTGTAACACTGCATGTTTTGAACGTTTTCTGAAACATTCAAGTCCTAAAATCCTTTTCATTGTGTGAATGTGCTGTGAGTTTCTGTGTGTGTCTTTTGTGTTGGTGTAAATCTGGAGTTGTCCTTCCAAACCCAGTGGTATTCACGTGTGCTGCTGCCGTTGGGTTGGAGCTTAAGTGGTTATCTGGGGTGTCCACTGACCCTGTGTATGGCGCACAAGGAGAAGAATTTCAATGAGGTCCAGCTATGATCCCTGCACCAACAAGTGAATGGGAACATTAGTTTTCAAATGACAGTTGTCTGCCTGATCTGACATAAGGCGGGGGGGTGGGGGATGGCACTGCAGGGTGGGGGTGCAAGCTGGGGGGGCAGGCTGGGGGGTTGGAGGGGCAGGCTGGGGGAGTGGAGGGGCAGGCTTGGAGGATGGGTAGCAGGCTGGAGGGGCAGGCTGGGGGAGTGGAGGGGCAGGCTTGGAGGATGGGGAGCAGGCTGGGGGAGCAGGCTTGGAGGATGGGGGGCACGCTGGGGGGGTGGAGGGGTAGGCTCGGGGATTGGAGGGGCAGGCTGGGGGGGAACCCTGCAGTTTCTCTTGTTTGTTTTTCCACCTCCTGACAAGAAAAGTGTTTGGGTTCGATGGATTCGCTTGCCTGGCTGCCATAAGGATCCAATTACAGGCAGAAAGCATGAGTTGATGTCTTCATGCTCTGGTGAGCTTCATAGAATGAGCTGTGGACTCTTTAAGCCAGGCTGGGCTTGGCCTGGGCTCAGTTCCATCAGGCTGACCTCCTGAGCTCACATCACAGTAGCAGGAGTCATCACTGACATGAGCTGCTCCAGGATGCTGTTACATTAACATTTAGCAGACGCTCTTATCCAGAGAGACCCACAGCAAGTACAGGGACATTCCTCCTGAGGCAAGTAGGGTGAAGTGCCTTGCCCAAGGACGCAATGTCATCAGGCACGGCTGGCCAGATTATCATACCGCTCCGCCATGCGACCCCCCCCCGTTAGGTCCCCTCCCAGCTGTGGGACAGGGTCATGGGGTCACGGTGGACGAGTTCTGGCTCTTCTTCAGACACACAAACTCCTCTGAGAACCTCAAACACACTCTGGGATTGCATCTTCAAGCAGGTGGTGGGGTGGGGGGTGGAAATGGAATCTGTAAATGACTTCTGAAGGGTGGGTGTGGTTGTGGGTGTGTGTGTGTGTGAGTGTGAGTTTGTGTGTGTGTGTGAGAAAGATAGAGTGTATGTGTGAGAGAGTATGAGAAAGCGTGTGTGAGTTGGTGTGTGCGTTGGTAAGCTGTGGTTTGTGGGGTGGGATTGATTCTAGTTGTCCAGTAACAGATTCCTGGTAAGCCATTTCCTCCTGTCTCCATCCCCCCTCCTCTTCACCTCCCCTCCATCTCTCTATCTTCCTCCTCTCCATCTCTCCCTCAGAACTATGTCTCCCTCGCTCCATCTCCCCTCCTCTCGCTCCTCCATCCATCCGTGGGCGTCCTCTTTGAACTGGCCTGTTGGTAATGATTTCATTTTCTGATTTATCAGGCCTGGTCCTCAGCCGAGGTGACCTTGAGCAGCCGCTTGCTGGAGGAGTAGTTAGTTTAACGGGCTTCCTGCAGGGACGAGAGGCGGGGAGATAAAAGATCCGCCCGGCCCACAGGCCGTTATCTCAGTCCCCTGACAGCATGGCGTCTGGGCTGGCTCTGGCCGGCGCTCCCTTAGTCTGGGCGTCATGTGAGTGAGAGGGGGCGTCTCTGGGAAATGAACATGATCTTCAGGAGATGCTGTTCGCAGTCCTCCTTTTGTGACAGTGATGCCCGTGTGCAGGCTCTGATGACGTCACGTCCCAGCGTGACAGAGTCTCTCTCAGAGAGCTTGTTGTCATGTGGCTTCAGGCCCTGGCTGCGTGTTCAGGAATTACCACGGTGACTTTGATGCTTTCTGACTAGAGAAAGCAAATGAAACGGTGAATCTGGCTGTAAAGTGTGGAACTGCCTGTGATCCTGGTGCTGTGAGCAGAAGACATTAGGCTATCCCTGCATTCCATAGAGCACTCACTTTAACTGTCCCTGTTTAACTGTCCCCATTAGTCTGGAAGAAAATAGTCTGGCCTGTGTTCGCTAATGTGTACTCCCTAGTGTGTACTACCTAGTGTGTACTACCTAGTGGGTACTGCCTAGTGTGTACTACCTAGTGCGTACTACCTAGTGCGTACTACTTAGTGTGTACTCCCTTCTGTGTACTGCCTTGTGTGTACTACCAGGTGTGTACTACCTAGTGTGTACTACAATGTTTACTGCCTCAATGTATGGTGTACTATATGCAACGTAGTGTAGTCAACCATTATACAAATTCCCAGTGTACCTAATATTAGTTAGTAGTGTGTATAAGTAGTGTGTATTAGTTAGTAGTGTGTATTAGTTAGTAGGCCCCCAGGGTTTACAGTTAGTCATTTAGCAGACGCTCTTATCCAGACCGACTAACAGCACATACTGGGACATTCCCCCCTGAGACAAGTAGGGTGAAGTGCCTTGCCCAAGAACACAGCGTCATCTAGCACGGCCGGGAATCGAACCGGCAACATTCTGATTGCCAGCCCCCTTTCCCTAACCGCTCAGCCACTCCCCGGACAGCTTACCAGACTTGTGTAGCAACCAACCAGCCAATCAGAGTGCAGATTGTTTTACCCAGGTTCACTGACGACTCATGGAGTGTAGGAGGCGGGGCATAGGTGTAGATTTGGCAAAAGCCAATTAGCTAACAACCCAGCCCCTTTCACTGTCAGCTCTGCTAGGCTTAGCTAAACTAGGCTCCGCTAGGCTAGGCCCCGCTAAGCTAGGCTAGGCTCTGCTAGGCCCCGTTAGGCTAGGCCCCGCTAAGCTAGGCTAGGCTCTGCTAGGCTCCGTTAGGCTAGGCCCTGCTATGCTAGGCTCTGCTAAGATGGGCTTCGCTAAGCTAGGCTAGACTCCTCTAGGCCCGGCTAAACTAGGCTCATCTAGGTTAGGTTCCGCTAAGATAGGCTCCGCTAGGTTCTGCTAGGCTCGGCTAAGCAAGGCTCTGCTAGGCAAGGCTTGGCTAGGCTAGGCTAGGTTCGGCTCTGCTAGGCTAGGCTCTGCTAGGCTCGGCTCTGCTAGGCTAGGCTCGGCTCTGCTAGGCTAGACTCGGCTCTGCTAGGCTAGGCTCTGCTAGGCTAGGCTCGGCTCTGCTAGGCTAGGCTCTGCTAGGCTCTGCTAGGCTAGGCTAGGCTAGGCTCTGTTAGGCTAGGCTCTGCTAGGCTAGGCTCTGCTAGGCTAGGCTAGGCTTGGCTCTGCTGGGCTAGGCTCTGCTAGGCTCTGCTAGGCTAGGCCCATTGTTCCCACAGAGCAGGCAGGTTGTAAATACCAGTTTGTGCTACATGGCACGAGCGCTCCTATCATCCGCTGCTGGGGGCGCCCAGGGCTCCAGTTAGCTGGGTCCTTGTTATGGGGAGTTACGGTGTGTTCCTGTGGACCAGCTGTCAGCCGCCAGTCCTCCTCTGAGCTCCAGTGGCCCAGCGATGGATGTTCAGGCCTGCCTGTCGCTCCCAGCCTCGGCCCCGCTGCGGAGAGCAGGCAGGCTTGAGGCAGGTTTGAGAATATGACCTCCTGGAGGAGCTGCTGGATCCAACAGAAGCTTGTTTATCTGCTGGCCTGACAGATCTCACCAGGGTCTCTGCACTCCTCGCCTCCGTCTAAACATTTATCAAACCGCAGCCTTCCTCCTCTTTCTCCTCCCTTTTTCCCCTCCCTCCCTCCCTCCCTCCCTCCCTCCCTCCCTCCCGTCTGCCTTACCCTGGAGTGTTAGATGAGGGAGACAGGGGTGTATTTTGTCACTGCTCACTGTACTGCTGTCCTGTGGACTGTGACACATACACACATCTGTCACATGACCCCCAGGCTCTCTGAGGCTGTGCGTGTGCGTGTGCGTGTGTGTGTGCGTCACGGTCCGGCTCGTCTGTATTCCTGGACAGTACAGGAGCTGTGTGGGTGGAGAGTGATGTTGACTCACTCTTGTGGAGGAGTGTACTGTAGAATCTGCTGCTTTTTGAAACACTGACCTACACCCCCCCCTCTCTCCTCTCCTCTCCCTCCCCCCACCTCCTTCACCTGAACAAGGGCTCCCGGGCCAAACGCTACACAAATACATATTTCACAGTCCTAATGACTTGTCACATGGCTCCGGGAGCTGGGGAGGCTGGTTAAATATGAACACCTCATCTCCCCTGCTGCTGGGGAGCACTGTGGAAAAAGACAGAGAGGGGAAAGGAGGGGAGAAATACAGGGATGAAGAGAGGAGGGGAGGTGAGAGAAATACAGGGATGAAGAGAGGAGGGGAGGTGAGAGAAATACAGGGATGAAGAGGAGAGGGGAGGTGAGAGAAATACAGGGATGAAGAGGAGAGGGGAGGTGAGAGAAATACAGGGATGAAGAGGAGGGGAAGTGAGAGAAATACAGGGATGAAGAGGAGAGGGGAGGTGAGAGAAATACAGGGATGAAGAGAGGAGGGGAGGTGAGAGAGAAATACAGGGATGAAGAGAGGAGTTGAGATAGAAATACAGGGATGAAGAGAGGAGGGGAGGTGAGAGAAATACAGGGATGAAGAGGAGAGGAGAGGTGAGAGAGAAATACAGGGATGAAGAGAGGAGGGGAGGTGAGAGAGAAATACAGGGATGAAGAGGAGAGGGGAGGTGAGAGAAATACAGGGATGAAGAGGGGAGGGGAAAGGAGGGGAGAAATACAGGGATGAAGAGGAGAGGGGAGGTGAGAGAAATACAGGGATGAAGAGGAGAGGGGAGGTGAGAGAAATACAGGGATGAAGAGGAGAGGGGAGGTGAGAGAAATACAGGGATGAAGAGGAGAGGAGAGGTGAGAGAAATACAGGGATGAAGAGGAGAGGGGAGGTGAGAGAAATACAGGGATGAAGAGGAGAGGGGAGGTGAGAGAAATACAGGGATGAAGAGGAGAGGGGAGGTGAGAGAGAAATACAGGGATGAAGAGGAGAGGGGAGGTGAGAGAAATACAGGGATGAAGAGGAGAGGAGAGGTGAGAGAAATACAGGGATGAAGAGGAGAGGGGAGGTGAGAGAAATACAGGGATGAAGAGGAGAGGAGAGGTGAGAGAGAAATACAGGGATGAAGAGAGGAGGGGAGAGGAGTTGAGATAGAAATACAGGGATGAGGAGGGGAGGTAAGAGAGAGAGAAATAGAGGTATGAAGACATTATTTATAACAGCTTATAAAAGGTCACTGACACAGCCTGAAGGAATATAAAGAGGGTTTGGGTTAGGTTCAGGTGTTTCAGATAATTGAATTGAATTATCTGAAGTGTCAGAAGGAATGTGGATCCTATCAAAAACTATTCTTGATCAAAGTGCCTTTGATATCTCCTTTTGTATTTACTGGAAATCCTGGATTTATGTGCATGAACTCTAGTGAACTCTTAAAATGTAACACGTAAAGAGATAGTTTTAGTGTTTGTCAAAGTTAGCAGCTTGAAGTCTTGTCTGGAGTTTGGTCTTCCTGCCACCAGTCACAGCCTCTGGGTGCATGGCATGCACACGCAGAAACACACACTGCTTTGCATCCAGTTTTCCAACGGTGGGATTCTCAATTTAATTCCTCAGCAAATGTGCAAACAGTACCCTGGAGGAGGGGGATGGATGTTTATGAAATCCCAGGACTCAATACGATAGTATGTGCAGTTTGTGTTGGGGGGACTGTCTAGGATGTATGAGCAGTTGACATGGTTATGATGGCCTAATTCAGACCATCCAACACTAATATTGGCTAATCGGACATATCAGGGAGTGGAAACAAATCTCCTGTCCTCTCTTCTCTCCTGTTTTCCTGCCCTCTCCTTCTCTCCTCATCTCATTGCCCCTCTCCTTCTCTCCTCCTGTCCTCTCCTCCTGCCCTCTCCTCCCTGCTCTCTCCTCTCCCTGCTCTCCTTGCTCTCTCCAGTCCTCTCCTCTCTGGTCTCTCCTCCTCCTCTCCTCTCTCTCCAGTCCTCTCCTCTCTGGACTCCTCCTGTCCTCTTCTCCTCTCCTCCAGTCCTCCTCATCCTGTCTCTCCTCTCCTCCTCCTCTCCTCCTGTCCTCTCCTCCAGTCCTCTCCCTGCTCTCTCCAGTCCTCTTTCCCCTCTCCAGACCTGCCAACAAGTGCAAACATCAGACGATCATTATCTGAAATGTTTCCCTCAGGACTGGACCTTCTCAGTGTCAAATGACTCCTTTCTGCATGACTCTCTGTTCTCTGCTGACGGCAGTTTCTGCATTTGCATTTTTTCTCATGCTGTCTGTGTGTTTGGGCATGAACTCTGTGTGTGTGTGTGTGTGTGTGTGTGTGTGTGTTTGGGCATGTACTCTCTGTGTGTGTGTGTCTGTGTGTGTGTTTGGGCATGTACTCTGTGTGTGTGTGTGTGTGTTTGATATGTGTCCTCAGTTTGTGTGGGCATGTGTATGTGGACTTGTGCTATATTATTGTGATGGTTATAGACTCTTGCTATGCTATTGTAATGGTTATAGACTTGTGCTATGTTTTTGTGGTAGTTATAGACTTGTGCTATGCTATTGTGATGGTTATAGACTCGTGCTATGGTTTTGTGGTAGTTATAGACTTGTGCTATGCTATTGTGATGGTTATAGACTCGTGCTGTTATTGCAGTGGTTATAGCCTTGTGCTATGTTATCACCCCAAAATGTGCAATTTTACACCGTTAACAAAAACCCGATAGAAAATGATATTGTCCTCATGCTGACAGTATCCAGCAGCCTGTCATCAGCATGTGAGGATCTGCACCGTGTCTTTCTGCTTAATCCTGTTTAGTGGCGTGACGTTTAATTAGTCTAGGAAGTAATGGATTTGATGGGGTTTCCTCCAGTGCTACACTCCAGTGACACTGTGCTGTCTCTGTCTGACATCAACAGCAGACTTTTGCCCTCCTTGCTAAAGCAGCAAACAGTGATACAGATATTAACATTATGAATCCAACCTAAATTCTTATTTGAACTTGAAGTAGGGCCTATTGGACCTAATTGCATATTAAATTACATTTTTGGTGTTATTTACTTTTAAATGTACTGCCCTCAGACTGGCAGGGCCTCAGCAGTGCTCCTCAGACTGGCAGGGCCTCAGCAGTGCTCCTCAGACTGGCAGGGCCTCAGCAGTGCTCCTCTCACTGGCAGGGCCTCAGCAGTGCTCCTCAGACTGGCAGGGCCTCAGCAGTGCTCCTCAGACTGGCAGGGCCTCAGCAGTGCTCCTCAGACTGGCAGGGCCTCAGCAGTGCTCCTCAGACTGGCAGGGCCTCAGCAGTGCTCCTCAGACTGGCAGGGCCTCAGCAGTGCTCCTCTCACTGGCAGGGCCTCAGCAGTGCTCCTCAGACTGGCAGGGCCTCAGCAGTGCTCCTCAGACTGGCAGGGCCTCAGCAGTGCTCCTCTCACTGGCAGGGCCTCAGCAGTGCTCCTCAGACTGGCAGGGCCTCAGCAGTGCTCCTCAGACTGGCAGGGCCTCAGCAGTGCTCCTCAGACTGGCAGGGCCTCAGCAGTATTTCCTGCCAGTCATGTTTCATGAACTCCAGTGTTTGCAATGCCATCGATTATTACAGTTCCTCTTGCCAGTTTTCATGTGACCTCATTCCTGGAACCTGCTAATAGAATCTTCCACCACCTGCTTTGTTCTAGAATGTTCCCACTCCAATCTTATTCTAGAACCTTCCGTATCATGCCATATTCCAGAACCTTTCTCAAACATGGTCATCCAGAAGGTTTATCCATCAGTGTCCATTAGGGATCCCTCCCAGCTGTCCTCTGCTTCTTCCAGGGATAGAGATACTCCAGGCTAGCGAGGGATGAGTGTTTCCAGGCAACCAGTTCTCAGCACACCTCTGAATTCATACTTCTCAAGTGGAGCCGTCGGGAAGTTGTGCCGAGCAAAGTCCGTGTTCTGCAGCAAATGGAAGACCGCTGGCACCTCTAAGAACTGACTGGTGCTTAGAGAAACTAGATTCGACCGCAAATCTGCCTGTATGGAAAAGCTGTACTTGATGTTTGAATGTAAGATGTTGGACGTGTGAAAATAGGCTCTGTAGAACATGTGATTATAAGATGTGTTGTATGAAGTGGGCAACACTATCAGTAACAAGGGCTCATCACAGATAAGTTTCTCCTGCTCTCCTAAACTAAATATGAGATTCAACCTAATGTCCAGATCCCAGAAAAGCTCCTCTGTCCACTGACATGAGGGAAACATCCAGGATCGGACCTGTAGGACCTCCTCTTGCACTCTCCATGCACGCACGTGTGCACGTGTGCCAGGAAGCAGCTGGTGTTTGTGGATGTGCTGCAGCAGAGAGTGTTTGTTTATTTGTCCAAGTCCATCTCATCTCCAGCCTCTCTGCAGGCTGCAGCCGACACCCTCATATCTTGGCCGGGCAGATATCCTCCAGTGGTTCCAGATACTTAATCTTGTCAAGTCAATTTTTGCTATTGCTGATTGCTTATCGAGATGCTGATGGCTCAGTCAACAAGGCCTGTGTGCCTTCCCAGCCTCTCCCCCCTCCCATATGAATCCCACAGCAGCCACAGGCTGACATCACGGGATGGAAAGAGCAGCTGTCACGCTTGCAACATTTCACGGCTGCGAGCGTCCTGGATGATTGTGTGGATGTTCAATAGGTTATCTCTGAAATCTACATCAGCCTGTTGCCGAGGATGATGGGGAAATGGAGAGTCAGGCTGGAGTAAGGAGGCTGAGTGGTCGGGCTAGTTATCAGAATGTTGCTGGTTCGAATTACGGCCGTGCCAGATGATGTTGTGTCTTTGGGCAAGGCACTTCACCCTACTTGCCTCAGAGGGAATGTCCCTGTAATTGCTGTAAGTCGCTAGGCTGTAAGAGTGCCTGCTAAATTACTAAATGTAAAGGTAAGCAGGTAGTCAAACGGACGTGACCCAGGTGATTTGCTGAGGAGCTGGTGGACTCCAGCCTGCAGCCTAGCTGATTGGCCGAGGAGCCGGTGGACTCCAGCCTGCAGCCTAGCTGATTGGCTGAGGAGCTGGTGGACTCCAGCCTGACAGGGAAGCCTTGAGATCTGCCCTACGAGTCCCACAGCTTCGGAGTCCACCAAAGGTGTTTGCCAAGATTTCACCCAGACCTCCATGTTGTCTCCCTGACTCCATCTTGGGGTGTACTTTGGTGTTTCCTTGTCTCAGTCAAACAAAACATACTGAAGTGAGAAACAAGCTGCAAGCTGCAGCCTTCTTCCTGGACAGGAAAGGGAGAGGAGCTGGTAATGACTCCATCCTGCTGCCCTGACAGGCAGGAACACCTGACCCTTTGCTGTGTGTGTGTGTGTGTGTGTGTGTGTGTGTGTGTGTGTGTGTGTGTGTGTGTGTGTGTGTGTGTGTGTGTGTGTGTGTGTGTGCGTGTGCGTGTGCGTGTGTGCGCCATATATATATATATTTATCAACGCCACATTTAAGGACCCAAGCGGAGACTCAAACCGTGTTGCATCCTCATAACGTGTACAGGAGGTGGTTGGGTGCAGAATAGGGGTGTGCTCTCTCTGGCTTTGGCCTTCCTGTCACTGGGGATTTCATTTATATTCAGTTCTGACTGGGATGTGCGGTATATTTAGATTGGTTTATGATTTCACAGCTTCACTGTGGATTGAACAGCTGGTGCTGTCTTGAATATGATGGGACATCAGTGTCTGTATAGATATCACCTTGTTTGTTTATGAATGTGTGCAGGAGCCTTTGGCTTTTTGATTGGACCACACTGGAGCTTGTGAGTTTGTGATTGGACCACACTGGAGCTTGTGAGTTTGTGATTGGACCACGCAGGACCCTGGGAGTTTGTGATTGGACCTCGCAGGACCCTGGGAGTTTGTGATTGGACCTCGCAGGACCCTGAGAGTTTGTGATTGAGTCTAATAAGGGCAGATTGTAAACCATGGTTTTAGATTAAAAACAACATCTTCAGTTGTCTAATGGCCACAACAGCTGCACCACTACCAATTCACAAACAGTGTTTTACACAGTCTCTTATCCAGAGCGACTTACAGCATATACCCCCCCAGGGGCAAGTGAAGTGCCCAAGGACACAACGTCATGTTGACACAGCTGGGATTTGAACTCACAACCTTCTGATTACTAGCCGGGCTCCCTAACCACTCAGCCCCCTGACTCCTGTACTATGGATCCAAATTTGGCGTTAAACGTGAAGTTACCTTGTTAACGCCAGATCTTGATTTCTCAGTCAGGTGGTGAGGGAGGCCCCGGGCGGGAAAACAGCTCTGCTGTTACAGGTGTCTGTGTACTGGATTAACTGTGCATCAGTAGATTTAGAGATGAGGTGGTTATTTAATGTCTCCCAACATCCCACTGGCCTCTGAGGACTGAGGCTGCTGTGGCCCTTGCTAGCCTGCAGGGGGAGCTGTTCTGTCACAGTGCAGCACGTTAGCGTCTCACCAAGGCATCATCACCTCCCTTAATCATGCCTCGGTTGTTCTCCAGCCAAACGGCTCTTGATAAGGTAGACAGCTTGAGATGGATTAGACCTTAAATACCAGAGTTTTGGATGAATATCTGAACACCTTTTTAAAGTGTGCATATGCGGTTCTACATCCTGTAGAACCGGCTCGAGTCTCGCCACTTGGTTTACCTCACACCCTTACCCTTGTGTGCTTCTGCGCGACTGTGTGCCGTTGATACGAAGGAGTTTCCCTCGGGATAAATAAAGTATTCTGAATCTGAAGACCCAAGAGAAGGGAGAGTTGCTCTTGCTGACCAAAAGCAGCGGCTCGCGTTGTTCACACTTTTGCCAAAGACTTACTGTAGATGCAGCTGATCCTGATCCAGTCCTAGTTTGTATTAGAACAGTGTAGTACGTGCATGCTTGCCCCCCCCCCCCCCCCAACATATTTGTCAATGAAATATTTTTCAAAGAGCCGGATTATGCTTCGGACGGGCCGGGCTTGACCCCTACAGGAGGAACTGATTAAGGCTGGTGCAAGTGGCTCCGTGGCAACAGTAAGACGTGCTCTGAATAGACAAGGAGCTCATGGCCGGACTCCAAGACCAGGAGTGGACTCTGATATGCCGGGAAGAATTTAGATAAGACTACAGTGTTTAGGAAGACCGTTATCTGGCCAGTTTGAAGAGGAACATGATGCCTTCTGTTGACAAATGAAACCTCGATGAACGATCGACTTTCCAGCAAGGCAATGACCCTGAGCAAGTCAAACAAAGCTCTGTCATGAAAAAGATCCTTCAGCAGGGTTCTCCAATCCTGGTCCTCAAGGGCCGCTGTCCTGAAGGTTTTAGATCAGGGGTCTCCAATCCTGGTTCTCCACAGAGCTTGATAACGACACTTCATTAGAATCAGGTGTGCCGGAGTTACATTTTAAGTCAGCAAGTTAAGTCAGCGTCTGTAAATATTTTTTGCCGTTTAATGAGGTTTCATTTCAGAGGCAATTTATTGTGATTATCTGTCATCTACATCACTTTAACATCTTTTGTTGTGAGGGGTTGAATATTTTTGATGGCAGCTGAGTGTGTATTCTCATCTCAGCCCTTTGAGCTCTGCTCAACCCAAAAACTCTGATTACTGTCTAATTATCTGCTATGTAAGATTCCCCTTTCAAGATTTCACACACACACACACACACACACACACACACACACACACACACACACACGCCAGTCTTGATATTGATTGTTTCTTTACTTCCAAATGAAAGCCTTTGTGTTGTGCTCTTGTCCTAGACAACAGAAACAATTTATCCATCCTCCATGAAATCATGCTGGGCTTCAGCTGTGGCAGAGAAGGAGCTCTCTCACTTGCTACATCACAGTGTAGAGCCAAGGAGACATGCAGGCAGGGTCACCTGACCAGCAGCCATGCAGGCAGGGTCACCTGACCAGCAGCCATGCAGGCAGGGTCACCTGGATAGCAGCCATGCAGGCAGGGTCACCTGGACAGCAGCCATGCAGGCAGGGTCACCTGACCAGCAGCCATGCAGGCAGGGTCACCTGGATAGCAGCCATGCAGGCAGGGTCACCTGGACAGCAGCCATGCAGGCAGGGTCACCTGACCAGCAGCCATGCAGGCAGGGTCACCTGACCAGCAGCCATGCAGGCAGGGTCACCTGGACAGCAGCCATGCAGGCAGGGTCACCTGACCAGCAGCCATGCAGGCAGGGTCACCTGACCAGCAGCCATGCAGGCAGGGTCACCTGGACAGCAGCCATGCAGGCAGGGTCAACTGGACAGCAGCCATGCAGGCAGGGTCACCTGGATAGCAGCCATGCAGGCAGGGTCACCTGGACAGCAGCCATGCAGGCAGGGTCACCTGACCAGCAGCCATGCAGGCAGGGTCACCTGGACAGCAGCCATGCAGGCAGGGGTCACCTGACCAGCAGCCATGCAGGCAGGGTCACCTGGACAGCAGCCATGCAGGCAGGGTCACCTGGACAGCAGCCATGCAGGCAGGGTCACCTGGACAGCAGCCATGCAGGCAGGGTCACCTGGACAGCAGCCATGCAGGCAGGGTCACCTGACCAGCAGCCATGCAGGCAGGGTCACCTGGACAGCAGCCATGCAGGCAGGGTCACCTGGACAGCAGCCATGCAGCAGGGTCACCTGGACAGCAGCCATGCAGGCAGGGTCACCTGGACAGCAGCCATGCAGGCAGGGTCACCTGACCAGCAGCCATGCAGGCAGGGTCATCTGACCAGCAAGCCATGCAGGCAGGGTCACCTGGACAGCAGCCATGCAGGCAGGGTCACCTGGACAGCAGCCATGCAGGCAGGGTCACCTGGACCAGCAGCCATGCAGGCAGGGTCACCTGACCAGCAGCCATGCAGGCAGGGTCACCTGGACAGCAGCCATGCAGGCAGGGTCACCTGGACAGCAGCCATGCAGGCAGGGGTCACCTGACCAGCAGCCATGCAGGCAGGGTCATCTGACCAGCAGCCATGCAGGCAGGGTCACCTGGACAGCAGCCATGCAGGCAGGGTCACCTGGACAGCAGCCATGCAGGCAGGGGTCATCTGACCAGCAGCCATGCAGGCAGGGTCACCTGGACAGCAGCAGGATCAGCCCTCTGGCTCTGCACATTCAGATTGAACTTTTCTGGAGATGGAAGTCTGGTTCAGTTCCATTTGGGCTTCTTCTGTTTGGCCCTGGTCCAGTTTGAGCCAGTCTAGTTTGAGCAGGTTCAGTTTGGCCCTGGTCCAGTTTGGCCCTGGTCGAGAGAGAGAGAGAACTTATTAATTCTTCACACTGCTGTTGTCTCTGTTCAACAAAGTTGTTTAAAGTTTAAGGTTTATCCATCACGGACAGCAGCTTTCTAGCTTGTGGTTCTGACATGAGAGCAATAGCTGTGTTTTACAGGGTTTTTTAAAGTTACTAGTTCGGTTTTGGAGATAACCACAGCCATTACACAGCCAATATCCTAGGGTTGCTATCTCTCGTGTGTGTGTGTGTGTGTGTGTGTGTGTGTGTTTATGTGTAATATACCCTACATATATTCAGCCTGTAGTGTATATTATGTATCTGGAGATGTAGTAGTGGTACTTGTGGAGAGATAGGGGACCCTTCTCCATTAGATCAGAGTCAAGCCCCTATCCACTCAGCAGCAAATAAATCGTGTGTACAGCAGCCGGCCATCCAATCAGCACCCAATAGAATGTATACGCTGAGGCTGTATATCCAATCAGCACCCAATAGAATGTATACACTGAGGCTGTATATCCAATCAGCACCCAATAGAATGTATACACCGAGGCTGTATATCCAATCAGCATCCAATAGAATGCCTCCATAGTTTCTGGTAGTTAGAAGTGATTGCCATGGTAATGAAGTAGCAGGAAGGGGATCGTCTACCTGTATGAGGTCATACGCGGTTGCTTGGCGATGTGTCCACGTCCTTCACCACAGGGGAGGGGGGCTGGGGGGGGCGGGCTCATTTGTCTGTACCTCAGTCCCTCCTATTTCCTTGCAATTATCTGGATCACCAGCCAGCAGGATGAAACAATGTTCCAGCCCTGTCGCTCTTCTACGCAGGAGGCGCCATTGTGATGGCTGTGTTATTATAATGGCCAGTCACTGTGGAGGAGGAAGGAGGGAGGGGCTGTTGGGAGGTGGGAGGGGAGGCAGGGGGGGATGGGGGGGGGGGGTTGGGGACGAAAGGGACATCACAGAGAGAGTGCTTCATTAAAAAGCGTGAAATTGAAAGCTGTTTCTCCCATCTGACCAGCAGATTCCCTCCCCCACCCACTCTCCTGAGCCACAGCAGCCAGGAATAGACCCAGGGCTGGGGAGACGTCATGATGGCTCTCTCTCCCTGCTCCTTCTCTCCCTGCTCCTTCTCTTCCTGCTCCCTCTCTCCCTGCTCCCTCTCTCCCTGCTCCTTCTCTCCCTGCTCCCTCTCTCCCTGCTCCCTCTCTTCCTGCTCCCTCTCTCCCTGCTCCCTCTCTCCCTGCTCCTTCTCTCCCTGCTCCCTCTCTCCCTGCTCCTTCTCTTCCTACTCCTTCTCTTCCTACTCCTTCTCTCCCTGCTTCCTCTCTCCCTCTCTCCCTGCTCCCTCTCTCCTTGCTCCTTCTCTCCCTGCTCCCTCTCTCCCTGCTCCCTCTCTCCCTGCTCCTTCTCTCCCTGCTCCCTCTCTCCCTGCTCCCTCTCTACCTGCTCCCTCTCTCCCTCTCTCTCTCTCCCCCTGCTTGCTCCCTCTGTCCCTCTCTCCCTGGCCTCCTGTGTCCTTCTGCCTGGCCACCCTGGGGGTCAACCATCCACAACACCTACATCAGTCTGTCCTACTACTAGTTGAAGGGACTGCTTGGAGGTTTAAATGAGGTTTTGAATTCAGATGACATGGATAACTAGGAATTAAGACGTGTCGGACATGACAGCGGTTTACACTTGTTTCTGGAGCCGGTTCAAAGCAAAGCGCCCCGTAATTACATCCTGTTTTAGCGGGAAGGGTTGGGCAGCGGCTCAGTTATGGGGCAGTCAGCTGTGGACAAGGCTTTTTACTGATTTGTTCAATCTTTGTCATTGTGTTTGCTGATGCTTTGTATTATGCTGCATTTTGACCTGATTGGTATTTCTTATTTGCTCCCCTTTCTTTCCTCACTTAATCCCTCCCTCTCTCTCTCTCTCTCTCACTCTCTCTCTCTCTCTCTCTCTCTCTCTCTCTCTCTCTCTCTCTCTCTCTCTCTCTCTCTCTCTCTCCTCTCTCTCTCTCTCTCTCTCTCTCTCTCTCTCTCTCTCCTCTCTCTCCCTCTCTCTCTCTCTCTCCCTCCACATCACTCCTCTCTCTCTCTCCCTCTCTCTCTCTCTCTCTCTCTCTCTCTCTCTCTCTCTCTCTCTCTCCTCCTCCACATCACTCTCCTGCTCCTCCTCTCTTCCTCTCCAGTTGACTGCACGGTCCCTCCCAGTGGTCCAGTCAGATGAACGTCCTCCAGCCTCTCCTCAGCCACCTCAGGTAAAAGACTGATAACATCCTCACTATCTGCTGTCTAGCCTGATAACATCCTCACTATCTCCTGACTAGCCTGATAACATCCTCACTATCTCCTGATAACATCCTCACTATCTCCTGACTAACCTGATAACATCCTCACTATCTCCTGACTAGCCTGATAACATCCTCACTATCTCCTGACTAGCCTGATAACATCCTCACTATCTCCTGACTAGCCTGATAACATCCTCACTATCTCCTGACTAGCCTGATAACATCCTCACTATCTCCTGAGTAACCTGATAACATCCTCACTATCTCCTGACTAACCTGATAACATCCTCACTATCTCCTGACTAGCCTGATAACATCCTCACTCTCGGCTGACTAACCTGATAACATCCTCACTCTCGGCTGACTAACCTGATAACATCCTCACTCTCGGCTGACTAACCTGATAACATCCTCACTATCTCCTGATAACATCCTCACTATCTCCTGACTAACCTGATAACATCCTCACTATCTCCTGACTAGCCTGATAACATCCTCACTATCTCCTGACTAACCTGATAACATCCTCACTATCTCCTGACTAACCTGATAACATCCTCACTATCTCCTGACTAACCTGATAACATCCTCACTATCTCCTGACTAGCCTGATAACATCCTCACTATCTCCTGACTAACCTGATAACATCCTCACTATCTCCTGACTAGCCTGATAACATCCTCACTCTCGGCTGACTAACCTGATAACATCCTCACTATCTCCTGATAACATCCTCACTATCTCCTGACTAGCCTGATAACATCCTCACTATCTCCTGACTAACCTGATAACATCCTCACTATCTCCTGACTAGCCTGATAACATCCTCACTATCTCCTGACTAACCTGATAACATCCTCACCATCTCTTCCATCTTCTCCTGACTCCTCCTCCTGACTCCTCCTCCCCTCCTCCTGACTCCTCCTGACTCCTCTTCACCCCCTCTCATCACCTCCTCCTGATTTCATCATCTGACCAAACTGGACACTCGCACGTCTCTACTGGATTTCACCTTGGATATGATCATCTCCATTAAGGCCCTCTACAGACCTGTACCAGGATGGCTCCTCTGTAGTGGACTGCTTCAGTGTTTCCCAGCAGCCCCTGGCTCTGGATGTCCAGCAGGTCCTCTGAGGGCAGCTGTTCTCTCCTCTGGTAGTGGAGTCACACAGCAGTGCTATAGGGCCGTCCAGCAGGTCCTCTGAGGGCAGCTGTTCTCTCCTCTGGTAGTGGAGTCACACAGCAGTGCTATAGGGCCGTCCAGCAGGTCCTCTGAGGGCAGCTCTTCTCTCCTCTGGTAGTGGAGTCACACAGCAGTGCTATAGGGCCGTCCAGCAGGTCCTCTGAGGGCAGCTCTTCTCTCCTCTGGTAGTGGAGTCACACAGCAGTGCTATAGGGCCGTCCAGCAGGTCCTCTGAGGGCAGCTCTTCTCTCCTCTGGTAGTGGAGTCACACAGCAGTGCTATAGGGCCGTCCAGCAGGTCCTCTGAGGGCAGCTCTTCTCTCCTCTGGTAGTGGAGTCACACAGCAGTGCTATAGGGCCGTCCAGCAGGTCCTCTGAGGGCAGCTCTTCTCTCCCTCTGGTAGTGGAGTCACACAGCAGTGCTATAGGGCCGTCCAGCAGGTCCTCCGAGGGCAGCTCTTCTCTCCTCTGGTAGTGGAGTCACACAGCAGTGCTATAGGGCCGTCCAGCAGGTCCTCTGAGGGCAGCTCTTCTCTCCCTCTGGTAGTGGAGCCACACAGCAGTGCTATAGGGCCGTCCAGCAGGTCCTCCGAGGGCAGCTCTTCTCTCCTCTGGTAGTGGAGTCACACAGCAGTGCTATAGGGCCGTCCAGCAGGTCCTCCGAGGGCAGCTCTTCTCTCCTCTGGTAGTGGAGTCACACAGCAGTGCTATAGGGCCGTCCAGCAGGTCCTCCGAGGGCAGCTCTTCTCTCCTCTGGTAGTGGAGTCACACAGCAGTGCTATAGGGCCGTCCAGCAGGTCCTCCGAGGGCAGCTCTTCTCTCCTCTGGTAGTGGAGTCACACAGCAGTGCTATAGGGCCGTCCAGCAGGTCCTCTGAGGGCAGCTGTTCTCTCCTCTGGTAGTGGAGTCACACAGCAGTGCTATAGGGCCGTCCAGCAGGTCCTCTGAGGGCAGCTGTTCTCTCCTCTGATAGTGGAGCCACACAGCAGTGCTAATGGGCCTCGGCTTGGCTTCTTAGTGGTGTGACCAGGAAGTGGTCACCCCTGTTCCCAGGATACTGCTGGGTGGGAACACACAGACCCTCTCCCCTAACACACACACACACACACACACACACACACACACACACACACACACACACACACACACACACACACACACACACACACTGCTCTGAACATTATTATCCTTTACCCTTTTCAGCACACACCCACACACAACACTCGCCTGCTCCATCTAAAACCACCTCCATGCTTTCTCAGTGGCCCAGCAGGTTAGTCTCAGGGTCAGTCTGTGCTGGGGGAGGATGACTCCCACGCACACACACACACACACACACACACACACACACAGATGAATAGCTCCCTGATTCTTGCAGGTGTGAGTCCAGAAGATGCAGCAGGCTGCTCTGCTGGATCCTGAACCTCTGCTCTCTTTCCTAACCCTCCTTCCCCCTCATCATCCCAACCACACAACTGGTGGGAATAAGGCTTTAGCCTGTACACACACATCCAGCTCCCCCCCCCCCCCCCCCACACACACATACACATCCAGCTCTCCCACACACACACACACACACACACACACACACTTAGCTCCCCCTACACACACATCAAGCTCTCCCACACACACATCCAGCTCCCCCACATACACACACACACCACACATGCAGCCTACCCCTCCACACACACACCCATACCTAGCCATCCGTGGTTGGGGCCAGCCTCTCCTCAGCCTCGTCATAAAGCGGCAGTCCCCCAGGGCCCCCTCCTCTGTCCCTTAAGAGCTTCAAGAGGACAGCTACCATCTTGAATTGACCAGTAGCATACATTGTCACACAGATGGGAAGAGAGGGGGGGAGGACAGGGGGGAGAGAGGGGGGAGTGCAGGGGGGTGAGAGGGGGGAGGGCAGGGGGGAGAGAGGGGGGAGGGCAGGGGGGAGAGAGGGGGGAGGGCAGGGGGGTGAGAGGGGGGAGGGCAGGGGGGAGAGAGGGGGGAGGGCAGGGGGGGGGGCAGGGGGGAGAGAGGGGGGAGGTCAGGGGGGAGAGAGGGGGGAGGGCAGGGGGGGAGAGAGGGGGGAGGTCAGGGGGGAGAGAGGGGGGAGGGCAGGGGGGGAGAGAGGGGGGATGGAGCAGGACCAGAGAGAGAGGCAGGGATAAAGAGTGAGGGTGTGTGGAGCCCAGAGCAAGCTGTGTGATCTGGCCCTGCCTGATAAGAGAGAGGGGAGAGCCAGGAAAACTGCACAGTCCTTTAGCTCAGCAGGCTGATGAAAGGAGAGGGCTGGGGGTACCTGGGCACAGGGGCAGGGCACCAGGGCAGAGCACCAGGGCAGGGCAGGGCACCAGGGCAGAGCACCAGGGCAGGGCACCAGGGCAGGGCACCAGGGCAGGGCACCAGGGCAGGGCACCAGGGCAGGGCACCAGGGCAGAGCACCAGGGCAGGGCAGGGCACCAGGGCAGAGCACCAGGGCAGGGCACCAGGGCAGGGCACCAGGGCAGGGCACCAGGGCAGGGCAGGGCAGAGCAGGGCACCAGGGCAGGGCACCAGGGCAGGGCACCAG
>CM059293.1:16797500-16872500 GCA_030340665.1 Neosalanx taihuensis | reverse complement strand
TCTCTCCACTCAGGTTAATTATTTGTCAGCCAGCTTGACACGGAGTCTCCCAGTCACATGAACAGCCTGAGAGCTGTTTCCTGCTGCAGACTGTTCTTCCTCTGCCCAGACATGTGGGCTTGTGATGAGTGCTCGTCAGCTCTATTATTGATGCTGGCCTGCAGCTGATGTGGTGTGAATAAGAGATGCTGCTCAGGACACCCTGCCCTGCCTGCAGCAGACAGCAGCAGACAGCAGACAGCAGACAGCAGACAGCAGCAGCAGACAGCAGACAGCAGGCAGCAGCAGACAGCAGCAGCAGACAGCAGGCAGCAGACAGCAGCAGCAGGCAGCAGCAACAGACAGCAGCAGACAGCAGACAGCAGCAGCAGACAGCAGCAGACAGCAGCAGACAGCAGCAGCAGCAGACAGCAGTAGCAGACAGCAGCAGACAGCAGTAGACAGCAGCAGACAGCAGCAGACAGCAGCAGCAGCAACAGACAGCAGCAGCAGTAGACAGCAGCAGCAGGCAGCAGCAGCAGACAGCAGCAGACAGCAGCAGACAGCAGCAGCAGCAGACAGCAGTAGACAGCAGCAGACAGCAGCAGACAGCAGTAGACAGCAGCAGACAGCAGCAGCAGCAACAGACAGCAGCAGCAGTAGACAGCAGCAGCAGACAGCAGCAGCAGCAGACAGCAGCAGCAGCAGACAGCAGCAGACATCAGTAGACAGCAGCAGACAGCAGTAGGCAGCAGCAGGCAGCAGCAGCAGCAGACAGCAGCAGACAGCAGCAGCAGCAGACAGCAGCAGCAGACAGCAGCAGACAGCAGACAGCAGCAGCAGCAGACAGCAGCAGCAGACAGCAGCAGCAGCAGACAGCAGCAGACATCAGACAGCAGCAGCAGCAGACAGCAGCAGCAGACAGCAGCAGACAGCAGCAGACAGCAGCAGACAGCAGACAGCAGCAGACAGCAGCAGCAGACAGCAGCAGACAGCAGACAGCAGCAGACAGCAGCAGACAGCAGCAGCAGACAGCAGCAGACAGCAGACAGCAGCAGACACACTCTCTACTTAGCCTGTCCCCCAGCTGGCTGTCAGCCTGGAGTTGCGCTAGCCTTTAGTGTGTGTTAGATTCAGCCTGGGGGAACAGGTGGTGGGTTTGCAAGCTGGGAGATGAGCTGCTCTGTGGGCCAGGGTGCGTACTGACTGTTTTCCACCCTGTTTTATCTAACGATGTTCACTTTATTTCTGTCATTTATTGAGTCATTAACTCTCTTTGTTGTGCGAGGAAGATGTTTCCAAGGCTCTTTTCACTGGGTCCTCATCTGGGAGAGGGTCAGAGGCTGAACCAGAGACCTCATCCCTCATGGCTGCTAGCTGCTGTTCTGTTCCTGGTTACCCTGAGCAGGTGTTCACTGTTTGTTCAGTAGCTGCATGTTGGAACGTCTGTTAAGGCTGAGACTTTAATGAGGCTTTAAAACACACACTCTCACACACACACGGACCTCTGGAAGAAGGATGTCAAACACACACACACACACACACACACACACACTCATCTGGAAGAGAGAGGCTGTTCACACACTTAATCAGACACTTCCTAACACCAGCTGGGGTGAACAGGCAGGCAGATAACACAGGTGCCCTCCCACACACACACACACACACACACACACACACACACACACACAGGTGCCCTCCCACATACACACAGGTGCCCTCTCACACACACAGGTGCCCTCCCACACACACAGGTGCCCTCCAACAAACACAGGTGCCCTCCCTCCCACACACACACACACACACACACACACACACACACACACAGGTGCCCTCCAACACACACTAGCTATCACGCGTGAAAAGACAACAACAACAAAAACTTCAAAACCCTCAAATCAACATAGAAACACAGTAGAGTTTCAGTAGATTAGCAATAGATTGCAGTCATTATGGCCAAGAAGGAAGCTAGGCCTATTTGGACAGATCTGGGAATCACAGGTTTCCCCAGAGCCAGAAAGACTCCCTTTCTAATCACTGTTTATAACTGTTTTGAAGCTCGCCAATTAAGGCTGATGAAGCCGGCATGCCTCGTTAAGAGGAGCAGACAACTGTCAGCTCATCCATCCAAACATCCACCTCGTTAAGACAAACGGACAATTACTCTAATTGGCAACTCGAAGGAGCGCCACTGAAACCAAGATGAATACAATTATTTTTTCAAATATGAATAGCAGAAGTTTTTTTGGAAGTTTGGATGAGGAAGATGGAGCTGCAGTCCTTGAGACATCTCCACCTGTAATGGATCCCGTCTTCATCACAAGTGATCCAGACGTTTTCATGTTGTGGCCCAGATCACATGGGGACTTGTTCTGAAGTTGCATGGACTGAGGTAGACAGACTGGAACTGGACTGAGGTAGACAGACTGGAACTGGACTGAGGTAGACAGACTGGGACTGGACTGAGGTAGACAGACTGGAACTGGACTGAGGTAGACAGACTGGAACTGGACTGAGGTAGACAGACTGGAACTGGACTGAGGTAGACAGACTGGGACTGGACTGAGGTAGACAGACTGGAACTGGACTGAGGTAGACAGACTGGAACTGGACTGAGGTAGACAGACTGGAACTGGACTGAGGTAGACAGACTGGGACTGGACTGAGGTAGACCGACTGGAACTGGACTGAGGTAGACAGACTGGAACTGGACTGAGGTAGACAGACTGGAACTGGACTGAGGTAGACAGACTGGAACTGGACTGAGGTAGACAGACTGGGACTGGGCTGAGGTAGACAGACTGGGACTGGACTGAGGTACACAGACTGGGACTGGACTGAGGTAGACAGACTGGAACTGGACTGAGGTACACAGACTGGGACTGGACTGAGGTAGACAGACTGGAACTGGACTGAGGTCCGAGTGCTGCCGAACTGGATGCTGGATGTGATGAGCAGTGTGTGGGTGAGTGTGTGATGGAGGGAGATATAGTTTGATGGAGGGAGGAAAACAGAGTTTGAAGGGGGAAGGGAGTGAGAGAGAGTTTGAAGGAGAGAGAGAGTTTGAAGGAGGGAGTGAGACAGAGTTTGAAGGAGGGCGGGAGAGAGAGTTTGAAGGAGGGAGGGAGATGGAGAGTTTGAAGGAGGGAGAGAGATGGAGAGTTTGAAGGAGACGGAGAGTTTGAAGGATGACCACTGAGACGGAGACATTAGAGGACAGACATGCTTACACTGGGTTGGCCTCCTTAGAACAGTCTGGACAGATCATCCTCAAGACTCAGACCGGATCTTTCCTCCAGACTCAATTAGATCACAAAGCTAGACAAACAAGCAGGTGAACCGTGAGATCTTAAGGAATTAAACCTTGGCCTGTGTGTATGGGTGTGTCTGTACGTGTGTGTATACGAGGACTACAGATCAGTCATCACCAGCCTCATCCTTGTGTTCTCCGAGCAGTAACGGTTCCTTGCAGGCTCAGACCAGAATGTGGGACAAGCCGTTCTTTTGTTCCTGAGAACCTTGATGGCTCAGATCTGGAGAGCGAAAACACGGTGTCTCATTTACACATAGAGTGAGCAGCGGGAAAAAAACGGGAGGGAAAAGTGTTATCGTTAGAGCCTGGTAGCTGTGAAGCAGCGTTGTGAGAAGGAATTTGCCTCAGCAAGATATGGAAATGTGTCTGAGGCGCTCGGAGTCTGTCAGAGGCTACAGGAGGCACTTTATCTGTCGTTTATGCAGCATTTCCTGCTTCCTTAGTTATCTTTAATAACTCTGATAAGTAGAGCAGGAAGCTGTGGCTGTGCAGCGACGCCTTCATCTGTCTATATGCAGTCCATACTGTGTGTCTAATGTCCACAGTAAATCAGAGAAGTTGGGAGTTATTGGCTATGGTTCTGTCATTGATAGGGTGGTTCATTAGGACTTATCTGATGGTTCTATACCAGCTAGGCTCCTCATAACCTGCAGCCAGAGATTCCTGCTGAGCCGAAGCCCTGGTGGTCTAGGAACCCCCCCCAACACACACACCACACACAGACACACCCTCCGCTCGACCTGGCCCTGTCTCCTTCAGATCTTCTCAGATCTTGAGGGAAAGAGGCTGATCCCAGCCCGGGTGTTACATGTATTCATTTAGCAGACACTTTTATCCAAAGTGACTTCCAAGAGAGAGCTTCAGGAAAGAGCATCGGTCACTGATCATACCAATGTGATGATCCCCCTCTATAACAGTTTATAGATGATGAAACATAGATGGTGAGAAACCAAACAAATGCCAAATGCATTCAGCCAAACAAGTTACAATTACAGGTAGGAAAGCAAGCAACAATAACAATGTACCTCACTGCGAGGAACCAAACATACCGAAGCAGGTTAAGAGGTCGTATGCTCTCCTCCTCTCCGCTCTCTTTCAGCCTCTCACCACCCACTGCTTGAGCCTGCCTCCAGTACTCTCTCACACACACATTCAGCACACGAACACACACATTCAGCACACACAGACAGATACACAGTGAACCAACATATACACACACAAAAATACACCCTCACACTGACGTTCAGTACACACACACACACCATTGAAACAGGAGATTCGGTCATGGAGAATAGCAGAGACGAAGGTTCACAAAGACGTGCTTTGTTGGAGGGCTTGTCAGTTTGATTACTTTACATTCTGTCAGGCGTTAGCTTGTCAGGAGTTTCAGATCAGCTAATCACCGATCTGGAAAGATGATGTTCTGAGGTCAGATCTAGCAGGCTGCTGGTTTACGAGCTACTGGTGTTTATGTGTTTTTATACCTCACACAAATTCACAGTTACACACACACACACACACACACACACACACACACACACTACACAGATGCACTGTCACACATACATTACTCTCAAACCCACCCACCCTCACACACCAAAACCCTCAAACACAAATGCACGTCACACACTCACCCACCCCCACCCAACACAAATGTACTGGCACACAACGGGCCCACTGCACACAATAAACTTATTGTCACAAAAACACCCACTCACCACTAATTCCATTGCTTATGTCCTGAGTTTGTGTGAATGGATGCAGAGGGTCCGTACTCCTCCCAGCATGCAGAGGGACCGTACTCCTCCCAGCATGCAGAGGGACCGTACTCCTCCCAGCATGCAGAGGGACCGTACTCCTCCCAGCATGCAGAGGGGCCGTACTCCTCCCAGCCTGCAGAGGGACAGTACTCCTGTCAGCATGCAGAGAGACGGTACTCCTCCCAGCATGCAGAGGGACAGTACTCCTGTCAGCATGCAGAGAGACGGTACTCCTCCCAGCATGCAGAGGGGCCGTACTCCTCCCAGCCTGCAGAGGGACAGTACTCCTGTCAGCATGCAGAGAGACGGTACTCCTGTCAGCATGCAGAGGGGCCGTACTCCTCCCAGCATGCAGAGGGGCCGTACTCCTCCCAGCATGCAGAGAGACGGTACTCCTGTCAGCATGCAGAGGGGCCGTACTCCTCCCAGCATGCAGAGGGGCCGTACTCCTCCCAGCCTGCAGAGGGGCCGTACTCCTCCCAGCATGCAGAGGGGCCGTACTCCTCCCAGCCTGCAGAGGGACAGTACTCCTCCCAGCATGCAGAGGGACCGTACTCCTCCCAGCCTGCAGAGGGGCCGTACTCCTCCCAGCCTGCAGAGGGGCCGTACTCCTCCCAGCCTGCAGAGGGACCGTACTCCTCCCAGCATGCAGAGGGGCCGTACTCCTCCCAGCCTGCAGAGGGGCCGTACTCCTCCCAGCATGCAGAGGGACCGTACTCCTGTCAGCATGCAGAGAGACGGTACTCCTGTCAGCATGCAGAGGGACCGTACTCCTCCCAGCATGCAGAGGGGCCGTACTCCTCCCAGCATGCAGAGGGGCCGTACTCCTCCCAGCATGCAGAGGGACCGTACTCCTGTCAGCATGCAGAGGGGCCGTACTCCTCCCAGCATGCAGAGGGACCGTACTCCTGTCAGCATGCAGAGGGGCCGTACTCCTCCCAGCATGCAGAGGGACCGTACTCCTGTCAGCATGCAGAGGGGCCGTACTCCTCCCAGCCTGCAGAGGGACCGTACTCCTCCCAGCATGCAGAGGGGCCGTACTCCTCCCAGCCTGCAGAGGGGCCGTACTCCTCCCAGCCTGCAGAGGGACCGTACTCCTCCCAGCATGCAGAGGGGCCGTACTACTCCCAGCCTGCAGAGGGACCGTACTCCTCCCAGCATGCAGAGGGGCCGTACTCCTGTCAGCATGCAGAGGGGCCGTACTCCTCCCAGCATGCAGAGGGGCCGTACTCCTCCCAGCCTGCAGAGGGGCCGTACTCCTCCCAGCATGCAGAGAGACGGTACTCCTGTCAGCATGCAGAGGGACCGTACTCCTCCCAGCATGCAGAGGGACCGTACTCCTCCCAGCCTGCAGAGGGGCCGTACTCCTCCCAGCATGCAGAGGGGCCGTACTCCTCCCAGCATGCAGAGGGGCCGTACTCCTCCCAGCATGCAGAGGGGCCGTACTCCTCCCAGCATGCAGAGGGGCCGTACTCCTCCCAGCATGCAGAGGGGCCGTACTCCTCCCAGCATGCAGAGGGGCCGTACTCCTCCCAGCATGCAGAGAGACGGTACTCCTGTCAGCATGCAGAGGGACCGTACTCCTCCCAGCATGCAGAGGGACCGTACTCCTCCCAGCCTGCAGAGGGGCCGTACTCCTCCCAGCATGCAGAGGGGCCGTACTCCTCCCAGCATGCAGAGGGGCCGTACTCCTCCCAGCCTGCAGAGGGGCCGTACTCCTCCCAGCATGCAGAGAGACGGTACTCCTGTCAGCATGCAGAGGGACCGTACTCCTCCCAGCATGCAGAGGGACCGTACTCCTCCCAGCCTGCAGAGGGGCCGTACTCCTCCCAGCCTGCAGAGGGGCCGTACTCCTCCCAGCCTGCAGAGGGACAGTACTCCTGTCAGCATGCAGAGAGACGGTACTCCTGTCAGCATGCAGAGGGGCCGTACTCCTCCCAGCATGCAGAGGGACCGTACTCCTCCCAGCATGCAGAGGGGCCGTACTCCTCCCAGCCTGCAGAGGGACCGTACTCCTCCCAGCCTGCAGAGGGGCCGTACTCCTCCCAGCATGCAGAGGGACCGTACTCCTGTCAGCATGCAGAGAGACGGTACTCCTGTCAGCATGCAGAGAGACGGTACTCCTGTCAGCATGCAGAGGGGCCGTACTCCTCCCAGCATGCAGAGGGACCGTACTCCTGTCAGCATGCAGAGGGGCCGTACTCCTCCCAGCATGCAGAGGGGCCGTACTCCTGTCAGCATGCAGAGAGACGGTACTCCTGTCAGCATGCAGAGGGGCCGTACTCCTCCCAGCAGGCAGAGGGGCCGTACTCCTCCCAGCATGCAGAGGGGCCGTACTCCTCCCAGCATGCAGAGAGACGGTACTCCTGTCAGCATGCAGAGGGGCCGTACTCCTCCCAGCAGGCAGAGGGGCCGTACTCCTCCCAGCATGCAGAGGGGCCGTACTCCTCCCAGCAGGCAGAGGGGCCGTACTCCTTGCTGGCTGATTAGCTTACTAACCACTTCACTAACTGGCTACCTGTCTAGCTGACTGACTACCTGGCTGTCTGTCTAGCTTTGTGACTACCTGGCGATTTGGCTGGCTGACTGACTTCCTGGCTGTCTGTCTAGCTGTGTGACTACCTGGCTATTTGGCTGGCTGACTGACTTCCTGGCTGGATGCTGTGCTGACTGGCTGTTGCCTGTTTTTAGCACCTCTTCATGCATTTTAGCATTTCTTCATGAAGGCAGCTCTTCAAGCTCCAAAGTAATGCAGGATGAGGAGGCAGTTTCTTCCTTACTTCTCATCTTTCATTAGTCCCCTAATGTGTGTGTGTGTGTGTGTGAGCATGTGTGAGCATGTGTGAGCATGTGTGAGCATGTGTGTGTGTTCGTGCGTTAGGCTTTTACTATACATCCTCAAGTTCCAGAGTTTTTATTCCAACTCATGAATATGCATCAGCTGCAGTTAAATCCAGTACGTTACTTTCCAACAATAAATGTCTTATTACCCCAGGATTGTTCCTGGGGTCACTTTGATGCAGTGGGCTGTGATCTTTAAACTGGAAATGGCTCCTAAATCCTTAGAACCACCATGTAATGAACCACTATGTAATGAACCACCTTGTAATGAACCACTATGTAATGACTCTGGGATTGGTGAGTAGGTTTTATGTTTCCATTTCGCTAGTGTGGTAAGCTAGTCACCTTGTCAAGTTCAGAGGTTTTATTGCTGTTTTAATGGATTATGATGAGCCAGTTGTGATGGATGGGGCCCCCCTGTCCCCCGTCCCCCACCCCCCCCATCACCCCATAGTCTCTGTTCATTTGACCAGCTCTGGGGTGAAGTGTTTGTATTTCCCCTCCCTACGTAGAGTATGATTGGCAAACAAACTTAAACACTGAGATTGAAATCACTGAACCCCATCGAACACAAACACTGGAATGGTTTCTTAAGCACAGGTCATATATTGGAGGAGGAGGAGGAGGGGAGGGGGATGAGGAGGAGGAGGGAGAACCAAGGGAAGAAAGGCTCAAGGTCCTTGGCCTCCCTGAGGGAGTGATCCTAGTTTAGTATGGAGAAAAGGGGGAGGAGGACAGATGTGGAGGTTAGGAGGTGAGAAGAGGTGAAGGGGGAGGTGAAGAAAGGGGGAGGTGAGGTGAAGAGGAGGAGGCAAGGTGAAGGGAGAGGAGAGGAGCAAAAGAGGTGTGAAGAAGATAGGGGGTGGTGAGGAGAAGAGAAGAGTGGGGAAGGGGTCAGGAGAGGAGAGGGGTTTGGGTATGTAGAAGTGAGGGAGTGTTGAGGAGAGGGGGATGTGGAGAGGTGAAGGGAGTGAGGAGAGCAGGAAATGGGGTTCAGGTAGAGGTGAGGGTGTGTTGAGGAGAGGGGGAGCCAGTTAGAAGTATCCCTGTTCCTCCTAACCCCATCACAGCTGTGTGTAGTGTAACAACACCTCTACAGGAGGTTCTCTCTAATAGATCTATCTTTCACCCTGGAAAACACCCCTGCCAACACCAGCATGATGTACGACAACATGTCTGCCTCCCTCCACCTCCACCCCCTCCTTGTTTCGCTTGCCCCTCTGCTCTGTCATTACTACCCTAGATAACATACCTCCTTGTCTCCCCCCCCTCCTCCTCTGTCTCCATGTATCTCCTCTCTCTCCCCCTCTCTGTCTCTCTCCCTCTCTCTCCCTCCCCCTCTGTCTCTCTCCCTCCCTCTCTCTATCTCTCTCTCCCCCTCTCTCCCTCCCTCTCTCTATCTCTCTCCCCTTCTCCCTCTCTCCCTCTCTCTCTCCCCTTCTCCCTCTCTCCCTCCCTCCCTCTCTCTCTCTCTCCCCTTCTCCCTCCCTCTCTCTCTCTCCCCTTCTCCCTCCCTCTCTCTCTCCCCTTCTCCCTCCCTCCCTCCCTCCCTCCCTCTCCCTCCCTCCCTCCCTCCCTCCCTCTCTCTTTCTCTCTCTCTCTCCCTCCCTCCCTCCCTCCCTCTCTCTTTCTCTCTCTCTCTCCAGTTTGATAAAGCCTATGCCTACAGCATCCGCCACATGTTTGGGAAGGAAGGCAAGAGAACTGACTACACTCCCTACAGCTGCATGAAGGTGATCCTGTCCAACACTCCCAGCCAAGGGGACCACCACGGTGAGGACAAACCAATCACTCATGGCCTTTTCTGCCACCACATTTAGTCTCAGCCAATGAAAACGGTTCATTTGCTGCCATACTTAGTCGTAGCCAATGAGAAGTGGCTTTGTTGTGACCGTGCTTTAAAGTGAGTGCAGCTTGGTTAACATGGCAGCAGGCGTGTGTGAGGGAGCTGATATTCACTCAGCACCAGAACAAGCCATGGTCTGATCAGGTCATAGGTCAACATGGCAACACAGAGACACCTGCTGGGACTGAGGAGTTCTGCTGAAGCTGTCATCCAACTGGCATTCAACTGACATCCAACTGTCATCCAACTGTCTTCCAACTGACATCCAACTGTCATCCAACTGTCATCCAGCTGACATCCAGCTGTCATCCAACTGACATCCAGCTGCCATCCAGCTGTCATCCAACTGACATCCAGCTGTCATCCAACTGACATCCAGCTGCCATCCAGCTGTCATCCAGCTGACATCCAGCTGTCATCCAACTGACATCCAGCTGTCATTCAACTGACATCCAACTGACATCCAGCTGTCATCCAACTGACATCCAACTGACATCCACTTGTCATTCAACTGACATCCAACTGACATCCAACTGTCATCCAACTGTCATCCAGCTGTCATCCAGCTGAAATCCACCTGATGCTAACTGGAGCTGCTAACAGGAGCTGCTAACAGGAGAAGCTAACTGGAGCTGCTAACAGGAGCTGCTAACAGGAGAAGCTAACAGGAGCTGCTAACTGGAGCTGCTAACTGGAGCTGCTAACTGGGGAAGCTAACAGGAGCTGCTAACTGGAGCTGCTAACAGGAGAAGCTAACTGGAGCTGCTAACAGGAGCTGCTAACAGGAGAAGCTAACTGGAGCTGCTAACAGGAGCTGCTAACTGGGGAAGCTAACAGGAGCTGCTAACAAGAGAAGCTAACAGGAGCTGCTAACTGGAGCTGCTACTTTTTAAAACTTTTTTTATTTTTCAAAGCAAAGCAATTGAGTTCTGTTTAAATCCTGATGGTCCTCTAACAAACTCCTATGTTAACACTAATGGTTTAAAGCAGATCTAAAATAATTAGCTGAAATTGAATTAGTTCTTTTTTTTGTCTCAAGTTTTCTCTCAAGGTTGTGTGTGTAGTACTACAGTGTGTATATGCCAGTTTGTGTGAAGGTTATTTCTGTGCATGTGTTTGTGTCGGACTTTAGTGTGTGTGTGTGGTACATCAGTGTTTGTGTGTGTTTTTGTGTCTGAGTGTTCCTCACCTTGGTACCTGTGTGTGTGTGTCTGGTTTGTGTGTTTGTGTGTGTGTGTGTGTGTGAGTGGTACATTTGTGTATATGTCTTTGGTACTTCAGTGTGTGTGAGTGGTACCTCAGTGTGTGTGTGTGTGTGCGTGTGTGTGTGTGTGGTACCTCTGTGTGTGTGTGTGTGTGTGTGTGCGCGCGCGTGTGCGTGTGCGTGAGTGGTACCTCAGTGTGTGTGTACGTGTGTGTGTGCGCGTGTGTGTGTGGGTGGGTGTGTGTGGTACCTCAGCGTGTGTGTGTGCACCAGTGTTGTCCTCCTCCTCTAACAGGGTCTCCTCTCTGGTTCTGCAGGGTGTCCATTCCGTCACAGTGATCCTGAACTCCTGAAGCAGAAGCTGCTGTCCTATAAGGTCTCTCCTTCTGGAATCAACCAGGTGATGTCCTATTCTCACACACACACACACACACACACATTCACCACACACCAATGCACACCACACACACACTGCCACTCACACCACACACACACACCACTCACACCACACTCACACCACACTCACACCACACACACACTCACCACACACCACACAGACCACTCACACTACATACACACACCACACACACGCACACTCACCCACATCTCCACACACACACACACACACACACACACACACACACACACACACACACACACACACACACAGGCACACAAACACAGGCACACACTACGCACAGCATACACACACACTCACTCATACGTACACAAAGCACGCACCCCACACACACACACACAAACACACCCACCACACATGCAAACAACACACACACCCAGGCCACATCCCAGCAGTAAACACTGTTGAACCCCATCCTGTTTTCAGCAGCATTTTGCTGAGATCAGCAGAATCCACTGTGAGGTTGCTGCAGTTCATAATGAAGCAGGGACAGAGAAGTTAATTGATATTTTCTCCAAACTGGAAGTTTTGTAAAGCAAAGCAATTTCGTTATGTTAAAATGTTGGCTGAACTCTAATTAACTTCTAACTTAAAGTTCTCAAGAGTTTCCTGAAATTGAATTTGTTAGTTTTTTTATCGGTTCTTATTTTCCCCTAATAGCAGTAATGTACTTCCCATGTGTTTATAGTTGTGTATTGGTCTTGCAGATCGTTGCAGTGTTAACAGTACAGCAGCGGTCCACAACCTTTTTTTGCGCCACAACCGTTTTAATATCAGACAATACTTTCATGGACCGACCTTTAGGTGGCCTATGTGCACCTCTCTCTTTCTCTCTCTCTCTCTCTCTCTCTCTCTCTCTCTCTCTCTCTCTGTTTCTCTCTCTGTTTCTCTATCTGTCTCTTTCTCCCTCTTTCTCTCTCCTGACCCCCATAATTCTGTTTTATTGACTGCATATCGGTCTGAATAAAACATAGTTTAGAATCGGATAATAAATTAAACGTTAATTATGTCAGTTATGTATTCTTTCTGTGCAGCATGTATTCAACCAATTGACCCACGGCCCGGTGCTGGTCTGCAGCCAGGGGGTTTGGGAGCTGTGTTAGAGACACAGTACAGGATGGTAGCTGTGTTAGAGACACAGTACAGGATGGTAGCTGTGTTAGAGACACAGTACAGGGTGGTAGCTGTGTTAGAGACACAGTACAGGATGGTAGCTGTGTTAGAGACACAGTACAGGATGGTAGCTGTGTTAGAGGGACACAGTACAGGATGGTAGCTGTGTTAGAGACACAGTACAGGATGGTAGCTTTGTTAGAGACACAGTACAGGATGGTAGCTGTGTTAGAGACACAATACAGGGTGGTAGCTGTGTTAGAGACACAGTACAGGATGGTAGCTGTGTTAGAGGGACACAGTACAGGGAGGTGGCTGTGTTAGAGACACAGTACAGGATGGTAGCTGTGTTAGAGACACAGTACAGGATGGTAGCTGTGTTAGAGACACAGTACAGGATGCTAGCTGTGTTAGAGGGACACAGTACAGGATGGTAGCTGTGTTAGAGACACAGTACAGGATGGTAGCTGTGTTAGAGGGACACAGTACAGGATGGTAGCTGTGTTAGAGACACAGTACAGAATGGTAGCTGTGTTAGAGACACAGTACAGGATGGTAGCTGTGTTAGAGGGACACAGTACAGGATGGTAGCTGTGTTAGAGACACAGTACAGGATGGTAGCTTTGTTAGAGACACAGTACAGGATGGTAGCTGTGTTAGAGACACAGTACAGAATGGTAGCTGTGTTAGAGACACAGTACAGGGTGGTAGCTGTGTTAGAGACACAGTACAGGATGGTAGCTGTGTTAGAGGGACACAGTACAGGGAGGTGGCTGTGTTAGAGACACAGTACAGGATGGTAGCTGTGTTAGAGACACAGTACAGGATGGTAGCTGTGTTAGAGACACAGTACAGGATGGTAGCTGTGTTAGAGGGACACAGTACAGGATGGTAGCTGTGTTAGAGACACAGTACAGGATGGTAGCTGTGTTAGAGGGACACAGTACAGGATGGTAGCTGTGTTAGAGACACAGTACAGGGTGGTAGCTGTGTTAGAGACACAGTACAGGATGGTAGCTGTGTTAGAGACACAGTACAGGATGGTAGCTGTGTTAGAGACACAGTACAGGGTGGTAGCTGTGTTAGAGGGACACAGTACAGGATGGTAGCTGTGTTAGAGACACAGTACAGGGTGGTAGCTGTGTTAGAGACACAGTACAGGGTGGTGGCTGTGTTAGAGGGACACAGTATAGGATGGTAGCTGTGTTAGAGACACAGTACAGGGTGGTAGGTGTGTTAGAGACACAGTACAGGATGGTAGCTGTGTTAGAGACACAGTACAGGATGGTAGCTGTGTTAGAGACACAGTACAGGGTGGTAGCTGTGTTAGAGACACAGTACAGGATGGTAGCTGTGTTAGAGACACAGTACAGGGTGGTAGCTGTGTTAGAGACACAGTACAGGATGGTAGCTGTGTTAGAGACACAGTACAGGGTGGTGGCTGTGTTAGTTAGTCTGATATTCCTGCAGTCCTCATGTCTTTCCTGCAGAGCCCTAGCATGATGACCTCACTACCCCAGCAACACCGTCTTTAAACCCAATCTGCTTGGTGTTATAATACACTCCCTGTTTTAAAGCACGTCCAATGTGTTCTCAACACATTAAAGAGGGTTCAATGGTGCAGGTAATTAAATGAAGTTGTAAGGTCTAGCTGTTATGTTCTTCTAGAGTTATGGACTTTAATGCCTTCATTAAATTCATGCTTCTGGTTTTAATAGGGCCGTAAAATGTCCTATTGGGAACGAATACAGTATTCACACACACACACATGTATGGGAAACTGCAGTGTTCTGTAGGTTTACCTCTGCAATTTACCCCCTGCGGGACAAATAAAGGATTATCTTACACAGTAAGATCTAAATTCATTAATTCCTTCATAGTCTTCAGTTTACATGCAAGATACTCCGATGATGACCACTGACTGATGACTGATGACCACTGTCCATTTGTACACAGTGCATTACTCTATACATGTTTATGTTTGACAATCTCATCTACTTCACTGCTGGATCTAAGACCTGATATTCTGAAACAGTTTGTTCGGTAGAAATCAGATTTCTCCCTGTACCTCGCAGTTCATTAAAAAAAAATAACAAAAAAAACTACGACTAAATCAATAACAAGCTCTAAGCTTTCATTTCCTGCTGAGAATTGACCAATTGAAAGAAGTGTTTTGTCTCCATCTGAGCTGTCCGATGTCGCCAGTGCGTCCTTCTGAAACACTCCTCTGTTAAATGGATGTGTTTTCCACCAGGATGTCACCAGGAGCCTCGAGCACAGGCTTAGCGTGTATGGCCATCATGTCTACGTTTCCCCAGCAGGAACCATCATCCCAGCTTCCTGTTCTGTTTCCCGTGGCTCATGGCGTCGCCATGATGGTGCAGGGAGGTGGAAAGCTGCGCAGATTTCAGGCTTCCGAGCCCTGCTAGGTCACCCTCCAGCGTGTGTCTGCGTGGAGAATCTCTTTTAAATATGGATTGGATGGTGAAGCCAGTGGCTGTCCAGTAAGGATGCAGAACTGTGCTAATTTAGTAGAACAGTTTGACCCACAGGGACCTTCCTCATCAAGCGAGATGAATCACCTGACCCATGAGGAACTCAGCAGACACACACACCCAGAGGAGAGGAGGCAGAGGAGGATGGGAGGGGGAGATCAGGAGAGAGAAAAGAGGCAGGGTAGAGGGGAGTAGAGGAGAGAAGGCTGGCAGGAAGGAGAGGATTGGAGGAGAGGAGGCAGGGAAGGTTGGATTGGAGGGGAGAAGAGGAGGCAGGAAGGAGAGGATTGGAGGAGAGGAGGCAGGGAAGGTTGGATTGGAGGGGAGAGGAGGAGGCAGGTGGGAGAGGATTGGAAGGCGAAGGAGAAAAGATTACTTCACTGTCTGTTTTGACAGGATGGTAAGTGGGATATTTTGTGAGGGAGAGAGAGAGAGGCAGAGAGTGGGGGAGAGTATAGAAGGATGAAAGCCCAGAGCTAGAGAGTGACAGACACATGCCTAAGAGAAGCCTGTGTCAGTGATGTCACCTTCCCCCCCACCATCCTGCCCCTGTGACCTCTGACCTCAGGGCTCACAACTTACACATCAACCCCTCTGCTCCTCACTCCGGCCTCACCTCGTACCCGGCAGGACCGCACCATATATATTCATAAGATGTTAAGGGCTCCAATTTCGTCTCCTTGGCCTTTTATTTCTCGGGGTTGTGTGTGTGTGTGTGTGTGTGTGTGTGTGTGTGTGTGTGTGTGTGTGTGTGTGTGTGTGCGTGCGTGCGTGCGTGCGTGCGTGCGTGCGTGCGTGCGTGCGTGCGTGCGTGCGTGCGTGCGTGCGTGCGTGCGTGCGTGCGTGCGTGCGTGCGTGCGTGCGTGCGTGCGTGCGTGCGTGCGTGCGTGTGTGTGCGCGCGCAGGGGTTGCTTGTCTCCCTTACTGGGTAATGTGTGATTACCCAGCACTCCTAGTGACCCTGCCGGGCCACCGTACTGTACCTCTGTTACCACGGTGCTCTCAGTGTTGTTGCTTGCGTGTGTAGCTGAGGGGCAGCTAGTCATCGCTGGGTGACAGATGCTGGAGGTTACAGCATTTAGCCTGCTTATCAGAGCGTCCGTCTCCCATGCCGGAAACACTGCTGGTGTGTTGGTCTGCTGGTGTGTTGGTCTGCTGGTGTGTTGGTCTGCTGGTGTGTTGGTCTGCTGGTCTGCTGGTGTGTTGGTGTGTTGGTCTGCTGGTGTGTTGGTGTGTTGGTCTGCTGGTGTGTTGGTCTGCTGGTGTGTTGGTCTGCTGGTCTGCTGGTGTGTTGGTCTGCTGGTCTGCTGGTGTGTCTCTGGTGCTCTCCAGAGAGCTGTTTTAATGGCCGTCTCTGGTGCTGCTCCATAATTAGCCCCAGCAGAAGCCGGCTGAGGTCTGAGCACAAACGCTCCATCCATCACGGGGAAATGATTCCTGTGAGGCGCCCAGGCGCTCGCTGGCAGTATTGGTCAATGTCACATTGCATCTGTGAGCAGCAGCATTCATGTTTCATTTACATTGACGCTCTTTAACTCGTTTACTCTCCCTCTCCCCCTTCTCTCCCCCATCTTTCACTTTCTCTCTCTTTCCCATCCCCCTCTCCCTCTCTCCTCATCGCTCTTTCTTCCATCCTCTGTTCTCTTTCCCTCTCTCCCGATCTCTCCATCTGTCTGTCCTCCCCCCTTTTCTCTCTCTCCTCATCTCTCTCCCCCCTCCCCCCCCCTCTCTCTCCCCTCTCTCTCCCTCCCCCCCTCTCTCCCTCCCTCCCCCCCTCTCTCTCCCTCCCCCCCCTCTCCCCCCCCTCTCTCTCCCTCCCCCCCCCCCCCTCTCCTCCCCCCCTTTCTCTCTCTCCTCATCTCTTTCCCCTCTCCCCCCCCCTCTCTCTCTGTCCTCTCTCCCCTACAGATCCTGGACTTGGTGAAGGGGATGCACTTTCAGCTTGCCTGCCAGAAGTATTTTGAGCTAACGCACAATGTAAGGACATCACCTCTTTAGAGGAGGAACTTCTGGGCTTGCGAGGGTGGGGTGGCTTGTTTCGTACCTAGGGGCAGCCCTGTAGCTTAGATAAGAAGGCTCTAGAGGGCGCCGGTGGGGTTACCACATCCATCATTGGCTGTCAAAGTTGCTTACTTTGTATTGGTTTATGATGACATCCCAGATTAATGTTGTCTCCTGTGAATGCTTAATTTAAATGAGACCTCTTGATCTGCCATTTCAAACACGCTGAAGGTTTTTAATGCTAAATAGCTGTTCAGAGAGCAGGAAGGAGGGAGAGACTAGTGAAGCTGTACTAGCAGGTCTTTGGAAACTGCTGTTCTTGTGGAGCATCACTGTTAAACCTGTTAAGCAGGTTGACTTGAGGAGATCCCAGGGTTTCATCATCTCTCTGTGTGTTGGTCCTGAGGAACAGACTCATTATTTGGAGCAGAGCTGATTTGTGTTAAGAGGAGCAGGCTGGCTAGTTGAGACTGCAGGGAGAGATACTCCTCCTGCTCCTCTCCTCCTGCTCCTCTCCTCCTCCTCCTGCAGGGAGTGTTACTCCTCCTGCTCCTCTCCTCCTGCAGGGAGTGTTACTCCTCCTGCTCCTCTCCCCTGTGAGACTGCAGTAATCTAGAGAGATGTCACTCAGGATTAAGACTCTGAGACCTCTTGCTTCCCCTCCATCCTTCCCTCCTCCTCCTCCATCCTTCCTCTCCTCCCTCCATCCTTCTTCCCTCCATCCTTCCTTCCTCCCCATCTTCCTTCCCTCCTCTACCACCCCTTCCCTCCTCCTCCTCCCTCCAGCCCTGCTCCCCCACCCTCCTGTCCTCTCCTCCGTCCTGTAGCAGGATTAGGATGGGTTCAAAGTGAGCCCTTCTCTGGGCTGTGGAGGGAGGAAGCGATCACTTGTCGGAGGAGTTCCTCAGATTCTCTGTGGCTTTAATAAGCAGCCTAGAGGCAGGGCGAGGCTGTAATCCCTGGAACACCTCAGACACGGATGACAGAAGCAGCTTTTCCTGTCAGCCATGACAGCTCTCTGATTGGTCTGTTTGGCCCTAGCAGACACATCGAATACCCACGTGTCTGTGCAGTGTTCACTAGAGGGAACGCCACCTTTGAGACCACGGAATAGATTTATCTCCAGAGTCTGTTTGAGCCCGCCCCTTTCCCTTAGATCGCCAACACAGTTTGTGTTTCCCCGTCTTTGACAGCCTTAATTGGTTAAGATAATGGTTTATTAAGTGGTCAACTATCGCCCTCTTCTTCCCGCACGCTTCTCCCCTGCACAAGTTGCCCATATATCAGCCAGAGCTCATAAAATGGCCCTCAGCCAGTCATTCATAATTGAAATGAATCTCTGTGGTAATTAAAGAGCCTCAGTGTGTGGAGCGTTTGATTGCAGATCTAAAGGGCCTGGGTTCAGATCCCACCCTGCATGTCTCTCTGGGGGGGTGGGGGGGGGGATGACCACTAAATCAACACAATGTTATACTACAACATTTTAATCATACAGGGCATATCTATTAAACCCTACTGTAGACAGCAATGAGAAATGACTTCAACTGTGTTTAATGTTCCATCGGCTACAGTGGGATTGCGGTCGGCTTCCAAGGGCATCAGCTGGCAGGGTGGAGGGCGAGGTGGGGGAGAGGGGATGTGAGGGATGGGGGCTAGGGGGAGGGCTCTAAGGGTGGAGGAGGGGTGTGGAGGAGGGGTGTGGAGGGGAGGAGGTGGCAGTGCTGCCTTACCAGCGCCCTGCTTCCATCATGGGGAGGAGGGTAATCCCCCCTGAAATAAATAAGATGGCAGCGCTGATAAACAGCTCATTCTATCAGCCTGTGAGGGATGAAGCATGCAGCCTGGTGTCTCCAAGCCCACCTGAAATACACATTCATGAAATTCATGAGTCATATTTCAGTCCTGACTGCTTGTAGGCGCGGCCGGGTGACATTAATAAGCTTATTAAAGCATCTCTGTGTGTCTGGGCGGGTGGAGCCTCCCCTGCCTGATGGAACCTGCTTCCAGCACATTCCAGACACACGCTGCATGTAACTGACTCAGTGTGACTGAAGGACACTTAGAGAACCTTCCTAAACTGACACGTGTTCACTGAACCATCAAAACATTCAACTACTTTGATGTGTTTGGGGTGATTATATTAAGGGTAGCCATTAAGTTAGACATTAGATAGAAGGCTGCCTCTAGTTTATACCTGAGGCAGTTAAAAGGCTGCCTCTAGTTTATACCTGAGGTAGATAGAAGGTTGCCTCTAGTGTATACCTGAGGCAGTTAAAAGGCTGCCTCTAGTTTATACCTGAGGTAGATAGAAGGTTGTCTCTAGTTTATACCTGAGGCAGTTAAAAGGCTGCCTCTACTTTATACCTGAGGCAGTTAGAAGACTGCCTCTAGTGTATACCTGAGGCAGTTAGAAGACTGCCTCTAGTGTATACCTGAGGCAGTTAGAAGGTTGCCTCTAGTGTATACCTGAGGCAGTTAGAAGGCTGCCTCTATTTTGCTTCAGGCTGCCTCAGACCACAGCTGGCTGCTGGAACAGATCGATGGCAGCTGCCCCTTCCTCCTTGACAGCATCTAATAAAGATCAGGAATACTTCCATGATGAAATATTTACACAAGGACAATAAATGAAACAATAGCAGCTAGAATTAAATGGCATCGTAAGGAGTCAGAGTCAGGGTGAGGTGAGGGAGAGTCAGGGTGAGGTGAGGGGGACTCACTGCTGTCCAGTCCCCCACAGTCAGGGTGAGGTGAGGGGGACTCACTGCTGTCCAGTCCCCCACAGTCAGGGTGAGGTGAGGGGGACTCACTGCTGTCCAGTCCCCCACAGTCAGGGTGAGGTGAGGGGGACTCACTGCTGTCCAGTCCCCCACAGTCAGGGTGAGGTGAGGGGGACTCACTGCTGTCCAGTCCCCCACAGTCAGGGTGAGGTGAGGGGGACTCACTGCTGTCCAGTCCCCCACAGTCAGGGTGAGGTGAGGGGGACTCACTGCTGTCCAGTCCCCCACAGTCAGGGTGAGGTGAGGGGGACTCACTGCTGTCCAGTCCCCCACAGTCAGGGTGAGGTGAGGGGGACTCACTGCTGTCCAGTCCCCCACAGTCAGGGTGAGGTGAGGGGGACTCACTGCTGTCCAGTCCCCCACAGTCAGGGTGAGGTGAGGGGGACTCACTGCTGTCCAGTCCCCCACAGTCAGGGTGAGGTGAGGGGGACTCACTGCTGTCCAGTCCCCCATGCTTTCGTCTGCCCTCTGGCGCCCATCATGATTCACAGGATCATTATTATTCCTCAGAACTAACTGAGCCTCTCGTTTCAGGTCGAAGACTCTGGCTTCTCACTCAACCACCCCAACGAGTACTTCCTGGAGAGCCAAAAACTACTGGGGGGAGGCAAGGAGGTGAAGAGAGAGCTGGAGGCCCCGCCGACCCCCAAGGGCCCCAGCGCCCCCCGCCCCACCACTGGGGGCCCCCACACCGCGGCCCCCAAGGCACCTCCAGAGACGACTGAAGATCTGGAGTGTTTCTTCTTAGACGGTTGATGGCAGTGCTCTTCAGAAGACGCTTTCAGTGTGTCGTCAGTGGATGCAGATATATTGACACACAGTGCAAACTGTACATGATATATATCCTGTTTCCTTCTTGTATTTTTTGTAATTCGTAGTTTTTTTTCACTGATACATTTTTGTAATTGCTTTTAGTTCTTTTTCCCTCACAAGCAGCATGCACACTGTGTGTTTTCAGTGAATGTGCAGTGTCCAAAGTTCTTGTCAGTGTGGAGCAGTAGAGAAGTCAAGCTCAGACGGAACTTCACACCCAGATACAGGTGTGATCTCTCTGCTTCCTACCTGCCTCCGCCAGCCTCTGCTGGGGCCTGGAACGGATCACGGAACATTAGTGTCTGCCCCCACCTGCACTCCTCCTCCACCTTCTACACCTTCTCTCCTCACTCCTCCACCTTCTACACCTGCTCTTCTCCTCCCTCCTCCTCCACCTTCTACTCCTGCTCTTCTCCTCCCTCCTCCTCCACCTTCTACTCCTGCTCTTCTCCTCCCTCCTCCTCCACCTTCTACTCCTGCTCTTCTCCTCCCTCCTCCTCCACCTTCTACACCTGCTCTTCTCCTCTCCTCCCTCCTCCTCTCCTCCCTCCTCCTCCACCTTCTACATCTGCGCTTGGAACACCTATCTTCTTCCTTTTCCTCCTCTTTGTCCTTCTTATCCCCTCTCTCCTCCCTCCTCCTCCCTTTCACCCTTCCCCTTCTTCTCCTCCTCCCCCATCCTCTTCTCATCCCTCTTCTCCCTCTCGTCCTCCCTTCCTCCCTCCCTCCCTCCCTCCAGGTGTAAACCGATGACTGATCCACCTGTTTTTCCCATGAGGCCTTGCTTGCTTCTTAGTCTGTGACCGTCACATTTCCCAGCAGCCCCGGCAGTGCTGTGCTTGTTTACGTTTTTGGAGGGAAGGCAGGAGAGCAAACAGAGACACATCTTTGTGTCTCACCGCGCTGCGTCGATAGGAATCCTGATGCTGTTGAACCAAAGCATCACCTAGCGGGCTGCATTAGCATTCTGCTCAAGGCCTCTTCCTGGATGGAGACGTGAAGGAAAATGCAAGCTGACCTAAATATCTAGTGGATGTGGCTTTGGCAGTGTTTTCTTTTGAGATCATATTTTGTACTCTTTCAGACATTTTCCATCCATTAGCTGAATATCTAACAGTGCTGAGGAATACATAATGTGCGGCAGAAATGGAAATGTGAAGAATTTTCTTCTGGAGAGGATTGTGTTGGTGAGAATATATCATCTGGTTTGTACGTGCAGCTGACACCTGCCCTCTGAGCGCTAGAATCATGTTTCCTGTGTTCTAGAATGTTTCAGATGTCTTTAATGGTGTTGGTTGTGAAGATCCAGGGAGTTTTTTTTGTTGCTATGTTCAAGTTCTTCCAAATAAAGTCATACTTTGCTATTTTGTTGGGTTGCTGATGTTCTTACAGCTTTAGCATGTGTGGTGGTATTGAGTATGGAAGAAGGTTATTACTGAATGAAGAGGTAGAATTCATGTAAAACCTTTTTTCTAAATTGTATAAGCAATATTTTTTGACTAGACAATATGTAACTATAATATCCATGGGTATACAAGCACTGTATAAAAGCAGTGCACTAGTTTGACAACACATTGCTTTAATAAAGTAAATGACTTGGTCTGACCATGTTAAAGTAGACACTGATAATTAGGTATAGTCAAAACAAATAGAGCATAAGGCCAATGATTTATGGCATAAAGGCACTCTGGATAGAACCTGTTTGTCCTCTGCATGTAGAACCTTGTGTTTCCACCTCTCCCCTCTCCTCCCCTCTACCACCCTCTCCCCCTCTCCTCTCCCCCTCTTCCCTCTCTCCCCTCTCCTCCGCTCTACCCCCTCTATCCCCCTCTATCCCCCTTTCTCCACTCTACCCCCTGTCTCCCTCCTCTCCCCCTCTTCCTTCTCTCCCCTCTACCCCCCTCTATCCCCCTCTCCTCTTCCCTCTCTCCCCTCTACCCCCTGTCTCCCTCTCCTTCTCTTCCCCCTCTCTCCTCCCCTCTTTCCCCCCTCTCTTTCCCTCACTTCCACTCTACTCCCTCCTCCTCTCCACTCCCCTTCCCCCTCTCTCTCCTCTCAGCTACCTCCTTGCTTTACTGATGGCTTTGTGCTCTCCTCTGACACTGACAGTGCCATGAACAAGCTTTCCCAGCTAAATATAGACCCAATTAGACCCACAGAGGTCTCAGGGTTGCTATGCTGCATGTAAATGTGTCCCTTGGCTGAACACAGAAGTAATGGTGCCATTAAGGGACAAATTGAGTGAAGGCTGTTACCTTAGTGTATACACACTATTTTGTCCAAATACCCTTTTTTTCTAAGTTGTGCCCTATGCAACAGGACTTGCAATTCTCATATAATTGTTGACCTTTAAATAGCCGTCCACTGGGGAAATGGCACAGGATTTGCAGCCTGAAACAAAGATTACGTTTAGATTTGTTTATGCCATAAAGATTGTCTCATCAAAACATGGAACTTTGCCCATATTTTTATTATTTGTTTTTCTGTTTACCTCTAGCCTTGCTGACATTTAGATATTTAGACATTTAGATTTTAAAAGTTTACTCTAAAAACAAAGTTGTCTTCATTATTGCAGTGATGTGGAGAATCTGCACAGTATTACACCTTAATAAAAACAATGTAAAGTGTAACAGTAGTGCAATTATATTTCTTATCCTATTGCAAATGTTACTATACAATTCCAGGCAGTCCTATCGCCCATCTATAGTCCATCCTGCCTCATTCTAACAGGTCTTAGACTACTGCTTGCTGGAAGCGTCGATCGGCCTTGACCGACAATTTGCTGGAATTAAATTAGCTTCTGGAATCAGAGAGTGCTGCCTGACAGAGGATTTACACAACATAATAAGACGCCTGGTATGAAGAGCATGCTGTCATGCTTCTGTCAACACCAGCCCTTGATGTTAGGGGGATGCAGGGGCGCTTGGCCAGGTTTGACAGCGACGTCATTACGTCTCCCCTCACCCTGGCTTCTCTCACCGCGGAGCACAGAGCAGTGACCTCACCTACCGGCTGGGCTGCTTCCTCCTCTAATGATGTAGGGATGGTTTGATGGAGCAGGTTTTGGTGCGCTGGCTAACATGTCCTAGCAGAGGCATGTCTCCTAGTAGAGATACGGTCCTCCTCTGAAACTCAGATGGTGTTGAGATGTCTGCTGGTCCAGACTTTGAAGAGCAGAGTATGGATCCACAAGCCCTGTGAACGGGCCAGCCTGTCTCATGCTAAACCAGCTAAATCCATCCTGGCATTTTACGAGATTGGGGTCATTTCAAAATGACTGTCTGCCAACCTTCAAGAAAAGGCTCAAGATGCATTTATTCCGGGAGTTCAACGGTACTTAGGAAGGATTTGCTGGATGTGATGTTAGTTTTCTCCAAGATCACAATGACTCTTATTGATGAATTTGTTGCTTTTGTTGGTCAGTCGTAACAGATTTGAAATTCTTGTACAAACTGTGAAGTTTATTATCATTGTTGCTTGCTCTCCTACAGGTAGGCTACAATCTTGTATGACTCATAATCTGGTTAACCACAATGTTTGGGACAATCTCGTTATTATCAGTGACCGATGCTCTTTAGTAAAACTCTTGAAAGTCGCTTTGGATAAAAGCATCGGCTAAATCAATACATGTAAATGTAAAATGCTTTTTGTCTGTCTGTTTGCCTCTGACGTATTTAAGAGCCGCACAGACGTTATATTTGAGTCTTTATCTGCACCATTAGGTAGCAGCACCTTTGAGGCGAACACCCATTTAGACTTTAAAACACCTTCACACACACCAAGCTTGACTTCTCTGCGGTACTTCTGTGCTTCCGCAGCTCTTAAAGCTTCAACGCTGTGGTCTGTCTTCTCTGGAGCTCAACACTCTCTCGTGGGTGTTTCCATGTGACTTTGAAAGTAATATATGCAAAAATGTACATTACATTATGTTAAGTTACGGTTAGCGGAAAACGCCTCAAAATGGGACATGTACGAATATAGTGATATTGAGTTGTGTCTGTTTATCCATACTTGCTTATCATGAGATTGAAGCTTAGGAGGTTTAGTTGTGAAACAGCTCAGACTATTCAGACCATCTGTTTCAGTCACTGATGCAGCACCGAGTCTCTGGGGTATTTCTTTACTGACACCAGGTGTCGGCCCTTCTGCTCTAATCTTGTTGAACAAACACATTGGAAAACACAAATAAAGCCTTTTTGCAGTTGAAATGCTTCTGAGCTTTCTGCTCCTCCTCAGCGCTCTCCACACCCAGCTCCTGCGCCAGAGAGAGAGACGCTGTCTGGGTTCCACACGCCAGGGGAGGTTGGGATTAAGTCCTGGTTGTGATGACTGACTTGTCCAGTAAGATTAAAGACTGTCATGATTTATAATGCACTGGGTACAAGTCTTTCAGGAACGATAGAGACCTTTAGAGTTCCAAACCTTGTCACAGAGATACACGGGTCTCTAGATCCTTGGTGGTATTTGGGATGGTTTTAGCGAGGGATCTGTAGAACACGGATCATGGCTCATTCTAGAACATCCTTTAACTGTGCATCTTGTTGGTGAGGAGGTCCTCCTCAAACAGTAGACATTTCTAGTGTTTCAACTCTAAGCTGGCAGCTCAAAGAAGAGCAGGGCTGGAAGACCATGGCTCTTTTATCATGGCTTTGAACCAGACACAGCCCTTCTACTGAGCCCTCCACCCCCCCAACACACACAGACACACACACACACTCAGAGAGACACACATACTTCCAGAAGCTTGCTAATTAGCAGGGGCTTTGGGTGCACAAGGTTCCCTGCTGAGGCTGACATCCCCATCACTCCACCAGCTCTTCACACCTCCTCTTCCCACCATCACAGCCACACTGCCAGCCAAGCAAGGGACCTCGTTTAGGGAGGGAAGAGAGACGTTGGGGCCCTGGGTGATGCAGGAGGTGGGAAGCCTGGAACTGAAGGTGGAAGACAAGAAGAAAGAAAGATGGAGTTGTGTTAGGAGAGGAGCTCCTGGTTAAAGAAGATAAAGGAGAAAACAGATGAACGAGAGGAGGAGATGAGGAGGAGGGAAGAGAGAGACAGAGATGAGGAGGGACGAGAGAGGGTAGAGATACGGAGGAGGAGTAAGAGATGAAAGAAACAGATGAAGAGGAGCAGAGAGGAGAGAGACAGGTGATGAAGAGGGAGGAGAGAGAGATGAAGAGGGAGGAGAGAGAGATGAAGAGGGAGGAGAGAGAGATGAAGAGGGAGGAGAGAGAGATGAAGAGGGAGGAGAGAGAGATGAAGAGGGAAGAGAGAGAGATGAAGAGGGAGGAGAGAGACAGAGCGGGCCAGATGAGGAAGGAGAGAGGCTGGAGACGAGGAGGGAGTCTGCAGGCATTACATCATGGGGCCTCTGAGGGCCCAAAGCCCAGCAGTGACCCTGGGCAGGCAGGGCCCGGCTGGCTGGTGAGGTGATGTTCAGAGTGACAGGAGGGCAGACCAGCCAGCCAGCCTCTTCCTCCAGCGAGAGGCTGCTGCTCTAGCTGTGTTTCGGACACACTTTCATCCATCACAGTATCAGTATGATAGGACACATAAGGACATCTACAAGGCAATACATGAGGCACTATGTCCCTCTGGATGAAGGCATCTACTTAGTGAATCAAATGTCAAATGTGATGTGAATCATGGTTCTCAACACTATTAGGTAATTCCTTGACGTGCTCTTAGGAACAGTGTTGGTATGATACTGTTGTTCCCTGTGCAGTTCAGGAAGGGGAGTAGATCTAGAACACACATCTAAACTGTTGGCTCTACACAGTATAACAGCCCGGCTGGTTCTGGCCTTTTTGGGGTCAGTTTTTTGGGGTCAGTACTGGGGAACACAAGTAAACTCGTTCCTATGTCATCTGATATCGTAGCTTAAGCAGAACCCTCGTTTTTCAATGACTTCACTAATGTATTTATGGAACACATGCGACGTACAGTAGATGTATAACAGAGGCAGAATATTTGACAGTTTAACAATCAAAGTTATTATCCATAATGTATCACACATCCGTGCTCTGAACAGAAAATGACATCATGTTCATTTTTTTATGCATAATTCTGCACATAAAACAGGAAGGGATTTTATTCCCTCCAACTGTGATGGTCTTTCTTTGTCTGCGATATACAGGGTTTAAACTGTGAGAGGGATTTACAGCAACCCTGATATTCACACAAATCTTCTGCTGGATGCAGATTTCTCAGCAGCAGCGTGTTTCTATGACGTGACGTCCCAGAACACGTCTGGCTTCCAGGATTCCGAGGAGCTCGCCACAAGACGTGCTTCATTACAGGACTATTTCCTGCGCTAGCATTCCTCTCTTCCTGAGCCTCAGCCTCGCTGCTTCTGAAGGGCCATTAGGAGGCAGCATAGAATGAGTCCCTGGTCCCTGAGAGGACAGTATGAGGGGCTGAGAGGCCAGAACACACACTCACTCATCCATTCAAGCCACATAGCAGCAACATCAGATAATTGCAAGAGAGGAGAGAGAGAGAGAGAGAGAGAGAGAGAGAGAGAGCAGAGGAGAGAGAGAGAGAGAGAGAGAGAGAGAGAGCAGAGAGAGAGAGAGAGAGAGGGAGAGAGGGAGAGAGAGAGAGAGAGAGGGAGAGAGGGAGAGAGGGAGAGAGAGAGAGAGCAGAGGGAGAGAGAGAGAGGGAGAAAGGGGAGAGAGAGAGAGAGAGCAGAGAGAGAGAGAGAGAGAGAGAGAGAGAGCAGAGGGAGAGAGAGAGAGAGAGAGAGAGAGAGGGAGAGAGAGAGAGAGAGCAGAGGGAGAGAGAGAGAGAGAGAGAGAGAGAGGGAGAGGGAGAGAGAGAGAGAGAGCAGAGGGAGAGAGGGAGAAAGAGAGAGAGCAGAGAGAGAGAGAGGGAGAGAGAGAGAGAGAGAGAGAGAGAGAGAGAGAGAGAGAGAGAAAGAGAGACAGCAGAGAGAGAGAGGGAGAGAGAGAGAGAGAGAGAGAGAGAGAGAGCAGAGAGAGAGAGAGAGAGAGAGAGAGAGAGAGAGAGAGAGAGAGCAGAGAGAGAGAGAGAGAGCAGAGAGAGAGAGAGAGAGAGCAGTGGCACTACTCCTGGAAATTAATTCCCAACCACTCCAAATAATAATGCAATTAAAAAACTTTAGTTGGGCATAGAGACCGACCAATCAGTCTTCTCGAAAATGATTGAAACAGGATCCTCATCGCCCCAGTGTCTGTCCCTGGAACACAGAGGCATGGGTAGGAGGAGCCAGTTTCAGAAATAATGTTGGATGTGTTGCAGCGGCAACATCCCCTGGGTGTCCTCTCCTGCCATCCCCCAGCCCCCCTCAACCCCTCTCAGCCCCCCTCAGCCCCCCTCAGCCCCCCCTCAGCCCCCCCCCAGCCCCCCTCAACCCCTCTCCCGCCTCCTCAGCCTCCCTCAGCCCCCCTTATTCCCCCTCAGATCCCTCAGCCCCCCTTAACCCCTCCCGCCCCCCTCAGCCCCCTCCCGCCCCCCTCAGCCCCACTGGCATCCATTCATGGTGCAGTAGGGTGATTAGACTAGTGCAATCTCTCTGCCTGCAAACAGACCTCATGTCCTCTGCTTCTCCCCAGGGGGGCAGAGGGACATGGGGGGTGACAGCGTCACGCTCAGGGCGTTGGGGGAAACCATTTTCTCCACAGATGAGTTGTGTGTAATCACCACACTCCATCCTCACTAATATTCTAAACCTGTTGGAGATCGTAACCCCACATCTTTACCCCACAGAATTACACAACTGAACAACATTAGAACCGCAATAAATACTTAAATACTTGAGCCACATTATTTTGGTCTGCAGACTTCAGTGACTTAAACAAGCCTATTACATATCTTATTTTGACGTTATGAAGATATTATTTTATGTAAATATCAGTAATAGCTGAAGTCAGTAGATTTTTGCGTGTCTACTAATTAGAATGGATTTATTATAGTTTGTCTTAATAACTGTGTTCGTCTCAGTAACAAAGTTCATATTCTGTGTGTCCTCTTTACCCAACACTGCCGTGCTGTGTGTGTCCTCTTTACCCAACACTGCCGTGCTGCCATTTGGATTTCGACATCAAATAATGAGAAATAATGGTAAAAAGATTTTTCCTCCAGTCTCTTCACATTCCAGCCACTGCACGTCATCTGGACACTGTTTTCCAAAAGGCAACACAGAGTAGCATAAATATCTGAGTTATCAGACCATTTTCTCTGATTGAGAACGACTTGTGGACGGGGATTGAAATGTCTTGATTTTGTAAACACTGCCCAGGTGACTTTTGAAGCATTTTCTATAATGCAATTAAAGGCATTTTTAAATAAATTAGAGTAAGTATTGTAAGGATAATACGTCAATCTGACCAAATTTGCTTTTACATTCAATTGTCAGCTTCTTTCAAACAGTCGGATTGGAAATAATCTAATTTCAGTATAGAACACTGAATTTTGTTACATACCTCATGTTAAATTATGTCAAAAATTTCCAGCACATTGCAAATGTACTAGTGCTGATTAATGAATTGGAACAACAATTGTTCTATGTATTTTTAACACAAGCAATTAATTAAGTGGGAAACAGCCGACAAAGAAGCTTACATTAGTATGTATGTAGGTTACTACAGTATTGGCAATATGACTAGAATAGATGTGGAGTTTGAACACAAACACTTGACTTGAAACAGAGATGGCAGAAGATTTCTATTGTGGTCTAAGAAATATCACTACCTAAAGAACTGTCATCACTAGCTGCATCACAGACACTGCATCGTCTATAATTCCCGATGTATGTGTATGTCTCCACCAGCTGCATCACAGACACTGCATCATCTATAATTCCCGATGTATGTGTATGTCTCCACCAGCTGCATCACAGACACTGCATCATCTATAATTCCAGAAATTTGTATTTTTCAATTTTATCAGAAGCACTACCCATAATCTGTATTTGTGAGTTTTACTGACATCCTAATCACCGACTGCATCACAGACACTTGTTAGACGTGTATTTTGTTCTAATTATGTTTTTATTCATGGTTATTTACAATTGTTCCAAACTTTGGTAGAGGTCTCACATCATACAGAGTCTTCCCTATAGGCTCAGATTAATGCCCTGCCAACCAATCAACGCAGAGCAGTCAATACCTCACCTTTTTTTGCTTATGTTACCTACCACATAAAGTGTAGCTTTTGTGTTTAACCATCCTGGCAGACCAGTTTAAAGTAGCCGTCTGGTATGTGGACGAGGGTGTTAAAGATAACAGAAAATAAAGACTTGGAGTTTTCTAATGAAGTAGAACACCTTGTGAACAGAACCTTTCCCCACCTCCTGTTATCCAAAGCTCTTCTTTGTTGGGAAGCAGGAGCTTCTCATAAATCATGCTGACCATGCCTGCCTTAGGCGTCTCCCAGTGGAGCAGCTGGCCATGGTCCATGTGGAGACATCGGCCAGACCAGATACTCAACTGCCCCAATTTATTTACCGCATAGCCCTTCCTGGAGACATTGTTCTCCCACCAGCCAACCAACACTCCAGTCTGGGACCTTGTTTTTATTTTTAGTGCCGAGTTTTAAAGACAAGATGAACAGCCAACCTTTTGTTGTTTGTTCTCAAGACAAATATACTGTTAGTCTTTTTCACTGGCAGCCCACAAAGAGCAGCAGGTTCAGTAGGTTCAGACAGGAACCTTGTTATTTTATTTTCAGGGCATTTCTATACTTCCAGCGCAGCACGCAAAGGGGCAGAAAGGATGTTACATCATGTCCTCAACCCTCTCCTTCTCCTCTCTCCTCCCACAGCCCTCTCCTTCTCCTTCTACTCCTCTCCTCCCACAGCCCTCTCCTTCTCCTCCCACCGCCCTCTCGTTCTCCTTCTCCTCCTGCTCCTCTCCTTCCACAGCCCTCTTCTTCTCCTCCTGCTCCTCTCCTTCCACAGCCCTCTCCTTCTCCTCCTGCTCCTCTCCTTCCACAGCCCTCTTCTTCTCCTCCTGCTCCTCTCCTCCCACAGCCCTCTCCTTCTCCTCCTGCTCCTCTCCTCCCACAGCCCTCTCCTTCTCCTCCCACCGCCCTCTCGTTCTCCTTCTCCTCCTGCTCCTCTCCTTCCACAGCCCTCTCCTTCTCCTCCTGCTCCTCTCCTTCCACAGCCCTCTCCTTCTCCTCCTGCTCCTCTCCTTCCACAGCCCTCTCCTTCTCCTCCTGCTCCTCTCCTTCCACAGCCCTCTCCTTCTCCTCCTGCTCCTCTCCTTCCACATGCCCCTCCTCCTCTCCCTACCCCACAGCCCTCTCCTTCTCCTCTTCCGCCTTCTTCCACATGCCTCTCCTCCTCCTCTCTCTCCCCCGCAGCCCTCTCCTTCCCCTTCTCTTCCTCTATCCCCCCACAGCCTTCTCCTCCTCTCTCCACCCACAGCCCTCTCCTTCCTCCCCCTCCTCCTCTTCCTCTGCCATTTCCCTGAGCGTGGTAGAGATGTGGGTAGTGGCTGGCCTCTGACCACACACCTGTTCAGTACAGGAGCCTTCTCAGCGAGCTGCCACCCCAGGAAGTGGGGCACCAAGGCAGGAAACATATTTCCATGACATCGCTGGAGTGTTGCTGGGAGTCTGGAGAACTCCAGGGATCTTAGAACTCTTCCTGGCCCTGGAATGCAAATTACTCTGTGAGGTCGAGAGGAACTTATTAACGAAGTGGCATGTCTACTGTGGGAACACCAGGGGACAGAAATATTTTTAATTTTTTTTATTTCACCTTCTAGAAAGCGTATCATTCAGAAACTACAGGGAATTCAACAAAATTATTTCACTCTTAAGACATACACTGTTTAAGTCGCCGTTTAAGTCGCTTTGGATAAAAGCGTCTGCTAAATGAACCCTTCTTTCCTCCTCTCTCTCTCCTCTCTGTGCTACTGAATAATGACAGAGAAATCCAGTTTGTGTGTGTTTTCACCACAACATCGCTGATAGTGTTGCTGTATGGGGAAACTTAATGAGCAATTGAAATTCTATACAAATTCTGAACATGGGTATAAATGCAGCTGCATGTCACACAACTGAAAGCTATGAGAAGATTATTCAGACATTCAGGGTCCTGCAGGAGACATCAACAGTTTGACAGCCCGACCGCCCTGATTTAGCGCTGGTAATCAAAAGTTTCCCGTAGGTGTAATGTAGCCTGCGGCTTGCTGAATGCCAACAGAACTGCTGGTAGAAAAACACGAATGTCCATGCCATTCACCCTTCAGCTGAGACCTGTTATCATGTCATCAAAGATATCGTTTCTGTGGGGGTGTGACAAGGAGAAGCTTAGGCAGAGAGATGATATAGACACAGTAAACAGTGCAGAAAGTACATGGTTGGATCCAATGCTGTTCAGTCATAGATTTTAGGAATTGAAGGTGCATGCACAGCAGGGTAGAGCTGTGTTTCACCAGGGTAAAGCTGTGTTTCACCAGGATGAAGCTGTGTTTCACCAGGGTAAAGCTGTGTTTCACCAGGGTAAAGCTGTGTTTCACCAGGGTAAAGCTGTGTTTCACCAGGGAAGAGCTGTGTTTCACCAGGGAAGAGCTGTGTTTCACCAGGGTAAAGCTGTGTTTCACCAGGGTAGAGCTGTGTTTCACCAGGGTAGAGCTGTGTTTCACCAGGGTAAAGCTGTGTTTCACCAGGGTAAAGCTGTGTTTCACCAGGGTAGAGCTGTGTTTCACCAGGATAGAGCTGTGTTTCACCAGGATAGAGCTGTGTTTCACCAGGGTAGAGCTGTGTTTCACCAGGGTAGAGCTGTGTTTCACCAGGGTAGAGCTGTGTTTCACCAGGGTAAAGCTGTGTTTCACCAGGGTAAAGCTGTGTTTCACCAGGGTAAAGCTGTGTTTCACCAGGGTAGAGCTGTGTTTCACCAGGATAGAGCTGTGTTTCACCAGGATAGAGCTGTGTTTCACCAGGATAGAGCTGTGTTTCACCAGGATAGAGCTGTGTTTCACCAGGGTAGAGCTGTGTTTCACCAGGGTAGAGCTGTGTTTCACCAGGGTAGAGCTGTGTTTCACCAGGATAGAGCTGTGTTTCACCAGGATAGAGCTGTGTTTCACCAGGGTAGAGCTGTGTTTCACCAGGGTAGAGCTGTGTTTCACCAGGGTAGAGCTGTGTTTCACCAGGGTAGAGCTGTGTTTCACCAGGATAGAGCTGTGTTTCACCAGGATAGAGCTGTGTTTCACCAGGGTAGAGCTGTGTTTCACCAGGGTAGAGCTGTGTTTCACCAGGGTAGAGCTGTGTTTCACCAGGATAGAGCTGTGTTTCACCAGGGTAGAGCTGTGTTTCACCAGGATAGAGCTGTGTTTCACCAGGATAGAGCTGTGTTTCACCAGGGTAGAGCTGTGTTTCACCAGGGTAGAGCTGTGTTTCACCAGGATAGAGCTGTGTTCAGCCTCCTCAGTCATGTGTTCAGCCTCCTCAGTCATGTGTTCAGCCTCCTCAGTCCTCCTCAGTTGTGTCTGGATGTCTCCTGCAGTAGTCTGGTCTGTATTCAGAGATAAACCCTCTCAGACCGCTCCTCTAAAGCTGTCAGATCTTTTGTCCCGATGATTCTTTCTCCCTTTCAGCCAGCTGGTCCTTCTCTCCCTGGGGTAGGAAGAAGCCCATGTTCTGACACTTCCTCTGCAGTCTGGGAGTGCTCCTATAGAGCCGTCCTCTGCTAGGCGTGGCTGTGCTGCTGGTGGCTCTGACAGGCCCTGTGTTCTCCCTCTGCCTGGCATCCTGCCCCTGAAGGAGGAAAGGAGGGTCCAGCCCCTGTGAGCCCACCACCCCTCTACCCCTCCTTCACAAACACAAAATGAACTATTCTTCCACGGTTTCAACACAGTTTCAGCTACACAATGAAACACTTGAGAATCTGCACACTTTCAAAGTGACACAAAAGGACCACAAGGCAGAGACAAAGTCAATGACTGTTCTGCTTGATCCACAATGTGTGAAATGTGTCCACAAATGAGTTGTGTGCCAATAAATATGCCAGAGATGAGAGATTAAGGTGAGAGAGAGTTCAAGGACTGTGCCGATTGATGGACCTACGACAATTAGTGGTTGAAATATTGTGATAGATAACTCTGAGCCAGTCTTTAGGATCTCTGTCCTGAGTTGGCTGGGCCCTTCTTTTTTCCTACGTTTTTCTGTATACTAGGGACAATTCTGTTATCTCAATGTCCAATTAACCCACCACGTGCATGTCTTTGGACGGTGGGAGGAAGCTGGAGTGCCCGGAGTGAACCCACAGTAACACAGGGAGGACATGCAGACTCCACCCAGAGAGAACCCACAGTAACACAGGGAGGACATGCAGACTCCACCCAGAGAGAACCCACAGTAACACAGGGAGGACATGCAGACTCCACCCAGAGAGAACCCACAGTAACACAGGGAGGACATGCAGACTCCACCCAGAGAGAACCCACGGTAACACAGGGAGGACATGCAGACTCCACCCAGAGAGAACCCACGGTAACACAGGAAGGACATGCAGACTCCACCCAGAGAGAACCCACGGTAACACAGGGAGGACATGCAGACTCCACCCAGAGAGAACCCACGGTAACACAGGGAGGACATGCAGACTCCACCCAGAGAGAACCCACGGTAACACAGGGAGGACATGCAGACTCCACCCAGAGAGAACCCACGGTAACACAGGGAGGACATGCAGACTCCACCCAGAGAGAACCCACGGTAACACAGGGAGGACATGCAGACTCCACCCAGAGAGAACCCATGGTAACACAGGGAGGACATGCAGACTCCACCCAGAGAGAACCCACGTAAAACAGGGAGGACATGCAGACTCCACCCAGAGAGAACCCACAGTAACACAGGGAGGACATGCAGACTCCACCCAGAGAGAACCCACAGTAACACAGGGAGGACATGCAGACTCCACCCAGAGAGAACCCACAGTAACACAGGGAGGACCTGCAGTCTCCACCCAGAGAGAACCCACAGTAACACATGCAGACTCCACCCAGAGAGAACCCACAGTAACACAGGGAGGACATGCAGACTCCACCCAGAGAGAACATGGTCGAACCCGGGATTCGAACTCATGATCTCCTTGCTGGGAGGCGAGAGCACTAACCTCTCTGCCACCGTGCCCCCCAAGCTGGGCCCTTCTGTGTGATGACATCATCCAGAGGTGTGTGATGACATCATCCAGAGGTGTGTGATGACATCATCCAGAGGTGTGTGATGACATCATCCAGAGGTGTGTGATGACATCATCCAGAGGTGTGTGATGACATCATCCAACTGTTGTGAAGATCCATTAGATGTTCTTACACTGCACGGTACAGGCAAACATTAAAGGTCGTTTACACAGTTGTGTGAAGCTATTTTAGCCTCAATTCCAAATGATTCAAACCATAATATCCCAAACCATAATATCCCCCCCTCTTGAATGCTGCTCTCATGAGGTCAGGGGCAGAGTGCAGGTAGATAAGTAGACAGCAGACATTAGTCAGGGTACAGTTTAATGATTGATTGTGTTTATTACAGTTTTCCAACTCCCACAGATGTCAGATTAATTTTATATTACCGTCAGCCTTTATATGTATTCGATGCTATCAAGACGTTAAGTTTATTTAGGCCAAACAGTAATAAAAGTGCTTCTCAGCAACATTGCCTCCGTTGCCTTTATAGTCATCTACAGAGAAAACTGTATGTTGTAATTATTGCTATCGAAAGCACGATAAGGCTGAGGGTTGATTCCTTGATTCCAAATCAATAACATTTATTCTCCATCATCGTTTAAACTTACTGCTGACCCAAGACCACCAAACAAGCACATCCTGCTATTACACTAATGAAGAACTCCACTTCACTCTCTGGATGGTGGATCTTTCTCACTGTTTTATTTGTTGCCTAAGCAATTTCTAATTAAGAATCAGTAATTGGGTTGATTGAAAAGTTAATTGAGAAAAACAAATATGAGATTTTAACAATCATATGAGATCAAATATGGGAGCTGAGGGGGTGCAGTGAAGTGGACGCCTCGCCATGCACTCACAAACAGGCAAGTGTCACATACATAATGTTACACAGACAGACAATTATGTTATCATATTACAGGAATGTTAACAAGGCTTGGAGATCATCTCTATTACACCCACACAATGAAACCCACACAAATACAGTTCAGTCTTTCAACTGTTAAACCAGCTAACTGGAGCACTGTTTGGTAACTATCAACTAAAGCCAGGCAGGGTGCAGCTTCTGGGGGAACGATGGGACATGCGTCATCTGCAGATGGGTGACATTTTAACTTTAACATTTTAAATTTACAACTGCTATTTATGTATATTTGATAAAACTCAGAGAGAGAAAGAGAGGGATAGAGACAGGAAGAGAGAGAAAGAGAGAAGGAGGGAGACGGAAAGCGATGGAAACAGGAAGAGAGAAAGAGGGAGAGAGAGAGGGATAGAAAGAGGAAGAGAGAGGAGCAGAAAAGGGAGGGAGATGGAAAGCCGGGGTACCTCCCTCCCTCCCTCCCTCCCTCCCTCCCTCCCTCCCTCCCTCCCTCCCTCCCTCCCTCCCTCCCTCCCTCCCTCCCTCCCTCCATTCTGCTGTTAATAGCAAGCTTGATTGGAAAGGTAAATGATATACTGTCATCATCTCCAGTAATATCTTGATCCTGTGCGTGGGAAGGTAAAGGGAACATGTCTATAATTGTTCATGAAAGGAACTGTATACCAGAGGATGAATACTAGATAACATGCAGACAGATTTTAATCATCTCATATGACAAAACATCCCATTTCTTAGCTGGCGTCTGTGTCTTTGCAAAAGGTTAATTATCTGCGCCCTCAACTAGACGTTTGGAAATATACATTTCTGTTTTTCTTCTTGGTGATTGTGTTTCAGATTGTGGTGTTTCTGTGTTAGAACAGTAAACAGCATGTGTGTGAAGACAGCGCTCTACAGCCTCCATGCAAGGCTCTGTCTTCTCTTGATAAGGAGATAATTTACTATCTTAAAGGCTTTTAAGTTTTTGACTTTGAAGTAAGACAAGGTTAAACTGCTGTTTCTCACCTTTACCTGAGGAAATGTAAGTGTTCAGGTAACTTAGAGTTCAAGACATTCTTCAAGATATAATGAGCTAACAATACATTTAATTAAAGTAAATAGCAGCAGTAAAATATAAAACATTTAGTAACCAACTACATTAGAAAGTGACACAGAATGAATATGATTTTCTCCTCATTCTTATTAATGTCCAAATTTCGAAAACATTCTAAACCAAGTTGTGGGCCTGTGTGTCAGTAGACCCTGGACATCCTTCCCAGCAGACCTCACTGTGTTAGGGTTCGTACGCCTGCTACCCTGGCCTCCTCCTCTACACCCTCCTAACCACAGCTGCCAGCAGATTCACACCGAACACCGAATCTGTAAACCGAATCACTAAGAACGACAAGCCCTTTATAGAAACAGGGCCAAAGGATAGTACGTATTCAGAAGGACATTTCTTTTCAAAATATTTTTTTATTTCAAAAGGTGGTAAAGTGTTCACCAGCACCAGCACAGAGAACTTTCCAGAAGGTTTGGTTTAAGAACTTCATCTAGTACAAGAGACATGCTCAGAATGAGGTTTCCTCTCCGGCAGAACAGTGACCTTAGGGTGACTGGACGACTCCTGGAACAGCTGTTTTGCCAAGGGGGGGCCAGACAGATTGGAATTAAGCCTGAGAAAAGACTGTCATTCACATGCGAGGCACGGGTTAGCTAAAGCTTTATTGGTAGATCCTCTCAGGTATTCAGCTTCTCTTCCCGCTCAGGTCAAGGGTCAGGGCACAGGAAAGGCTTCGTCAGGGACAGGATGTAACAGTCAACTTTATTAAAACAAACATGACGATGAACAGCCTCAGGGTTTAGACGGTGTCTGACCTCTGTGTGTCCCAGACACACCAAGACTCCCCACTACACTGCTCAACATACAGTAAAACCATGGAATCACACCAACAGAAGGTTTAACACAGGGGAGGGTTTCAAACACAGCTGTCCCAGCAGACGTGGCCCACAGAGGGATCCGCTGCTCAGGTACAGCTGCCAACCCCATCTGACACAGAAAAACCCTGAAAACAAGAGATGCAGCTGACTGGCTGTTCAGACTTCCTGCTGGTCAGACTCCCTGGTCTCTATGCTCTGATTGGCTGGTCAGACTCCCTGGTCTCTATGCTCTGATTGGCTGGTCAGACTCCCTGGTCTCTATGCTCTGATTGGCTGGTCAGACTCCCTGGTCTCTATGCTCTGATTGGCTGGTCAGACTCCCTGGTCTCTATGCTCTGATTGGCTGGTCAGACTCCCTGGTCTCTATGCTCTGATTGGCTGGTCAGACTCCCTGGTCTCTATGCTCTGATTGGCTGGTCAGACTCCCTGATCTCTATGCTCTGATTGGCTGATCAGACTCCCTGGTCTCTATGCTCTGATTGGCTTGTCAGACTCCCTGATCTCTATGCTCTGATTGGCTTGTCAGACTCCCTGGTCTCTATGCTCTGATTGGCTGGTCAGACTCCCTGGTCTCTATGCTCTGATTGGCTTGTCAGACTCCCTAATCTCTATGCTCTGATTGGCTGATCAGACTCCCTGGTCTCTATGCTCTGATTGGCTGGTCAGACTCCCTGATCTCTATGCTCTGATTGGCTGATCAGACTCCCTGGTCTCTATGCTCTGATTGGCTGGTCAGACTCCCTGATCTCTATGCTCTGATTGGCTTGTCAGACTCCCTGATCTCTATGCTCTGATTGGCTTGTCAGACTCCCTGGTCTCTATGCTCTGATTGGCTGGTCAGACTCCCTGGTCTCTATGCTCTGATTGGCTTGTCAGACTCCCTGGTCTCTATGCTCTGATTGGCTGATCAGACTCCCTGGTCTCTATGCTCTGATTGGCTGGTCAGACTCCCTGGTCTCTATGCTCTGATTGGCTGGTCAGACTCCCTGGTCTCTATGCTCTGATTGGTTGGTCAGACTCCCTGATCTCTATGCTCTGATTGGCTGGTCCAGACTCCCTGATCTCTATGCTCTGATTGGCTGATCAGACTCCCTGGTCTCCATCCTCCCCCAATCCAAGAACCCACTCCCCTCTCTGTCATCCTCACAGGTAACCCTAGATGACTACAAATAACCCACCTCCTCTCAACACTGAGCAGAAACATTGATTTTTTTGACTAGAACATGAAACAACCACTTCCTACTTGGCCACCTACTGACGCTGGGCTGTGTTGTTACATCAGGTCACCTGCAGCGTGTAACTCCAGGTGCAGCTCATCAGCAATCAAGCTCGATCTCTGGACATTTCATTTGGGCTGCGGCCCCTGAAAAATGGCTTCACACAGATAAATGGACGTTGGATATGATTCATAGTGAAAATCGAGAATTATTTACTTATAGCAAAAGATTGTTTCTGAAGCTCAACCATAACATTTTTGGGACATTGAATTTGGGATTCAATACTTGTTAGGACAGAGTGAGCTACCCTGACCCCGACATGTGATCTGACCCTCAGATATATGAATAGATGACATCTGCAGCTGGGGACAAGGTTGACCTGGCAGAGGATAAATCATCAGCACCTCTGCCTTGGATGTTGAACTTCTGCAAGTATCTCATCCACAACCTGGGGGCTGCCTTAATAAGTTGATAGGAACTTTGTGTCTCCCTGTGTGGGCAGCCTTATCATGTGAAACCCTCTGACGTCACGCTTGGCTGAGGAGCATCGTGACCCAGCAGAGATTGACACATGTAGCATGCCTGAACCCAGAAACATGTGGGACAGAGTGGATGTAGTCTGTAGCTGGTCTGTAGCAGGTTTGTAGCTGGTCTGTAGCAGGTCTATAGCTGGTCTGTAGCTGGTCTGTAGCTGGTCTATAGCTGGTCTATAGCAGGTCTGTAGCTGGTCTGTAGCTGGTCTGTAGCAGGTCTGTAGCTGGTCTGTAGCTGGTCTGTAGCTGGTCTATAGCTGGCCTGTAGCTGGTCTATAGCTGGTCTGTAGCTGGTCTGTAGCTGGTCTATAGCTGGTCTGTAGCTGGTCTATAGCTGGTCTGTAGCTGGTCTATAGCTGGTCTGTAGCTGGTCTATAGCTGGTTTGTAGCAGGTCTGTAGCTGGTCTGTAGCTGGTCTATAGCTGGTTTGTAGCTGGTCTATAGCAGGTCTGTAGCTGGTTTATAGCTGGTCTGTAGCAGGTCTATAGCTGGTCTGTAGCTGGTCTATAGCTGATCTGTAGCAGGTCTATAGCTGGTATGTAGCTGGTCTATAGCTGGTCTGTAGCAGGTCTGTAGCTGGTCTGTAGTTGGTCTATAGCTGGTCTGTAGCTGGTCTGTAGCTGGTCTATAGCAGGTCTGTAGCAGGTCTGGTAGCTGGTCTGTAGCTGGTCTGTAGTTGGTCTGTAGCTGGTCTGTAGCTGGTCTGTAGCTGGTCTGTAGCTTTAAAGTGAGACTGAAACACAGAGCAGGAACCAGAGGAACCTCTCTGCTAGAGGACCAGGGTTCTGACTGAACATCTAGAACTGCAACACATTAACATTAATCAATGGGTGTGGAATGTGGAGAATCATGCAGATAAATATCCATTATCATCTTAATGGTATGTGGCTTCATATTGATCGTAAGATCATTGTTTATGCCGGCGTAAGCATTTCATTCAGTTCACCTTAAATCTCCCAATGCCAATCCTCTCTAAGCCAAACGCATCATGCTCAAGACACAAAGTCAATTAAATTCCATTTGGATGAGTGGATGGGCGAACGCCCCCGTTACCTGCAGGAGAAAAGATGCATTTATCAGCTTTCTTACAACAGAATTACCCAGGCAACAAGAAGAGCTGATAGCTCTCCTGATTCGAGCAGGGGGAAGCTTCCTGTGAGCTGAGTGGAAACTCATCATTATGCTGTGAGGATCTGCTTCATTACAGTTTACAGTAGCTAAGACTGAAAACTCTTCAAAACTCTTCATAGGTCTTCCGAACCAACTTTCAGCTCAGCACAGCAGTTAAGTTCCTATTCAAAATGTATCAAAACTCCAAATCACTTTGTGCACGTTTCAAATCAACTCATTATTCCATAACACTAGCAAAGGTTGACAGCCAACAAACACACTTTTGTCACCATCAAACAATAAAAATACCTAAAAGCACAACTTCTGTGGCGAGCTGAAAGTCGGTTTGAGAGAACTATGTGAAGACGTTTGAAATGAGGGACCTACGTTTTGGAAAATGCGTTGTAGCGACTGCAAAAAACTTGTTGTTTGTAAGACGTAGAAAGTGTGGATTCAGGCTCTTTGGGGCTGATTGTTTTCGCGCTATAAGCACGATACGTCAATACACCCCTAACTCCAAAACACACATTTTGTCAAATAATATCATCTAGAAAGCCTCTGTGATTCTAACAATGTTATCCTTGACTTATCGGCATTTCCAGATGTGGGATTTCCCACTTTTCTTGACCACCTTTTTTTGTGAAGATCCTGCAGCATTCACTGGGTGGCCTGGCCTTGCCAATGTAACAACTTCCTCAATAGATTGGATGCATTTACACCAGTACTTAGCTAGTGACAAAAATGGGAGTCAGGTCGCTGAATGGTGGGGACTAGTGATCAGAAGGTCGTGAGTTTAACTTCCTGTTTGCGGCAACATGACGTTGTGTCCTTTGACACTTCACCCTACTTGCCTCAAAGGGGAATGTCCCTGTACTTGCTGTCGCTCTGGATAAGAGTATCTGCTAAAAGACATCATGTAAATGTAAAAAATCGAATCCAGCAACAAACTTAGTGTCTTTGCAGAGAGCTGAGCCCAGAGAGAGAGAGTGCCGGAGCCCACACGCCCTCACATCGGAGCATGGAGCGCCCCCTGTGGGCCAGATAGTTCATGTCAGATCTGTCTGGGGACATCAACCACCGCTGACCGTTTTTTTTTGGTCATTACTTCACAAACTCACAGTACTTGTGCTTTTGTGAGTCCAGAGAAATCACTTTTCGTAATTTCATGGTATTTGAGAAGCATGTTCGCGTACACGTCAGCCAATCTCTCGCTTTGCCTTCTTTCTCCGCCCCCCATCCCCCCCCCCTTCCCCCATCCCCCCCTCCCCCTGAGTCTCACCTGCGGTCGTGCTGTCACTTCCTATTACCTGTCCGCGTTGGAAACGACCTCTGACTGTTTGATGTGCCGCCCAGACGACATAAATATTCCAGGTAACGCCTTCCCTCCGCTGCAGCAGGGGACGGCTCTGACAGCGAGGTTCCGAAAACGTTTGCCTGCTTAGAAACGCTCTCCTAGGCGCTACAGACGGACTGAAGCGCAGAAGGACGCAGCGACCTTGATTTCTGTCAGAAAAACGGTCGTGCTGAGAGTAAGTTTGGAGGGCGTGCCCCCCCCCCCCCCTCGGAGGACCACGCTCCCAGCCGGCTTATCAATGGGGACGAATCGTTAGTTACCAAGGGCACCCGGAAGGATTTCCAGTCTGAACATTCATGGCTCACCTCCATCAGTGGGTGGTTCCACTGTCTGTTCTGTGTTCTCCTTCTCTCCTGACACATGTAAAGGCTCGTTATCCTGGCAGTGATGCTGATTGGCTGCTGACAGACTTGAGACTAGGCGAGGAGGACGGGGCAAAGTTAGAGCATTTGTGGGACCTGATTCAACTGTGTTAAAATCCTCCGTGCCCTCTCCTCCTGCTCCCGTGAAGTGGATTGTGTCACGCATTTTGAAAACAAGACGGCATCAGTGTGACACATCAAAGAGGGAGAGGAGGGAGACCGCTAGCCTCCGGCTAATAGAGAGAGAGGAGAGAGGAGAGAGAGAGAGAGAGAGAGTGGAGAGAGTGGAGAGAGGAGAGAGAGTAGAGAGAGAGGAGAGAGGAGAGAGAGAGAGAGAGAGAGAGAGTGGAGAGAGAGTGAAGAGAGGAGAGAGTGGAGAGAGAGTAGAGAGAGGAGAGAGAGGAGAGAGAGAGGAGAGAGAGGAGAGGAGAGGAGAGAAAGGAGAGAGAGTAGAGAGAGGAGAGAGAGTAGAGAGAGGAGAGAGAGTAGAGAGAGGAGAGAGAGGAGAGAGAGTGGAGAGAGTAGAGAGAGGAGAGAGAGTGGAGAGAGTAGAGAGAGGAGAGAGAGTAGAGAGAGGAGAGAGAGTAGAGAGAGTGGAGAGAGTAGAGAGAGGAGAGAGAGTAGAGAGAGGAGAGAGAGGAGAGAGAGTGGAGAGAGTAGAGAGAGGAGAGAGAGGAGAGAGAGTAGAGAGAGGAGAGAGAGTAGAGAGAGTAGAGAGAGTGAGAGAGTAGAGAGAGTGGAGAGAGTAGAGAGAGGAGAGAGAGGAGAGAGAGGAGAGAAAGGAGAGAGAGGAGAGAGAGGAGAGAGAGTGGAGAGAGAGTGGAGAGGGGAGAGAGAGTAGAGAGAGGAGAGAGAGGAGAGAGAGTGGAGAGAGTAGAGAGAGGGGAGATATTAGAGAGAGTAGAGAGAGGAGAGAGAGGAGAGAGAGTGGAGAGAGTGGAGAGAGGAGAGAGAGGAGAGAGAGTAGAGAGAGTGAGAGAGTAGAGAGAGGAGAGAGAGGAGAGAGCAGGAGAGAAAGGAGAGAGAGTAGAGAGAGGAGAGAGAGTGGAGAGAGTGAGAGGGGAGAGAGAGAGAGAGAGAGTGGAGAGAGAGTGAAGAGAGGAGAGAGTGGAGAGAGAGTAGAGAGAGGAGAGAGAGGAGAGAGAGGAGAGAGAGTAGAGAGAGGAGAGAGAGGAGAGAAAGGAGAGAGAGTAGAGAGAGGAGAGAGAGTAGAGAGAGGAGAGAGAGTAGAGAGAGGAGAGAGAGGAGAGAGAGTGGAGAGAGTAGAGAGAGGAGAGAGAGTGGAGAGAGTAGAGAGAGGAGAGAGAGTAGAGAGAGGAGAGAGAGTCAGAGAGAGTGGAGAGAGTAGAGAGAGGAGAGAGAGTAGAGAGAGAGAGAGGAGAGAGAGTGAGAGAGTAGAGAGAGGAGAGAGAGGAGAGAGTAGAGAGAGGAGAGAGAGTAGAGAGAGTAGAGAGAGGAGAGAGTAGAGAGAGTGGAGAGAGTAGAGAGAGGAGAGAGAGGAGAGAGAGGAGAGAAGGAGAGAGAGGAGAGAGAGAGAGAGAGTGGAGAGAGAGGAGAGGGGAGAGAGAGTAGAGAGAGGAGAGAGAGGAGAGAGAGTGGAGAGAGTAGAGAGAGGGGAGATATTAGAGAGAGTAGAGAGAGGAGAGAGAGGAGAGAGAGTGGAGAGAGTGGAGAGAGGAGAGAGAGAGAGAGAGTAGAGAGAGTGGAGAGAGTAGAGAGAGGAGAGAGAGGAGAGAGAGGAGAGAAAGGAGAGAGAGTAGAGAGAGAGAGAGAGTGGAGAGAGTGGAGAGGGAGAGAGAGTAGAGAGAGGAGAGAGAGGAGAGAGAGTGGAGAGGGGAGAGAGAGGAGAGAGTGGAGAGAGAGAGGAGAGAGAGAGTAGAGAGAGTGGAGAGAGAGGAGAGAGGAGGAGAGAGAGGAGAGAGAGGAGAGAGAGGAGAGAGTATGTGTGTGTACATGCCGTGCTTGTCGTGTGTGTATGCGCTAGGCCCCAGCGTAGAGCCTCCTAAACCTCCCCTCCCGCCTGGGCGATGCTGACAGATTAAAAGCATGCCGTACTTCCTCCGCGACAGGTCTGACACTGTCTCTGACTCAAACCAGAGACTTCTGATAAGCAGTAAAGGGATGAATGACTGTGGGGAAATCCATATCTTCAGACAAAGAGCTTCACTGTCCAGCTGCACAGACCAGAAGCAAATTAAATCTTAATTTCCCGAGAGACGGAGATAGAGGGGTAGACGGGGATTCAAGACTGCATTGTGAATGACAGGGGTCTTTTGTGTTACCCTGCGTGTGTGAGTGTGTGTGTGTGTGTGTGTGTGTGCGATAGAGAACACAGGTACCCATGTCTGTGACGCTGCGTCAGGTTGACAGTTAGCTTGCGAACGCTCGTGGTAGTTCTGCTACGTCTCCAGCTTGTGCCTGCCCACAGCTGCCCTGGACCGGGGAGGAGGGATGATCGTGTGTGGGGAGAAAGGCTGGTATTCCAGCTGAAAGGTAACCAGGGAGATGGTGTAGAAGGCTGCAGCTGCAGGCTGGCTGGCAGGCAGGCAGGCAGCTCCTGTGCAGATGCTCCTGATTGGATGAGCCTGGAACAGCTCCCAGTTGTGGCGTTTCTATTTCATCACGTCAGTCTGGGAATGAAAACATACTTCCAGCATAGGATGGTGTGGTATCCCAGGGACTGATGGTATCCCAGGGACTGATGGGCAGAAGGGGAGGAGGGTGGAGACTGGGAGCAGACGAAGATGAGACGTGCGTGCGTGTGTGAACAGAGTGAACCCTCACCCCTCTCCCTGGGAATCATGGGTAATGATCACCTCATGATTGGCAGCTCTGCTGCCCCTGCGGGATCCAGAGTTACCTCTCACAGCCTCTCTCCCTCCTTTCCTATTTCCCACTCTCCCCTCCTTCCCTCTCTACCTTCCACCCTCCCTCTCTCCTGTTCCCTCCCTCCCTCCCTCCCTCCCTCCCTCCCTCCCTCCCTCCCTCCCTCCCTCCCTCCCTCCCTCCCTCCCTCCTGTTCCCTCCCTCCCTCCCTCCCTCCCTCCCTCCCTCCCTCCCTCCCTCCTCCTCCTCTTCTCTCTGAGTTGTGATCAGTAGCTCAGCCCTGGCAGAGTCCCGCCCTCAGCCCCAGCAGCACACACTGGATCTGAACATTTACAAACAAACAGTAACCAAGCGGTCACCTTCAGAATACCAAGTGGAGATCACTGTGGATCCCCTCTGAGAAGCTGCCTGCTCTCCCCGACAGTCTGACTTTAGGAAGGAGCAGATGTGATGAGGACACCGATGGATGTCTGCAAAGTATACCCCCCCCCCAGACACTCTCAGGTTAGTCAGAATGGGTTCTCTTAGTTTTGACAAGCAGCATGTTTACCAAGGACTTCTGTGTCCTTTCATAGTTACAAAAAGAATTATTAAAAAGCTGTTTTCCCCGGAGAACAGAGATCTCACTGCTGTTGTTGTCCGCCTCTCTGTGACATCTGTGGGTATAAAATAGTTTCTCCAAAGTCATAAAAAGGGGGGATATCTCAAATATATGTTTAAGTATGTATGAGTGAATGTTTCAAATCAACTTCAAGAGGAACTTGGAATTCACTCACTGCAAGTAATTGTCTTTTTGACATTGGTGGGACGAAACATTCAGGGGGGTCAATTCATCCCTGCGTAACTGAACAAGTGTGGACGGTCCTACCAACTAATCGACCCTGCCCTCTTTCGTCCAATTGGATCATTATTTTCCTGGCTAAAATTTCACAGAATCAGAGCTCTGAGAGAAGCGTAAAGAGAGAGGGAGAGAGAGAGAGAGAGAGACAGTGAGAGAGAGAGAGAGAGAGAGAGAGAGAGAGAGAGAGAGAGAGAGAGAGACAGAGAGAGAGAGAGAGAGAGAGAGAGAGAGAGACAGTGAGTGAGAGAGAGAGAGACAGTGAGAGAGAGAGAGACAGAGAGAGAGAGAGAGACAGAGAGAGAGAGACAGAGAGAGAGGAGAGAGAGAGAGAGAGAGAGAGAGAGAGAGAGAGTGAGAGAGAGAGAGAGAGAGAGAGAGAGACAGTGAGAGAGAGAGAGAGAGAGAGAGAGAGAGAGAGAGAGAGAGAGAGAGAGAGAGAGAGAGAGAGAGAGAGAGAGAGAGAGAGAGAGAGAGAGAGAGAGAGAGAGAGAGAGAGAGAGAGAGAGAGAGAGAGAGAGAGAGAGAGAGAGAGAGAGAGAGAGAGAGAGAGAGAGAGAGAGAGAGAGAGAGAGAGAGAGAGAGAGAGAGAGAGAGAGAGAGAGAGAGAGAGAGAGAGAGAGAGAGAGAGAGAGAGAGAGAGAGAGAGAGAGAGAGAGAGAGAGAGAGAGAGAGAGAGAGAGAGAGAGAGAGAGAGAGAGAGAGAGACAGTGAGCAAGAGAGAGAGACAGTGAGAGAGAGAGAGAGAGAGAGAGAGAGACAGTGAGAGAGAGAGAGAGAGACAGTGAGCGAGAGAGAGAGACAGTGAGAGAGAGAGAGAGAGAGAGAGACAGTGAGAGAGAGAGAGAGAGAGAGAGAGAGAGAGACAGTGAGAGAGAGAGAGAGAGAGACAGTGAGAGAGAGAGAGAGAGAGACAGTGAGAGAGAGAGAGAGAGAGAGAGAGAGAGAGTGAGAGAGAGAGAGAGAGAGACAGTGAGAGAGAGAGAGAGAGAGAGAGAGAGAGAGAGACAGTGAGAGAGAGAGAGAGAGAGAGAGAGAGAGAGAGAGAGAGAGGTTGGAGGGCGGAGGGGAGCACAGAAAGAGACTTCCTGTGAGAATTAAAAACTGCCATATATCCATCACAACAACCATTTTACCAGAAACTACTCATTTTACCTTAAACACTACTCTTCTCCATTCAGTATGCAGCAGGCACTCCTCTCCCTCTCTCCCTCTCTTTCTCCCTCCTTCTCCCTATCTCTTTCTCTCTCTCCTCCCTCTCTCTCTCGCTCCCTCTCTCCCTATCTTTCTCCCCCCTCTCTCTCTGTCTGTATCCCTCTCTTTCTTCATCTCTTCCTCTTTCTTTTTCTCTCCACACAGAAGTACAGTCTTCCATCTTGTCCACCAGTTGCACAGGAGAGGAGAGTGAGTGACTGATATCTAATGTGATTCTGAGAGGAGGAAGAGTTCCTGGTAGGTTAATGACACTGAAGCCTGCTTAAACTAGGATAGCTCTTTTACCTGTTACATTACCTGTGCTGGATTAGAAGTCAGCCCAGTTTATTGGTAGGCCTGACTGTTGGTTGTACAATAAAGAAATCTTCAAGTCCATAATTGATTATTTTACCATCGATAAATACAAGAAGTTATACACTAGAGTGGTTGGGCCTGCTACTTTAGTGAAAGAGCGTCTGCTAAAATGACTACATGTAAGATACAGTGATGATGGGAAAAGTGATGGACTGGCTGATGTGTGTGGTTGTAATGGCGTGTCAGGAGCCTTTAGAGGCGTCATGTCTGGGATACGCTCCTCTCCTCCAACCCTCCTGAAGTTCGTGTTGAAATGTAAACAGCTTCTGAATTCCACCAAGTTGCTCCTGTGAGCTTGTGCGTCCATCAAGGCCTCACCAGGAGAAGTGGAGGTGTACGTTTGAAAGACCCTGTTCCCCGAGTCAGAAGGTGAAGGAACGTTATAATCACAAGCTGCTCCCACAACATTCAAAAGCCCTGTCAGACCTGTCTCCATCCAGCTCTTATGACATCAAGCAGGTGTAATTATCAACCCATGTTGGAGTCAGGGCCTCGGCATATTAGCATTTTGATACCGTTCAGCTGCTGACAGGAAAATTATGGCTGGGGCTTGATGAAAAAAAAGAAGGTTTAATTTGAAAAATGTCAGCGTTTGTCTGTGGTCACTGTTTCCTCCACAGGGCTGCTCCCCTCAGAGGACCATGAAGGATGAGGGGGCACACTGATGGGGTGAGGTCAGCATGAGAGCAACAGCTCAGAGCCAAAACCCTGCTGAGGAAGACTGCTGGAGGTAGGAGGAGGCTGGAGGCAGGAGGGGGCTGGAGGCAGGAGGGGGCTGGAGGCAGGAGGGGGCTGGAGGCAGGAGGGGGCTGGAGGCAGGAGGAGGCTGGAGGCAGGAGGGGGCTGGAGGCCGGAGGGGGCTGGAGGCAGGAGGAGGCTGGAGGCAGGAGGGGGCTGGAGGCAGGAGGGGGCTGGAGGCACGAGGGGGCTGGAGGCAGGAGGAGGCTGGAGGCAGGAGGAGGCTGGAGGCAGGAGGAGGCTGGAGGCAGGAGGGGGCTGGAGGCAGGAGGGGGCTGGAGGCAGGAGGAGGCTGGAGGCAGGAGGAGGCTGGAGGCAGGAGGGGGCTGGAGGCAGGAGGGGGCTGGAGGCCGGAGGGGGCTGGAGGCAGGAGGAGGCTGGAGGCAGGAGGGGGCTGGAGGCAGGAGGGGGCTGGAGGCAGGAGGGGGCTGGAGGCAGGGGGGCTGGAGGCAGGAGGGCAGATACAGACCTGCATAGCGAATAAAAAAGATTCTGATTCTGATAAGAGCAATGATAAGATAAGATCATCCTTTATTTGTCCCACAGTAGGGAAACTGCAGTTTGCAGCAGAAAGGTACAGTACAGTACTCAAGGTTGACAATATAAGGTATAATATAAACAACATAATACAGCATATAACAATATAATGATGCAGTTTGAAGAGCGTACAGCACTTTCCTCATCATGTTCCTTCTGTGTGTCTCTTACACACGACATGTTAGAGATACAATGATGGTGAAGACAGCAACTAAACATGGGGTGGGGGTGGGGGGGTGAGAGGAAGAGAGTGTGAAAGGTAGACAATTAGAAGAGAGAAAGATAAGGGAGGAGAGAGAGCAGATGTGTGACCTTGATTATGAGACAGTTTAGAATCAATATCTGGAAAAAAATGCATGTTGGCGAAGGTCGATTCATCGTTGCCGCTTGGCAACATCACACAACTCCTCTGTCAGCTGGATCACGTCCATACACACGCTCTGCTACCTCTGCTACCACTGCTGGAAGAAAGGGGATCTCTCTGTCTCTCTATCGCTCTCTCTTGCTGAAGAGAGAAAGAGGGAGGGAGGGAGAGAGAGAGTGTGCCACTGTTCTGTTACCACTGAATGCATTACTTTTTTGTATTCTCAATGTACTACTTACGCCTTGTATTTGGTGTGGTTCCATGAAGCATTTCAGGTTTAGAAAAAAGTTGGACATGCGACATTAACAGGTAATCACGTTAATGCACTGTAGGTTACTAAGTTAGGAAGTTACAAAGCCCTGCAGAGAGGAACACACTTAGATATCTGTTAACCCTGCTTTATTATACTCTGCTTAGATATCTGTACTCATCTTACATCTGATTTAGCACTGTAGATATGTATTCATGGGTTTTACAATACTTACTGTTGTAGAGCTTTATTTGGCAGTGATGTTATGCTTTTAAGCTAATAGTTTTAAATATTAGGCATAATTCCGATGTCTGGATTCTTGATCCTTAAAAGCGCATGTTGCAAGTTCATATAAATAAGGGATTGTAAAATTGTCTACAGGTTGAATAGGATTTCTAATGATAAACAGAAACATAAACTAAATTAAAAGAGATTTAATTTATGTTTGTCAGAGTTGGTAGGCCTACATATCAAGGTGAGCTTAGTGCTAATGAAAGTGTACTTGCCTTTGGGCAATAGCACAACCTACTGTAGTCTCACATGTGTTTCCTGGGTTTGTATTGGTTCACATCTGTTTGAACCAGTGATTGTTTTGCAGGATCCTTAATTCAGCTGTGTTCTGTGTCTTGCTTTTATCCTCTGTATGTTTTTGGATACAGTATAAATATATATATGACACGTATATAGTTGTGTGAGTTTGTTCTTGTGTCCTAGTAGACTCTACGGCCTCTACTAGTAAGAGCTAGCTAGCTCATAGTACAGTTTAGCACCACTGGTACTGTCAGTAGTACTGGAGCTTCCTAACGCTAGGTGCTAAACTCAGCTACTTCAAATGAGTTGTTTCTTGATGAATGAATGCAATATGACTGGGCTAAATGCCTGTAAATATAAGTAGGCTAAATACCTGTAAAATATAACTAGAAGGGAACAACTTAAGCCCAATTTACGTGAGGCTGCTACAATCTACCAACCTTTTCCACTTGCAGAGGCAGTGATAAGAACACTTGAATCCTACGCATCACTCTTTGTAATTTCAGTTGTAAATGAGTAGCAACAAATGCATGCTTTTAATTCTACAGTATATCATCTTTATAAATAAGAGGCGTGCATTTTGTATGAAATATACCCGAAATATCAATTTTTAAATGTATCCATCTGCAAGTGAAGCAAACACACCTCACAACATCTTCAGAAATGATACTTTCTCTAGTTGTGTTTTTGTTTTACCTGTGGACAAGAAGGCAACTGTCTTCAGGTTACCTACCAGGAGTCTTGCTGTTAGGAATAGTTTTCCTGGCTGTCAAGGTATATTGCAGACAAACACAGAAGACACACACAACCACGGAGTGTGTCTAAAGAGAGGGAGAAAGGCTTCCTCGAAAGGGTCAACAGAGTGGGCGAGCCACAGGTCTTACATCTGAGATGGATGCTGTCATGGCTACAGTACAGCTCTGCAGTGCAGCGCTGTGAAGCCCTCCTGTGAACCAGTTCACCTGCCCAAGCTCCGTTCTTTAACCTCAGCCGCCTGAAGAAGCGTCACGCAGGGCTGTGAGTCTGCCTGTCTGGCCCCACTCCCGCCCTCTCTCCGTTCTGAGGTGTATAAACAGATCGAGGCGGTGTGTTGTCGGGCTGCGTCGAGGCAGTGATGCGTGGGATGACAGCGCCTCATGTCTGACTAGATCCATAACGACCTGTCACTCAAAACAACCCTGGTGGATCTCCCTCCGCAGCCTGGCTCCTTCTAGCCCGGCTCCTTCTTTTGAATAGAGAGAGGCAGCAAACACACACAGAGAGAGGGGGAGGTAGAGGGGGAGGGAGGGGGAGCCAGACTGTGGGATAAGCCGCTGTATGTTTATGCTCCATTGGGTTCTCTTCATGCACCTGCTGGGTTATTACGGTTGACCGTCACGTTCTCCCAGGAGACAGGCCATGTAGATGAGACGATCTTCCGTGTGTGTTGCAGAGCAAGTGAGCCAGCCTCAGCCTCGGTCCCTGCTGACCAGTCTTACTCACAGAGCATGTGAGCCAGCCTCAGCCTCGGTCCCTGCTGACCAGTCTTACTCACAGAGCATGTGAGCCAGCCTCAGCCTCAGTCTCTGCTACTCACAGAGCATGTGAGCCAGCCTCAGCCTCAGTCCCTGCTGACCAGTCTTATTCACACACACACACAGCTACAAGTTAATGCCCTCAGGAGAGCCCTGGTGTTTATCGATTCCTTGAGTCCCTCACAGGATATGATGTCAGGTGAACGAGTGTTCAGTAAGAGAGAAGATGTTTATCATAGTCTAACAGCACAGCGCTGAATGCCACAAAGTGATGAAGAAGGACATTTTTACTTTTTAATCACAGCACATGTTCTTTAAGGGCGTCATGGCTTGAAGAAAGCCAATTACTAGCCTGGGAGAAAACAGGGAAACGTATCGACAGAAATGGCCCGGAACAGGAGACTGATTGAGAGGATTAGGACAATGTTGTTGTGGGCTACACAAACCCCTGTCCACAAGATGAATCTGCTTCGTTCTTCTTCTGTCAGCACAGCGTGGCTCCAGGCAGTGTCTGTGTGTTTTAATGCTTCATTATGTCCACACCTTCTGGTGAGTCGTATTAGCATGCAGCTACATGGGGTGGAGAGTCACCCAGTGAACCTTCTTGGTGAGAATCAGCTGTTTACTTCAAACGGGTTCATTAGGTTTATTTACTTCAAACTGGTTTGTTTGTTTATTTACTTTAAACTGGTTTATTATCTTTATTATTAAAGACAAAGTACCGGTCAAAAGCACAGCAGCAAATAAAACACTGCAAAAAAAACATACAAATAAGCAAAGTAAGGAGCACAACAGTGGAAAAATATGAAGGACTATAAGTCAAGTAAGAGTGATGGTAAATTCCCAGGTCAGGGTGAGTATGGAGAGGAGAACCAGAAATATCTACTGGCTGGACATGACATTTCCAACTGAGGGGTTGGTGCTGTTTTGGTGTCTAAGGCTGCATCAGTAGCCCTTTATTGATCAACTTAATTGCTGCACTAGCCCACACTTGACCGGTGGGGACCTCATTGTTCTTAGCACTCTCTAATATCTCCTCTCCTCTCTCACTGTCCTCCCCTCCATACCTCCCCTTGGTATGGGGGGACTGAGCTCTCAGCACATGCGTGGTCACTGGACAATGTTGGACCTGGTGCCAGTGGACATCGATCTGAGACGGTCTACCAACGCTGGATCTGGTTGCCAGATGGACGTCGGTCTCCCTGATGAACTCCCTAAGTTCCCGGTCCCTTACCTCATCCCCCTGCATGTGATGCTGCGCCAATCATGGGCCCAAGCCCAGTGGCTGCCTAAACTGACTTTGTGCAACCTCAGACTCAAGTTGAGCATTGAATTTGATGCTTCAACAACTTATGAACTCTCTCTAGAGATATGACTGTTTAGCCTGTGTTCTGCTCCTCACTCTCCCCAACCGTCCCTGGAGGAGGGGATCCCTCACTGAATTGCTCCTTCCAAGGTTTCTTCCATATTTTTTTCTCCCTAGTGAGTTTTTCTGGGAGTTTTTCCTTGTCTTCCTTGAGGGTTTAGGTTGGTTGAGGGGCAGTTCTATGGGCATATGTGAAGCCCTCTGTGACATTGCTTGTAAAAAGGGCTAAACAAATAAACACTGATTTGATTTTGATTTGACATGGGTTCAGGCCAGGCATGATCACCAGGAGAAAGACCTGGTTCTTCGTCTGGACATATCCTCTCTACTGGAGCACTTCACCATGAGGAATAGTCTGGATACATTTCTCATCAATATCAAGCTCACGTACTGTAGCAGGTTATTGAAGTCCTGGACTGCTAATGGAGTGCAGAGGGCTTGAGATGGACACACACAGCTCACCTGCAGTGAACCGAACAGGACTCAACCTCGATTAGGGCTGAGGGGGGGGGGGGGGGGTGCAGGTTAATGGAACCTTTTCCATACTACAAGTGTACGCTCTCATGCACACCACCTGGTCTGGTCTTACTCATGTCTATCTATATCTGTGGACACAAACACACACACTTGTAACACACACATACAGACACCCAGGTCTTGATTCAAGCCTAACCGTTTCTTTGGTATTCGTCAACAGAAAATGAACAAGGTGCCTGGAGATGATTTGATTGGAAATCATGTGTGTTTTGCGGAGGGTCTTCTTCAGCTGAGGGTGATGACAGGCTGCCCCACTGGTGGAGCAGACCAGAGGGTGATGACAGGCTGCCCCACTGGTGGAGCAGACCAGAGGGTGATGACAGGCTGCCCCACTGGTGGAGCAGACCAGAGGGTGATGACAGGCTGCCCCACTGGTGGAGCAGACCAGAGGGTTTGTTTAAAGCAAGTTGTTTGTTCAGGCAGGTACCTGGCTAGCATCTCAGACAAGAGGAAGTGCCGTGTGATTCAGCTGTCGTCAGGGGAATATTCTGCACCGCTGAACAGCTATCTCCCTCTCTCTTTCTCTCTCCATCCTTCCCTCCCTCTCTCTCTCTCTCTCTGTATCTCTCTCTCTCCCTCCCTCCCTCCCTCCCTCCCTCCCTCCCTCCCTCCCTCCCTCCCTCCCTCCCTCCCTCCCTCCCTCCCTCCCTCCCTCCCTCCCTCTCTCTCTCTCTCTCTGTATCTCCCTCCCTCCCTCCCTCCCTCCCTCCCTCCCTCCTGTAACATCACTACACTGTAACATCACCAGACTGTAACATCACCAGACTGTAACATCACTACACTGTAACATCACTACACTGTAACATCAGTACACTGTAACATCACTACACTGTAACATCACCAGACTGTAACATCACCAGACTGTAACATCACTACACTGTAACATCACCATACTGTAACATCACTACACTGTAACATCACCATACTGTAACATCACCATACTGTAACACCACTACACTGTAACATAACAAGACTGTAACATCACTACACTGTAACATCACCATACTGTAACATCACCATACTCTAACATCACTACACTGTAACATCACTACACTGTAACATCACCATACTGTAACATCACTACACTGTAACATCACTACACTGTAACATCACTACACTGTAACATCACCATACTGTAACATCACTACACTGTAACATCACTACACTGTAACATCACTACACTGTAACATCACCATACTGTAACATCACTACACTGTAACATCACCAGACTGTAACATCACTATACTGTAACATCACTACACTGTAACATCACTACACTGTAACATCACCATACTGTAACATCACCATACTGTAACATCACTACACTGTAACATCACTACACTGTAACATCACTACACTGTAACATCACCAGACTGTAACATCACTACACTGTAACATCACCAGACTGTAACATCACCATACTGTAACATCACTACACTGTAACATCACCATACTGTAACATCACTACACTGTAACATCGCCAGACTGTAACATCACTACACTGTAACATCACTACACTGTAACATCACTACACTGTAACATCACCAGACTGTAACATCACCATACTGTAACATCACCAGACTGTAACATCACCAGACTGTAACATCACTACACTGTAACATCACTACACTGTAACATCACTACACTGTAACATCACCAGACTGTAACATCACCATACTGTAACATCACTACACTGTAACATCACCATACTGTAACATCACTACACTGTAACATCACCATACTGTAACATCACCAGACTGTAACATCACTATACTGTAACATCACCAGACTGTAACATCACTACACTGTAACATCACCAGACTGTAACATCACCATACTGTAACATCACCAGACTGTAATATCACTACACTGTAACATCACCATACTGTAACATCACCATACTGTAACATTACCAAACTGTAACATCACTATACTGTAACATCACTACACTGTAATATCACTATACTGTTATATTACTAAACTGTAACATCACCATACTGTAACATCACCAGACTGTAACATCACCAGACTGTAACATCACCAGACTGTAATATCACTACACTGTAACATCACTACACTGTAACATCACCATACTGTAACATCACTATACTGTTATATTACTAGACTGTAACATCACCATACTGTCCCATAACCAGACCAGATGGCAGCGTATGTTCATCTCGTGTGTTAATCACGGCCCACCATATGTAGAGCAGTAGACAGGGTCATTCATCACCTCAAGTGCCCCCTCCAAGGAGGGGGGTGTGAGGGACGAGCCCGGACAACATCGTTTGTCCCATTGCCGCTGACAACCCCAGTCCGGTAAAGTAGCGCCGACATCTGGCCTTCGGTGCTCGGGGGCGGGGCATGGCTTGGCTAATGAACCAACACGTCCTGGTTGGCAGAGTCACCCGAGCGATCTATCAGCCAGTCAGCAAGACACCTGAGGTGAGCTCTATTTGTTAACGACAGCCAGCGTTTGGATGACAACAGCTCTCGGCGCGTGAGGGATCTGTTGCCGGAGCGACCCGTCCTTCCCATGAATCATTTGGACGAGGTGCTGTTTAGGGTTCACGGCAGGACAAAACACTTTGTCCTTCGCCCAGCAAACACAGATGAATGGCTCTTAGATGAAAGAAAGCAGACTGAGGCTTTTTTTCGTCTGGAAAAAGGAACCCCGTTTAATAGTATAATAAAACATGACACGAGTCAAACGTGTTGCATTTAATGTAAAAGAATATATTTCAGAGTTCAAACACAAAGGAAAGTGTGAAAAATTAAACGGCAACTTTGTACATAATCCTTCCAAGGTCACACCTCCCCCTTCATCTTCACCCCTCACTTGAGAGGACAGTCTTGTGCAGGGGTCGCCATCCTGGTCCTAGGGAGCCACTGTCCTGAAGACTTTAGCTGTTTCCCTGCTCCAGCACACCTGATTCTAATGAAGTGTCGTTATCAAGCTCTGTGGAAGCCTCATAATTACCCTCCATTAGAATCAGGTGTGCTGGAGCAGGGAAACATCTCAAATCTTCAGGACAGTGGCTCCCTAGGACCAGGGTTGCCGACCCCTGGTCTTGTGTGTCCGTACAGCGAGCTGGCTTGAGAGGAAGTTCTCCTGTGTCCGTACAGAAGCTCCCCTGCAGCCTTGATCTCTACCTGAGATCAGAAGAAAGAGAAAACATCTGTTACCCAGCTGACTACACAAACCATCACACCTTAACGTTACCATCCTGGCAGGTGTTACCTCAGACACAATGTGCTAGCTTGTGCCAACAGTTTTATTATTGTAAACCCTCAGTCAGACATCTAAATGCCCTGACATTAGGAAAACAAACTACGAGAAGCAGACAAAACCCTCTGATACACACATTCTTGTCCTCTGTGTTTTCAGGAAAGTTTGCCATGTAGCCGGTAGGCCTGATTTCCTACACCATGATCTTCAGGTCAAGCCCCAAGGCCACTAAGAAGCCCCCAGGCCCTGCTTCCTCTCTGGCTCTCCCTCTAACCCCAGGCTTGTCTCTGTCAAACAGACTCCTACAACAAGGAGGCATCAACACTAACTGAAGGGTCTGTGCTCTCTCTCTCTTCCTCTCTCTCTCTGTCTCTCTCTCTCTGTCTCTCTCTGTCTCTCTCTCTCTCTCTCTGTCCCTCTCTCTCTCTCTGTCCCTCTCTCTCTCTCTCTTTCTCTCTGTCTCTATGTCTGTCTGTTCCTCTCTCATTCCATCTGTTTCTTTATTTCTCTTCCTGTCTCTCTCTCTCCCGGGCTGTGGAGGTGATGAAATGCACCTTGCATCTGACAAACTGGGGGAAGCTGCCATCTGCATGTTCAGGTTCAACCAGGGACAGAACATCTACACCAGAATGTCTACACCAGAATGTCTATACCAGAACATCTACACCAGAATGTCTATACCAGAACATCTACACCAGAATGTCTACACCAGAACATCTACACCAGAACGTCAACACCAGAATGTCTACACCAGAACGTCTACAGCAGAACATCTACACCAGAACGTCTACATCCAGAACATCTACACCAGAACATCTACACCAGAATGTCTATACCAGAACATCTACACCAGAATGTCTATACCAGAACATCTACACCAGAATGTCTATACCAGAACATCTACACCAGAATGTCTACACCAGAACATCTACACCAGAACGTCAACACCAGAATGTCTACACCAGAACGTCTACAGCAGAACATCTACACCAGAACGTCTACATCCAGAACATCTACACCAGAACATCTACACCAGAATGTCTATACCAGAACATCTACACCAGAATGTCTACACCAGAACATCTACACCAGAACGTCTACACCAGAATGTCTATACCAGAACATCTACACCAGAACATCTACACCAGAACATCTACACCAGAACGTCTACAACAGAACGTCTACACCAGAACATCTACACCAGAACGTCTACACCAGAACGTCTACACCAGAACATCTACACCAGAACATCTACACCAGAACGTCTAGACCAGAACGTCTACACCAGAATGTCTACACCAGAACGTCTACACCAGAGACAGAAGCTTTGCTTTAGTAGCTTCATCACAGATGCCACATGAGTCAAATCTTGAACCTGTCAGAAGTCACATCCTGTCCAATACTTCATCCGTCACATGATAAGAGTCAGGAGTCTTATTACAGACATGTCCTACAGCTCAATTCCTGACATGACATTCAGGGTTACTGGTATAAATCCTATCTTACCGTAGGAAAGGAATTGAGTTACAACAGGACCATCCTAATTTAGTAATTTCCCAAATTAGGAGTCCTACATTAGGATGACATATAGGCCCTGTCTGTCTGAAATTCTAAATAACTGTCTGGAAATGAAGATTAGGAACATCTTATTATATAGATTATCCTAGTGAAAAGGTAATTAGGTATCAACTTTCACATACATATATGATATATATTTATACATATATTAATTAATCACTACAATATGATGTCTACAACAAAATAATCTTACTGTTTATCTTTTTATTCTACATTTACACATAAATCTGAATGATCCCACTCTCTAGTCTTTTGTCTTTTACAGTGTGTCTTATTCCCGTTTCTCTGTGCTAGATCTGTCTCACAGCTGGATCTGTGGTGGACTTCTCAGCACAGATACAGGCATGACAAGACGACTGCCGATAGAAATATTTAATTCACTCCTATAATTAGGAAGTTGAGATAGGACAAGACACAGCGGGTGTTTAGGAATTGCATCTGCAATCGGTAGATAGGAGTTATCCTACCTTTGAAACTTAAGAGAAGAGAACAAAAAAAAGATTTTGTCACGATGAAGGGCAGACGACACCCTGTGTGACAGTGTGGTAACTATAACCGCCGTCTAACAGCAATGCAAGATGGAACATGTAGCTGCACAGTGGCGCACCTGGAGACATGCTGCTCTCTGCTGGGACAGGCGCTGTGGGGGGGCTGTCCCTCTAGACCCCCCCCCCTCCCTCCCCCCGCCTCGTACCTGCAACAGAAACATGGCTGTCATCCTGGTGTGCTGGTGAGGTGTGCATTTCACCATCAGAAGTACATGTGATCTGCCACGAGTTCTTAGCAGTTTGACTTCAGAGGAGCTAATTAAGCCAGGCCACCTGAGTGCCTGGACCCCAGCTAAATAATATGTCAGTTCTGCTTGACTGCCATGGCATTGACTGCTCACTCTGAAACCACCTCTATTCCTCTCTCCCCCCTCTTTCTCCCTGTCTCCCTGTCTTGCCCCTGCCTGCCCCAGTCACCCCCGCCTCCCTCTCTCCCTCCATCCCTGCTCCAGCCTGTCTGCCAGTCTGGTAGATGTTGGCATTACAGAAGGGTATTTGCCATGCAGTCACCATACTGCGAAGCTCATTCGTGGCTTATGGGTCACTCTGACAGACATATAGCATGGTGGTCTCTTTCTGTCTCTGACAGACAGACAGACAGTGTGCTGGTAACTGATAGAGACCAGCAATATAAGTGATGAACAAAGTCTGAACACAGCCTGAACACAGTCTGAACACAGTCTGAACACAGTCTGAACACAGCCTGAACACAGTCTGAACACAGCCTGAACACAGTCTGAACACAGTCTGAACACAGTCTGAACACAGTCTGAACACAGCCTGAACACAGCCTGAACACAGTCTGAACACAGCCTGAACACAGTCTGAACTCAGTCTGAACACAGTCTGAACACAGTCTGAACACAGTCTTTACTCAGTCTGAACACAGTCTGAACACAGTCTGAACACAGCCTGAACACAGTCTGAACACAGCCTGAACACAGTCTGAACACAGTCTGAACACAGCCTGAACACAGCCTGAACACAGCCTCAACACAGTCTGAACACAGCCTGAACACAACCTGAACACAGTCTGAACACAGCCTGAACACAGTCTGAACACAGTCTGAACACAGTCTGAACACAGCCTGAACACAGTCTGAACACAGCCTAAACACAACCTGAACACAGTCTGAACACAGCCTGAACACAACCTGAACACAGTCTGAACACAGCCTGAACACAGTCTGAACACAACCTGAACACAACCTGAACACAGTCTGAACACAGCCTGAACACAGTCTGAACACAACCTGAACACAGCCTGAACACAGTCTGAACACAACCTGAACACAGTCTGAACACAGCCTGAACACAGTCTGAACACAGCCTGAACACAACCTGAACACAGTCTGAACACAGCCTGAACACACAAAGCAGAGATGGAAATGTATGTAGGTAGTAGACATATTTATTAATTTCAAAAATGATGCTCAAAAAATCCCCAAAGTATTGCTTATATCCAGGAGGAAGGATCCTGTGGACTTTCAGCCAGCCTCTAGCTTCCAGCCTCCATCCTGTGGACCTTCAGCCAGCCTCTAGCTTCCAGCCTCCATCCTGTGGACCTTCAGCCAGCCTCTAGCTTCCAGCCTCCATCCTGTGGACCTTCAGCCAGCCTCTAGCTTCCAGCCTCCATACTGTGGACCTTCAGCCAGCCTCCATCCTGTGGACCTTCAGTCAGCCTCTAGCTTCCAGCCTCCATCCTGTGGACCTTCAACCAGCCTCTAGCTTCCAGCCTCCATCCTGTGGACCTTCAACCAGCCTCTAGCTTCCAGCCTCCATCCTGTGGACCTTCAGCCAGCCTCTAGCTTCCAGCCTCTATAATGTGGACCTTCAGCCAGCCTCCAGCTTCCAGCCTCCATCCTGTGGACCTTCAGCCAGCCTCCATACTGTGGACCTTCAGCCAGCCTCCATACTGTGGACCTTTAGCCAGCCTCCATACTGTGGACCTTCAGCCAGCCTCCATCCTGTGGACCTTTAGCCAGCCTCCATACTGTGGACCTTTAGCCAGCCTCCATACTGTGGACCTTTAGCCAGCCTCCAGCTTCCAACTTGTGATACTTTATAAAAAAATGGCTTGACATGTAACTTTCCTACTACCATACATGCTTTTCTGGGGATGGCATTTATTCACTAGCCAAGTAGGAAACAACATTTTGGCCAAATAGTTTCTGTTTGTCTGTGCAGAGGTGCGATACGCTATTGTCGGAGCAGGAATTTATTTTCTCCAGTTCTCATGTGTGATATAATAACATGTATTGTGGCCATAACATGCAGATCACAGAAGAAGAACAGGAGACAGTAACATGCAGATCACAGAGGAAGAACTGGAGACAATAACATGCAGATCACAGAGGAAGAACTGGAGACAATAACATGCAGATCACAGAGGAAGAACTGGAGACAATAACATGCAGATCACAGAGGAAGAACTGGAGACAATAACATGCAGATCACAGAAGAACTGGAGACAATAACATGCAGATCACAGAAGAACTGGAGACAATAACATGCAGATCACAGAAGAACTGGAGACAATAACATGCAGATCACAGAGGAAGAACTGGAGACAATAACATGCAGATCACAGAAGAAGAACAGGAGACAATAACATGCAGATCACAGAAGAACTGGAGACAATAACATGCAGATCACAGAAGAACTGGAGACAATAACATGCAGATCACAGAGGAAGAACTGGAGACAATAACATGCAGATCACAGAGGAAGAACTGGAGACAATAACATGCAGATCAGAGAAGAACTGGAGACAATAACATGCAGATCACAGAAGAACTGGAGACAATAACATGCAGATCACAGAGGAAGAACTGGAGACAATAACATGCAGATCACAGAGGAAGAACTGGAGACAATAACATGCAGATCACAGAAGAACTGGAGACAATAACATGCAGATCACAGAGGAAGAACTGAATTTTCTATGACTGTATTTTAGTCATTTTCATATTTTCAGTTATTTACCCTCCGATTGGAAAGGCTTGCTGCTCGCTCATGCAGCCAAATCTAATGTTTATTCCATTTCTGGAAGACTGACAGCATGGTTTGTGTATTCAGTCAGATGAGGATAGTGTACAGAATGGCATAATGAGCCAGGTTGGTTATGAATAATTACTGGATACTTTAGCTTTGTGTAATTTAAAGGAATCGTGTGCTAAGCCAAGCTAATTGGAAACAGTAGACATGAGTGACGTAACCCCCCCATGACACAAATAACCATTTATGCAATGAAGATCCTTGGAATTCACATAATGGAGGGTGGATTGATTTATAGACAGGCTTCATTGACGGATGAAATTGTGGTTTTGAAAAGAAATGATGTATAATATGTGTTAGAAATACCAGATAAAGAGAACATTTAGGAGGAACAGCAACACTGGAGCAACACTTTTTCCCATTTCTGATGGCAAAACCTACAGCCTGCTGGTCTCTCTAATGGACACACAGCCTGCTGGTCTCTCTAATGGACAAACAGCCTGCTGGTCTCTCTGAAGGACACACAGCCTGCAGGTCTCTCTGATGGACACACAGCCTGCTGGTCTCTCTAATGGACACACAGCCTGCTGGTCTCTCTGATGGACACACAGCCTGCTGGTCTCTCTAATGGACACACAGCTTGCTGGTCTCTCTGATGGACACACAGCCTGCTGGTCTCTCTAATGGACACACAGCCTGCTGGTCTCTCTGATGGACACACAGCCTGCTGGTCTCTCTAATGGACACAAAGCCTGCTGGTCTCTCTGATGGACACACAGCCTGCTGGTCTCTCTAATGGACACAAAGCCTGCTGGTCTCTCTCTGATGGACACACAGCCTGCTGGTCTCTCTAATGGACACACAGCCTGCTGGTCTCTCTAATGGACACACAGCCTGCTGGTCTCTCTAATGGACACACAGCCTGCTGGTCTCTCTGATGGACACAAAGGCTGCTGGTCTCTCTCGGAAAGTGCAAGAAAAAGATCCCAGCAAACAAAAGACAGCCATCTTGGATTATTTGGCTGTTGCAGCATGTTTCATTTATCTGAGTGAAGCTAGTAGTGTGCCAGTGATGCTCTGCTAACAGATGGTGTCCTTGCATCACAGTCTACCGTTGTCACCCACAGTCAGCTTGGATTAGCCGACTCCTCAATCATGCCGCACACTTCTCCCACATCTTCCCTTTTTCAACTGGGGAAAAAATCTATAATCTTTTATCTTAACATAGCATGAAACAAGTCAAAAGGCAATAAAGAACAGTGATTAATAACAGTGTGGGTCCATTCGAAGCCTAAGTGTGCTCCATGTGTGAATGTCTCTGCTTCCGTATGAGTGAGGGATGGTTCCTCCTGGTGAACATCTGTCTCGTGAGGCACAGACTCAGCGAGGCCTCTCCCAGACCCCCACCCTCCTCCCTCTCTGTTCACCACACTGACTAATGCTACTGTCTCAGAGAAAAGCCAGGCTTCAGTAATGACTCACTGCCAATTTGGATGTAAGGAGGGATTTCTTAAACACACACACATGCACACACACACTCACTTAAAATGTACTCCAACACTGAAAGCAGGGTCCAGGATCGGAGCTGGGGGCTGGTAAGATGCTGCTGACATGAGAGTTAAGCCTAGTTTATGCTCCCGCGATGCGTCGCCCGCCGCATGCGCCGCATGCGCCGCTCCTCCCGCACTGCCCCTCCGCGCACCTCCAAAAAATCCTGACTCCGCGTTGCGTTGTCGGCGGCACAAGCGCTGTGATTGGTCCGCTCAGAACGTCATTTCCGGCAGCTGCTTTTTCTGTTTTGGTCTTTCGTTCTACCGCGCCATTTTTAAAGTTCTTCTGGACCGGTAAAATTGATGGACCAAGGAGACGAGCGATTAATCGAGGAGGTCAGAAAATATGACCATCTATAAAACTCCTCTATGAAAGATTACAAAGACTACCAAATGAGTACGAACTCATGGAGGGAGATTGCGCAAACATGGGGCTGGAGGTCGCCGAGTGCATGAGTAGCAATATCAGAAGCCGAGTGCTACATCATCAGTCATGTGCGTGCTTAAATGTGTTAATTATTTAATACAGAAGAATAAAACACACAAGTTTGTTTTCAAAGAGTTGTTTTGATATTTATTTTCAGAACAACACAGTTTGCACACCATGTATAGTTCACAGTTAACCGATGAGCTCCCACTCCAAAAACAGCAGCTCCTGCTCGGTCTCCATTGCTTGCAGTTGTTTATTGTTGGTACCATAGACATTATAAAGTTAAATGTTATAAATAAATTATAAAGTTAAATGTCGATGGTTGGTACCATATGGCATAGACATTATAAAGGAAATGACCGGAAGAAAGAGCAAGGATTGAAACCACACAGCCACACCCCCCTGGCGGCATGCCAGTGAATTGCAGAGTAAACGCGGACCCTCGACGCGGAACTTCGAATGCTCAACAACCGCGCCACGCCCCCGGCGTAGGGAGTGACGCGGGAGCATAAACTAGGCTTTAGGAAGCTGGATCTGAGACGACAGCTGGCTCACACTGCATGATGGGAACCAGCAGGAAGTCCTATCGAGCAGCACACACACACACACATGCACACCAACACACACACACACACACCAACACACACACACACCAACACACACACACACCAGCACACACTCACATCCACGCACACACATCAACACACACACACCCACACACACCAACACACACACACACACACACACACACACCAACACACACACACACACACACACACCAGCACATACATCCACGCACACACACTCACATCCACACAAACACACACTCACATCCACGCACACACACCAACACACACTCACATCCACGCACAAAAACCAACACACCCTTACATCCACGCACAAAAACCAACACACCCTTACATCCACGCGCACACACCAACACACCAACACACACAAACACAGACGCTTCCCCACACAAACACACACCGATGCCAGTGGACAGACCAAGCAACCAGGCGTATGTGTGTCAGTGTGAGGAGGTGGGAGAGTGACAGCAGGGGCCTGGGGAGAGCCAAGATCTTCCCACAGAGAAGAGGCCTCTCCCAGTCAAGGACGGCCAGGACAGATGCTCCGAGCTGCGGTTGTCAACAACTAGTCAACAACCAGCTCTTGACTGTAGCTAATGCTCGATTGCTGCCAGTAAACCAAGTGCTATCGGGTGAAAGGGGGATTGTGGATCTTCCAGGAATGGACCGGAGCTTTGTGTAGCGAGTGTGTACTGTGTGTGAGTACTGTGTACTATGATTGGACGTTTCAACACCTCTGTCACGGTAGAGTTACGGCTTTACTGAGCAGTTCTGTTGTGGAGCAAGAAGATTCTACCTGGCCTTTCAAATTAACGACAACACACTTTCTCTGAAAAAACAAAAATAAACTGGAATTTCCTGCAGATGTTGTATGTTTCCAGAGTACAGAACTTTACCTGGCAAGCTTACTCTGATGGAGCCTGGGGCAGGGCCTGCAGGGGCGGGGCCTGCAGGGGCGGGGCCTGCAGGGGCGGGGCCTGCAGGGGCGGGGCCTGCAGGGGCGGGGCCTGCAGGGGCGGGGCCTGCAGGGGCGGTGTCTGCAGGGGCGGAGCTTGCAGGGGATGGGTGGGGCCATGGTCTGGGGAAACCCTTGCTGTGTGGCCCCCAGAAACAGCTCTGGGTCTGGAACACATGACAGAAGAGAAATATGGTCGTATGGTAGTAGTATAGTACAAACACAACAGACACAAGACAATGCAAGTTGTTCACAGTATCGCATCAAAGTGGTATAACTCATGTGAGTGGAAAATGGATTGATACTGTCAATCAATCAATCAATGGTACAGAACCATCCAGAAATAGTGACACTTGCACACATGTTGGACTTATGTTGTTGACTTGGCTGCACTGCACCGTACACTACAGTAATGCTATCATGGTATCACTGTGGTTAAGATAGTACTGTTCACTGGATAAGCGTGTCTACCGAACTAAAGAAAAAGGGATGTCATCTCAGGAAATGACCTAGGTTTGTTATAAATACTGACATGTGGGCATCTGTGAAGCCCTCTGTGACATTGCCTATAAAAAGGGCTGTGCAAATGAATGATATTTTGAGGTTTGAAGCTGTGTAGAAGAGCTGTCTATTGGCTGAGTTCCAGACGAGAATTCTGAGTAGAAACCCTGCTAGGATATCCAGGCTTCCTGCTGTGTATCCAGGCCAGCCTCAAAAGAGCAATCAGGAATAAGAGGTGCTGGCCTGGTATTGATCACAGTGACTGTTTAATCACCCTAAGCTGGTTTAGGACTGGGACCATACTGTGGTTATGTTGCCCCCCCCCCCCCCCCCCCCAAGACCTCTCATTAACAGCAGTCAGTGGATTCATTTGTGTTTCAACCAAAACGCACGACACGCGAGACACCCTCCACCTCCTTCATTTCCCTCGATGCGATTACGCTGCAGTAGTAGAATCATCCGGAATTCAATTACCGGTTTGTGTGAGAGCCTCTGTATCCTGGAGCTTCCTGAAGCTGCTACAGCGAATGGCTTCATGCACCGGTGATGTGTGAAAGCATTGTGTAAACACATTCTCTCTCACTTCGGGATTACTACTAGCTGTGTGCCTTTCAAGGACTCGGGCACAAAGCTGCCCATTTTAAAGGCATCCCAGGAGAGGAGCAGGTCTCCGATACTGCCTCATTCACCATGGAGATGGAGTCAATACATGTGTATTTTGGTTGAATCATTCCGATTCTTGGAGCTCCTTGGGTAAATACTGATGTCAGATCAGCCGCAGATAATGTTGTTTGCGTGGTCAGGAGGTTGGTAACTCTACTTGCGTTGATCCTAGCCCTGGCGTTTGCCACCGTAGAAAGGTTTTAAGACAAGCTAGATATTGATTAAACTTAGCAGAAAGACACTGTTTCCTAGTGGATATCAAATCCATAGAGGGAGAGAGCCAACTGAAGAGTATTTGGTCCAACAGATTAGTGAGTGACTAGGCAGCACCTCCAGGTTAGTTCCCCGCTGGGGGAGTTAACGCCTGTTCAGTCCTGATTAGGTTCCACTGACAGCTGTAATGACCTGACCCGGAGCCTTGCTAACGAACACACCTTGCTGCTCGCTTATCCAAATCTATCAGGCTTTACCTTTCAATCATCCCGCATTGCCTCACAAAAGACTCTCACACACACACACACACACACACACACACACACACACACACACACACACACACATACAGTTTCTTGGCAGCTATCTGTTGATGTTGATTACATCTTAAAACCTCAATTAAAAAATGGAAATAGCGTAGCACGATAACGGAAGTGAATTGACAACGAGTCGCTGCCTGTGAAATAAATATAAAAAAATAAATATATATATCAGCCTATATTATGAATCCTATTCTGATGTTGACTGATATGAGAGCATTTCAACTAACAAGATTATTTTATAGGGGACGTCACCAAGGCAATACATTCCTTCTGTCTGAGTTCAATCATGTGCCATTTCCATCACTGGATCGTTTCAACCTAGACAGCCTACGGTGCAGTCACCGGGAGCCTGTCACTGCGGTCACCGGGAGCCTGTCACTGCGGTCACCGGGAGCCTGTCACTGCGGTCACCGGGAGCCTGTCACTGCAGTCACCGGGAGCCTGTCACTGCGGTCACCGGGAGCCTGTCACTGCGGTCACCGGGAGCCTGTCACTGCGGTCACCGGGAGCCTGTCACTGCGGTCACCAGGAGCCTGTCACTGCGGTCACCGGGAGCCTGTCACTGCGGTCACCAGGAGCCTGTCACTGCGGTCACCGGGAGCCTGACGGTGACTGCATGTTTAACGATCGGCTACGTGTCATTGGCTCACAGGTAGCAAAAATCGTTTGGATCATCTTGTTGCTCTTAAGAGCCACAAGTCCATGAATGTCAACTACCACACTATAAAAAAAAGATTTACAAGCACGGACGCTAAATTCACAACTCAAATACCTCCTGGTTAAATATAAAAGTAGAGAATCTAATTTCAAAGTCTCATGTCCTCAAAGGCATTACTTGTAACCACAGTTTTCCATCACCTGAGCTTGGCCTACGCTAGCAGAGCAGTGTAGAGTAGCCATAAAGACTGGCCTCCTGGCCGACATTCATGTGCCTGAAATGCTCTGTGTACAATCTGACCCCAGGTCTGTTATAATGACATTCTATAGGAGCTGGGGAGGAAGACTGTGGGCTGACATCTGTAAATCTACAACCTGCGGGCTGCACAGCTGCACGGAATTATGGAAGAAAATAAATGAATAACACAATTCAAGCCCCCCCCCCCAATCCCTTCCCTAGCCTACCCCTCTCTCTAGGGACCGTAATATACGATGCCTACAGTTGGTGGGACTAACGAAGTGTGCATGTTAATCGCATCACTCCTCACCTTTTCATCACAGGGATAAACCATTTGTCTAAATCCCTCCATGGCTGGAGGTTCACTTGTGATGCTGCCTGGTGCAGAGACGGCCTGGGCACATCACCCTGCTGATGCCCATGCAGCTGTTCTCTAAACACACGCTGCATTCCCATCAGCATACATCCCTTTAGTAAATGATTAGTAATGATAAATAATGTACGGCTAACACAATTATACCTTTACTGTTATCTATGAGCATGTTTCACAGCCTTCATCTTAAATAGCCTACATGCCTCGCTCATACACCAGAGGAAGATGGGTGTTTTTAATTGGAATGTTAATTAAATAAACGTCTGGAGCGTAGTGAAGGGGGATAGGGTCTATTACCTTCTGCGTTCCCTCCCTGCCCTCCTCCATGTTTGTAATTAACGTGCTTGTTTTATCAACAAGGACCGTAGTTAAGTGTATCTGGATTCTTTCCCTTTGAGCAAAATGCACGCACACGCAAGACTTTGGTACTAAGTATCACAGGCCACGATCACAACAAGGCTGGCTTGTTAGTGAGCCAAGGCCAGCAGCTGTGACGTACCAGACCGCACACTGACGAGAACGCTGCTCTTACAGCCGTTCGTCAGGGGAGTGGAAATAACGAGAGAGCAGACAAGAGGACTGGCTTATTTGTGTTGGTGGTGGGGAGACTGGAATGGAGGAGAGCTGCTGTGGGGGGTGGGGGGGAGGCGGGGGGGGGGGTGTCCTTGTGAGTTCACTGTTAAAAGGTTCTGTCAGCGCTTGGCAGAAATCTAACACGAGCAGTGTTCCCCTGAACTCCTCTCAACTTCTTAGAACTGTTCCATTTATGATCATGTTTGTTCTACCCCCATGAATAATACGTAGTATAAGAGAGAGGAAGATAAAGAGAGAGAGAGAGAGAGAGAGAGATAGAGAGAGAGAGAGAGAGAGAGAGCATGTACACATTTTATTTCATTATTTAGGGGCCTATCAATCTGAATTAAAGTGGAATGGGACTGTGGAAGGCGTAGTTCTGTTGGAACGCCGCTTGCCGTTGTCATGGCGAGCCCGCTGCTGCTGACCGACTCTGGCATGATCATCGTCACAAACAAAAACAAATCTGTTCAAGATGGTCGCCTTCTTGTTCATGCCTGTTGTTGTTAATGTAGCATCTTGCCTATCACTAATGGAATGTGAATGTGGGGATTTAAAGAACCTGCTTAACCCTTGTGTTGCTGTGAGAACATCAGACCAGCGCTGAAGGCTGGATTCTGAGTGAATTCTAACACTCTACAGGCAGGAAAAAGACTCAATTACCAGACTAAATTACCACAAACAGGACAGAGAGAAAAGAGCAAACAGGGTCAATAGGGTTGTAACTCCCAACTATTTATCTCCTGACAATTTTTCATCTCAAGATCCGTATATACTGTATCCCAGGACACCTATTTGGATCCCAGCCTTCACCCCTTGTGTACATTCACTCACTTATTTTGCTGTGAGCCGTTTCCTCTCAGGGATTAATAAAGTATTCTGAACCTGAATGAACCTGAGATCTAAAATCTCTTGAATGTTGACAGAGCCTCTGAAACCTCCCAAACCAACAGCGCTGTGAGCAGTGGAGCAGTGTGAACAGGAAGCAGTTCTGCACCCAGCGCTGATGTGACATTTCCAAACCCTTTCTCACCATGTTGTGTGTGGATATTGTTGGCCAAATGTTCAGGTTCCCTTTTCGAATGAACTCTTTTAGAAACGGGAGCAGCTACACCAGCGTTTCATCTCTCAAGGTTGTTTGCTGTCGGCTCCATGTGTTTAATCAGACCTCTACTGCTGTGTCTCAAGGCCAGGAGAACACTTTTTAGGAAAACAACACAGTTGGAACTGGATTTTGTTTGATTGCTTATTCATGCAAGAACTGGATGTCAAACGACAACATTTTTTAATACAGTGGTTCCCAACCCTGGTCCTCAGGGACCCCCTGTCCCGCATATGTTAGATGTTTCCCAGCTCCAGCACACCTGATTCTCTGCTCTGAAGAATCCTGGTAACAAACATGCATTAGGTGCATTACAGTTGCTTAGGTACACATCTCAAATCATTGTTTACATTTGCAAAAATAACGATTTTGTCCAAACTGTAAATCAGCTCATCAGTTTTGATCAAGAAGCCTGTCCAACTGCAGAGGTGGAACTGTACCTGCACTGCAGAGGTGGAACTGTACCTGCACTGCAGAGGTGGAACTGTACCTGCACTGCAGAGGTGGAACTGTACCTGCACTGCAGAGGTGGAACTGTACCTGCACTGCAGAGGTGGAACTGTACCTGCACTGCAGAGGTGGAACTGTTTCAGTAACGGTCATCCTGCTTCAGTAACGGTCAGCCTGCTTCAGTAACAGTCAGCCTGCTTCAGTAACGGTCAGCCTGCTTCTGTAACGGTCAACCTGCTTCAGTAACGGTCAACCTGCTTCAGTAACGGTCAGCCTGCTTCAGTAACAGTCAGCCTGCTTCAGTAACGGTCAACCTGCTTCAGTAACGGTCAACCTGCTTCAGTAACGGTCAGCCTGCTTCAGTAACAGTCAGCCTGCTTCAGTAACGGTCAGCCTGCTTCAGTAACGGTCAGCCTGCTTCAGTAACGGTCAGCCTGCTTCTGTAACGGTCAACCTGCTTCAGTAACGGTCAGCCTGTTTCAGTAACGGTCAGCCTGTTTCAGTAACGGTCAGCCTGCTTCAGTAACGGTCAGCCTGCTTCAGTAACGGTCAGCCTGTCTAACTTCATTTGGGGGCAGTTTGCGGACTCTAAGCTATAACAATGACATAAGCGATTGATCATGTAGGAAAACAGCAAACAGTTGAACATAATTATTGACATGAACTTACCAGAGTGTTGACAATTTGATCAACAGCTAAAACTGCTTTTATGGCGTCTTAAGATGTTCACAAGAGATGATGTGGTTGAACAGTTTGGACCATTTCAACTGGGATCTGGAAAATGGACCAACACAAAGAAATGCTGAAAGGTCATAAGGTTGGATTGTGCATCTTATGGTGCAGTTCATGACATCAATGACGACATGTAAGGAACATATCGACTCACCTCTCCTAACTCCCAGGCTTATTCACTCTACTGTATAAGTCATACCTGTGAAAAATAAATGACATAATTAGACAGCTCTCCTTCTGAGGTGAATATGATCTATATATTCATATATATATTTTGAAGAACTGAGGCAGTACAGATATATAACTCTTTGATGGAAGCATGCAATGTGACAGTGTGGACAGTACACAGCGGTGTCATGCTTACAGTTTGTTACTGTCAAAAAAGTAAACCAGGTCAGGAGAGTGTCGGGCTGAGGGTGTCATGGTGACGGCTTCACTACAAGACTTCAGCTTCGGTCAGTCTGGTTATATAGGTACAGGTTTAGCTGCTGAGGCATTTATGAAGATTACGTTTTAGTGAATTTTATTAACTGTTATGTTATTCCTCCGTTTTTCATAAAAAATGAGTCATTTTTTTATGTTTCTAGTTAACAGGAATTAGCGGTTTAATGTTGTCAGGGAGGTCTTATTCAGGGGGTTAGGGACGGGCCGGTTTACTTTTTTAAGTGTAAGTAACTTTATAACTTCCTATGACTTGGCAAACGCAGAATTCGAGTTATTATTGAGGTTACCTGCTTAATGTTTAGTCATCCTTTGAGTCCCGCGATCTATTCTCCTAAAGTCATCCTTCAGGTGATACTAGTCATAGAAAGAGAATTCAGTTTCCTAAAAGGCTTTCAGGGCTAGTATTTTAAAGCAGTTTCAGAACAAAGTGCAGCTTTCTAAGGTTGAATAAAAAGGAAGACAAAGGGTGAAGATGTGAGGTGCTGAGAAACTAAGCCACTCACTCATGATGCTGGAAAGGTGAATATCTGCCATATTCACATAAGGTACAATAAGCAGTGTATAGTAGCCAGGTGAGCTTTCTAAGGCATTTAGACAAAACTGAAGGTATAATACTAGGGCTTCTCTTACCTCTGTCCACTCCCATCTCATTCTCAGATACAGGCTAGTACAAACAGGGCGATCAGAATTGGTCTTTAATGAGGTCAAACTTAAAGAATACGTTAAGAAATCAACGTATTTGTCTAAACAGTTTCTTCTCATTAACAAATGATACATTTAATATCGCTGTCCAAGACTCATGAAACAATTTAGTGTTTACTTTGAAATTATTTAACCAATGTTTCTTTAGTTGGGTTAATCCATGATATTGACTAATGCACAAAAAAACTAACCAAGACAGCTTTGCGATTTCACTTTTGAAGGGAAGTCCTTTATCAACTCTGCAGGACCTGAAACCAGCCAGGAATTATGGGATAGAAACATTCAGGAGTCAGATGCTTCTTACTGTTTTAACCAAAAATGTTTCGGCTCAATTAACAAATTATGGCAATATTGGCAAAATAAATTAACCAATTTATGGCCACCTATTTAGAGAAGCGTACACACCGTGCTTTAAGCGTTTTTTATTATATGGTTTTTATGTACAAATACAGATTAAACACAGAACAAAGCACTTGTAGTAAGCTACATACTACACATCTCTCGAGATTCTCTCAATCCCAACATCAAAATTTGTATTTTGTTTTACAAGATCAATATGTAACATCATAACAAATATAAAAAAGAAAGAATGTATAAAGTCTGTCAACTTCATACAGCGCTAGCATCCCAGCCTCAACATAATGTCATCACATTACACTAGGGGGTGGAGGGGGTGGAGGGGGAGGGGGGGGGCAGGTCCCTCCACATCTAGCTCTGAGTCTGCCTCATGCTTTCATGAATGGCTGACAGACAACTGACAGACAACCAGGATCAGCATTCCAATGCACGGGTGCAACGTCAACTCAAAATAGTCTCTCTCTCTCTCTTTTTTTGTTTCTTTTCTTGTTGTTCTAGAAAAAGAGTCCCAAGTTATCAAAAACCAAAAGCCAAAACTGCCACTGCTCGAATGGTTAGGGGTTATGTGCTTTGTGTGTGGTTCCTTGGGTGGAGAGATTGGGAAGAAGGGGGGCTGGGGGGGTCGGTGGGGGGCTGGAGGGGTGGGGAAGGGAATCGTACGCTACAGCTTTGGGGGAGGGGAAGGGAGGGAAGGGACGATCGTACGGGTGGCTGTCTTGTGTTGGCGCTCACAGGTGTGAGGCACCTTCAATATCTACCATAGGGATGTTCTCTGTAGGCGGTTCGAGCTAGCCGTGTGGCTGGTGCTTTGAGAGTAGGGCGGGAGGTCATCCAGTCCTCCTCTGGAAGAGGTCAGAAAACACAGAGGTCACATCACTCACCTCGTTAACAACCAACACACACCTGCACAACAAGGACCTGACGCTGTCTGCTGAAAGATTCAGCGGCTCACAGTTGATGGGTTTCTGAAGCAGCCTTAAGTTAAACCACCGCAGCAAGAGGACGCATGTTCAGCCAGAGTCTTCGAAACAGAAAAGGAGTCATTTTTCCTCATCGCTAAACACTTGAACAGGACTGAAATGAGTTACGTTGATGCTGAAAGCATTTCTGATTCTAACACTGTGGTGCCCGATCTTGGTCCTCGAGAGCCCCGATCCTGAAAGTTTTACATGTTTCCCTGCTCCAGCACACCTGATTCTAATGAATGATCATTATGAGGCTCCCACAGAGCTTGATAACGACCCGTTCATTAGAATCAGGTGTGCTGGAGCAGGGAAACATGGAAAACTTTCAGGATCGGGGCTCTTGAGGAGCAGGACTGGACACCTCTGTTCTAACACAACTCTCACACACAGTTCAGGTTGTGATGTTGATGTGTTGGTGTGGTGGTGTGTTGTCAGCCCTACTCCAGGATGCAGCTCCAGGATACACGCATCATACTTCCAGGATGACACGGTGTGCACGTCCTGTGTGGCCTGGCCCAGCGCCCGGGCGCAGCTTCGGACCGATCCAATGCCTTTTTTTATTTATTTTTCCCTCCAAAGGTTCAAATTACATTCAGGGCTGAGACCTTCCCCTCTGCAGCCAGCGCTGGTGGCTCAAAGTCACTAAGTGTTTATGGGGCAGAAAATCAAATCACTGGGTCTTTTGGCTTGTGTGCCCTAACACCCTCCCACCCTCTCGTGGATGTTTCACGGTGCTGAAAACGAATGAATGCCGGGAGGCGGCGCTGGGAGTGGTGGCTTCTGAATAGGAAGGTGGGCTGACAGCCAGCTTCAGTCTCCTAGCCTGTCAAACAGCCTGAGCCCACAACAGGCTCCTGCTGTAGAAGGAAGCATGCTGGCTGGCTGGCATCCCTCCCTCCCTCCCTCCCTCCCTCCCTCCCTCCCTCCCTCCCTCCCTCCCTCCCTCCCTCCCTCCCTCCCTCCCTCCCTCCCTCCCTCCCTCCCTCCCTCCCTCCCTCCCTCCCTCCCTCCCTCCCTCCCTCCTCCACAGACCCTGGGGGATAAGTTGGCACACAGCTGCCCCTCCAGCCCCACTCAGACCCAGACCAGTCCCTGGTGCTGCTGCTGTGTGGGCACAATGCTCTGAAGCCCCTTGAGAGTCTGTGTGGGCTGGCTGGATCCAGAACCACCGACTCTCTCCCAGAAGCCTGGCATCTAAGTATGTGTGTGTGTGGGGTGATGGTGGAAGAGGCCAGGATTGTGTGGTGGGGATGGAGGTGGAGGTAAGGGGCTGGGGGTAGTGGGAGAGGCCAGGATTGTGTGGTGGGGACGGAGGTGGAGGTAAGGGGCTGGGGGTAGTGGGAGAGGCCAGGATTGTGTGGTGGGGATGGAGGTGGAGGTAAGGGGCTGGGGGTAGTGGGAGAGGCCAGGATTGTGTGGTGGGGATGGGGGTGGAGGTAAGGGGCTGGGGGTAGTGGGAGAGGCCAGGATTGTGTGGTGGGGATGGGGGTGGAGGTAAGGGGCTGGGGGTAGTGGGAGACTTTCAGCTAAGCTGGCAGCTATACAATGGGTGCCTAGGGAAAGGTAGAGTAAGACTCATGGACGACAGAGTGGTTCTGGGGCTGGATGAGCTCACATGAATACTGGACGCAGCACGCTAGATTTCCGCTGTGTGGTTTTGCTCCATTG
>CM059293.1:16620000-16792500 GCA_030340665.1 Neosalanx taihuensis | reverse complement strand
TAGAGCAGGGATGGGGGTCATGCTCTGCTCTCCAGTCCGCTGTGTCAGGACCACTTATCATTACTGAGCAACCTCAGCTCCCTGACCTTTCACACAGCCTCACCAACCACAGAGGCCACGGAGGCCAGGGGAGGCCATGAAGGCTGGGGGAAGCTAGGTGGAGGCTAGGGGATCCTGGGAGACTGGAGGATGCCGGGGAGGGCTAAGGAAGTGTGTGGGGGCTGGGGGAGGCTGGCGGAGGTTTGAGCTGGCCATAAAAGGTTGGATTAAGGCCAGAATAGAGGCTATAGAGAGGCCATGAAAGTTGGTGGAGGCTAGGTGAGTCAGGGGGAGGCTAGTGGGGGCTGGGTGAGTCATTGGGAGGCTGGTGGAGGCTGGGTGAGTCAGGGGGAGGCTGGTGGGGGCTGGGTGAGACAGGGGGAGGCTGGTGGGGGCTGGGTGAGTCAGTGGGAGGCTGGTGGAGGCTGGGTGAGTCAGGGGGAGGCTGGTGGGGGCTGGGTGAGTCAGGGGGAGGCTGGTGGATGCTGGATGAGTCAGGGGGAGGCTGGTGGGGGCTGGGTGAGTCAGTGGGAGGCTGGTGGAGGCTGGTGGAGGCTGGTGGAGGCTGGGTGAGTCAGGGGGAGGCTGGTGGAGGCTGGGTGAGTCAGTGGGAGGCTGGTGGAGGCTGGGTGAGTCAGTGGGAGGCTGGTGGAGGCTGGGTGAGTCAGGGGGAGGATGGTGGGGGCTGGGTGAGTCAGGGAGAGGCTGGGTGAGTCAGTGGGAGGCTGGTGGAGGCTGGGTGAGTCAGTGGGAGGCTGGTGGAGGCTGGTGGAGGCTGGGTGAGTCAGTGGGAGGCTGGTGGAGGCTGGGTGAGTCAGTGGGAGGCTGGTGGAGGCTGGTGGAGGCTGGTGGAGGCTGGGTGAGCCAGGGGGAGGCTGGTGGAGGCTGGGTGAGTCAGTGGGAGGCTGGTGGAGGCTGGGTGAGTCAGTGGGAGGCTGGTGGAGGCTGGTGGAGGCTGGGTGAGTCAGTGGGAGGCTGGTGGGGGCTGGGTGAGTCAGGGAGAGGCTGGTGGAGGCTGGGTGAGTCTGTGGGAGGCTGGTGGAGGCTGGTGGAGCGTTCGCTTAATGAAGCCTGATACTTATATATCGCCACTCGTTTAGAAAACCAATTAACAGCAGTGCTATTGAACAAGCCGGGGAGGGAATAAATCAAGTGTGTAAGTCTTGAGGGCTGTGGAGTCTTGGGTCAGTGTAATTAGGACCAGACCAAGCCTCCAGGCCCTCACACCTGACACTCATTATCAACTGACAGCCAGAATGTTCTGCGGCAGAGACGGACCTTTCTCTGGCTTTAGAACACCTTGAGACGGAGAGAGATTCTGATCAGGAGCGGCTTTGTCTCAGCTTGATGCTTCAGGACACGGGAGAGAGGCACCACAGTGTGGCTCCTTCAGAACTACACAGGAAGACCGCTTCAGCAGCTTCTGTTGTTGTGCCAGCTAGGCCGAGGGTTTCAGCTGGCCTTCAGACTATCTATAAGAGAGACTGGTCTATAGACTGTCTATGAAAGAGTCTATAGACTATTAGAGACTGGTCTATAGACATTCCATGAAAGAGTCTAGTCTACAGACTGTCTATATGAATGGAACTAGTCTATACACTTTCTATGAGATAGACTAGTTTGTAGACTGTCTGGGAGAGAGACTAGTCTATAGACTTTCTATGAGAGGGACTAGTCTATACTGTCTATGAAAGAGTCTAGTCTATAGACTGTCTGAGAGAGACTAGTCTCCCCTAGACTTCTGTACTTCAGTCTAAAAACCAGAAAAACAACCCGGCGATATCTATCTGCCAATGAAAAAATGGTACCTTATATGTATGTAAATATATCCTTATATGTATGTACGTGTTTCTTTATATGTATGTAAATATATCCTAATTTGTTCAATTGTAACGGAACAAGACAAGTAGATTCCGGAGAACGTTCTCCTGCATCAATGTGTGGCACCTGTCCTGGGAAGTCACAGAGCTGTTTCAGAGTCTTCTTCCACAGTGGAACTCATACAGAACACAGGATCATCACTGTCCCAGGACAGTTCCACTCATACAGAACACAGGATCATCACTGTCCCAGGACAGTTCCACTCATACAGAACACAGGATCAACCCTGTCCCAGGACAGTTCCACTCATACAGAACACAGGATCATCACTGTCCCAGGACAGTTCCACTCATACAGAACACAGGATCATCACTGTCCCAGGACAGTTCCACTCATACAGAACACAGGATCAACCCTGTCCCAGGATAGTTCCACTCATACAGAACACAGGATCAACCCTGTCCCAGGATAGTTCCACTCACACCACAGGTGTTAAGGTTCCCATCACCACCTCACAGGTGGAACACGCATGCTTACCTTTCTGTTTTGTTCACGCTTGCTACTTTTTCTTTCTTTTGAGAAAGTCGGAGGCAGAGGCAGTCGGAGATCCAGGGGACTACGGCAGAGTGGAGGGGGTTGGGGTGCACCGTCTGCTTCTATTAGACAATCTAGCTGTGGCGTGTCGTACATCTGTTTTATTAAACAGGGGAGTTCTGCTTGGTGAATTCCATTTCCATAATTAGTTCACCTCACAAACGTGAACCCTGCAGTGTAACCAAGCCTATTGTTAAAAAGCAATCACAGCTGACGCACACACCGTTCCTAAAAGGAGACCAGAACCAGCTTCCTTCCTTCCTTCCGTTTCTTGGAAGGTTTGTTCCAGAGGATTCCACTGAGCGCTGCACAGCGACGCTACTAGAACAGCTCAACAACAGAGTGTTGAGGTGTCACGTCTGTGGAACAGACGTCTTCAAGCATATCTCAGAGATCAAGGAAACGTATCAAGCGGAAGAAGATGTTCTGTTTTGGCGGTGACCTTGTGCTATATCTACTGCTCAAGGGGAAATCTATTTTTCTCTGGAAAGTGTGCCTAGGCTCTTGTGTTTAATCACATTATATCCTCCACTGGCCTGCCTCCGTGGGGCTGCTCAGGTTTAATGCTGGGGAATTCGATACACGTTTTTTTTTTGCCCGTCTCCTGCTGAAGAGGTTGGTGTGATTTGTGGTCGGCCGTCAAGGCTGGGATCTCAGCCACAGATCCTTTGTGAAAGATTTAGCTCCCAGTCCCATGTACAGTACAGCACAATACACATCCATTCTGTTTATGTTTACAGGAAATCACATCGTACTCAGGCACCTAAAAACATGATACGAAAAGAAGGACAGTTTATTACTGCTTTTTTATCGTTTTATTCTGAGGAATAACGCAGAAGTAAACGCATTAAGGCAGAATGGAAACCATCACATTTCCATTTCTGAGGTGGAGTGGATTGAGCAGGCTGCTCGGATACTGTACAGTGAAAAGAAACATTTTTTTATACGATGAAACCCCTTCAGCACAATCCTGCTTCGATTTAGTCCATCCACAGCCAAGCCCCAATTAACTGGATTTCAACAAGTTGATTCCTTTAAACAAAAGAGAGAAATAAAACCCTCCAACTCAATATTTCTCCACGCTCCACTGCCCTGTAAGCTAGTTCAACACTGAGACAATGAAGGCTACAGAGACCCATTCATATGGAGATAACAGGCCCTTCCAGACTTTTCTGCGGCATTCTGCTATAGAAACATGTCCCTCACTGTCAATTACTGTCAATATCTCATTATTGGTAGTAATAAATAAGGAAGACATTTCTCTGTCCCTTAATTGTTCTCTCCTCCTCCCTCTTTCCTTTTACTAAGCCCTCCTCGCCACCTCTGTATCCATCCACTGTATCGGCCTCGCTCTCTCTCTATCGCTCTCTCTCTCTATCGCTCTCTCTCTCTATCGCTCTCTCTCTCTATCGCTCTCTGTCTCTCTTTTCTTTTCTGTCTCTCCCCTTCTCTGGCGAGGCAATGCAGCTGTTAATCAATAGTATCCTCTAACACGTGCAATTATGGTCATTGTCACAGTATCAGCAGAGTGAATAAGACTGACAGCCAGACAGAGTCTATTAATCACTGCAGGCCTCTGGAGACACCCCACCTCGACACGGCTACACAGGAGCCCTGCGGGGCTCTGCGGGGCCCTCTGGGGCCCAGGGCTCCATGCATATTCAGCTAAGGGGACCCATTTCTTAGGAGACAAATTCAGAGGAAAACAGAAACAGAACAGCACACAGCATGGCTGATTTCCCCTGCTCTCTCTCCTGCTCTCTCTCTCCTGCTCTCTCTCTCCTGCTCTCTCTCTCCTGCTCTCTCTCTCCTGCTCTCTCTCTCCTGCTCTCTCTCTCCTGCTCTCTCTCTCCTGCTCTCTCTCTCCTGCTCTCTCTCCTGCTCTCTCTCTCCTGCTCTCTCTCCTGCTCTCTCTCTCCTGCTCTCTCTCCTGCTCTCTCCCTCCTGCTCTCTCTCTCCTGCTCTCTCTCTCCTGCTCTCTCTCCTGCTCTCTCTCTCTCTTGCTCTCGCTCCTGCTCTCTCTCCCAAATCTCTCCTGAGACTCTAATCAGGAATCCTGGGAGTTAAAGGGGGAGGCAGGGAGGAAGGGAGCAGAGTAGGGGGAGGAGGTGTGACAGGGAACAAGGAGAAGGTAGGAGAGGAAAGGAGTGGGTGAATGGAGGGACAAGGACAGAGAAGGGGGAAGAGGAGAGAGGAGAAAGAAAGAAGGTGGAGACAAAAGGGTAGAGAAGGTGGACATGTACTGCAGCATCCTCGCTGGTGGTGAGAGAACACCCTGACCCACAACATGGAGAGGTCTGTTTCAGCTCAGACAAGAACACTCTCCAAAGAAAATTGAGTGCTGGAGTGGAGGATGTGGCAAAGGTGAGTTACGCTGGGAGAGGAAAAAAAACAGCAGCAAAAAGAAACGCTGAGGACAAACTCCTTCTTCCATAATCCTCTTGGTATCTCCCTCCTATCTCCCAGCTCTCCTCCCACCCTCTCTCACAATTACTGGGAGAATAATGCCTATCTTTCTGACTCCCTCTCTTTCCACAAACACACTCAACATCAGAACTCAATTCAGCTCAGTAATGAGACTGTGCGTTTCCCCATGCACAGACAAGCCAATCTACTGCTGCCAGCACAGGCGGGAGCTCTGGGGCAGCGAGAAAAAGACCTCGGAGGAAATGCTCTTGCTTTTTCTTCTTCCCATCAGGGTTGGACAAAACTCCAGTTGATATGTGGCCCTTTTTAGCTTGTTCTGTTTGACCTTGCAGGCTGAAGGGAATGACCTGTTTATACACTATTCTGAGTGCTTAGCATCGAGCGTCTGAAGTCGTCTTTTATTAATATTTTCTATATTTTTTTATTTGTATGTATTCATCTTCTTTTTTTTGGTCGAGCTACATTTCTTCCTTTATGTTTCATATTATTGAATAAAGTGTTTACAGAGTTTTATATTCAGGTCAGGCCAGACCAAATGAAGCCTCGTGTTCAGGGTCATAGTAAAAGAGATTACCACAACCCACAACTCTTCTCTTTTCTTCAAATACTCTTCTGTTCGCCCACATTGCTAAACCGCAAACTAACCTATGTTCCTGTTTGGTTTTGCTCTTAAAAGGGAGTTAGCTGTGGAACACAAGGACTACATGAACTGACAGAAATGACCAGGCCAGCATATCTGAACATCCTGTTGACTGTATTTATATACAGAAACTGCAAGGAACAACCTTGAGTGCTGGGAGCTTATCGGAAAAAAGAACCATAGAAGATTTTCGATCAATGGGTCCAGTTGAACCCAACCGCTTTCTGGAGTTCCAACTCGAGGTCACAACCAACCAGCATGGGAGGACACCAAGGCTGCCCTCAACTCAATAATACATCTGTTCAGCACACGCTTTCATTCACATCAGGTACAGGATAGGGATTCTAAACTGAGAACCTCTTGATCTGTTCTGAGCTACAGCCTGGACACAGGGGGCAGCACAGCCCCCAGAGGGAGCTACAGCCTGGGCACAGGGGGCAGCACAGCCCCCAGAGGGAGCTATAGCCTGGACACAGGGGGCAGCACAGCCCCCAGAGGGAGCTACAGCCTGGGCACAGGGGGCAGCACAGCCCCCAGAGGGAGCTACAGCCTGGGCACAGGGGGCAGCACAGCCCCCAGAGGGAGCTACAGCCTGGGCACAGGGGGCAGCACAGCCCCCAGAGGGAGCTACAGCCTGGACACAGGGGGCAGCACAGCCCCCAGAGGGAGCTACAGCCTGGACACAGGGGGCAGCACAGCCCCCAGAGGGAGCTACAGCCTGGGCACAGGGGGCAGCACAGCCCCCAGAGGGAGCTACAGCCTGGGCACAGGGGGCAGCACAGCCCCCAGAGGGAGCTACAGCCTGGGCACAGGGGGCAGCACAGCCCCCAGAGGGAGCTACAGCCTGGGCACAGGGGGCAGCACAGCCCCCAGAGGGAGCTACAGCCAGGGCACAGGGGGCAGCACAGCCCCCAGAGGGAGCTACAGCCTGGGCACAGGGGGCAGCACAGCCCCCAGAGGGAGCTACAGCCTGGGCACAGGGGGCAGCACAGCCCCCAGAGGGAGCTACAGCCTGGACACAGGGGGCAGCACAGCCCCCAGAGGGAGCTACAGCCTGGACACAGGGGGCAGCACAGCCCCCAGAGGGAGCTACAGCCTGGGCACAGGGGGCAGCACAGCCCCCAGAGGGAGCTACAGCCTGGGCACAGGGGGCAGCACAGCCCCCAGAGGGAGCTACAGCCTGGGCACAGGGGGCAGCACAGCCCCCAGAGGGAGCTACAGCCTGGGCACAGGGGGCAGCACAGCCCCCAGAGGGAGCTACAGCCTGGGCACAGGGGGCAGCACAGCCCCCAGAGGGAGCTACAGCCTGGGCACAGGGGGCAGCACAGCCCCCAGAGGGAGCCAGAGAGAGCCAGCTGTTCAGACTCACGTAGTCTTCGTAGGTGTCGTGTGTGAGGGGTAGCAGCGAGGGCCGGTAGCCAGGGTTCCCTGGGGTGGCGCGGGCCCGGGGGGCTGGGACCCCCCTGGAGAGGGAGGCTGAGGGGAGGGCGCTCCGCGTGACTCCGCTTCCTCGGGGCACCACCGCCCCCCGCCCAGGGGGAGGAGGAGGGGCTGCACCACCACGCCCTCTGAAAGAACAGGAAACAGGACTGAGGTTTGTTGGATTCAAATTGTGGGGGGTAGTGGGGGTGGTGGTGGGGTGGTGGGGGGGGTGGTGGGGTGGTGGGGGGGTGGGGGGGGGGTGGTGGGGGGGGGGGGGGTGGTGGGGTGGGGGGGGTGGTGGGGGGGGGTGGTGGGGTGGTGGGGGGGTGGTGGGGTGGTGGCGGTGGTGGGGGTGGTGGGGTGGTGGGGTGGTGGGGGGGTGGTGGGGTGGTGGCGGTGGTGGGGGTGGTGGTGGTGGGGTGGTGGGGTGGGGGGGTGGTGGGGTGGTGGGGTGGGGGGGTGGTGGGGGGGGTGGTGGGGGAATTGGCAGTGATACATCCTGGAGCTAAACTTAGCGTCTGTAGCACCTCAGGTTGAGTCAAGCTGTCAGCAAACATGCATGCACGCACACACACACACACACTCACACACACACACACACACACACACACACACACACACACACACACAAGCAACACAGACACATGCACACACACAAATGCTTGCACACACACAAACACTCGCGAGCATACACACTGTGAAACAAGACAACAAACGAATGATACAGAAATCATAACTCAGGGCTGCAATAAGAATACGAATGAATAATAGACATTCTGACATGAATAAGTTAATGTGTGTGCGCACTTCAAACCAAAGGATTATTACACAGCTGTGAGCTGTTGGAAGCTTGGAAGCGCTCCTGCATGTTAGTATGACTTAAATCAGCCCCGAGACTTAAACACTAACACACACGTATATTTTCAGACATGAGTACTTTACACTTTAAGCTTTACAAAGAAATTATAAATGACAAAAATATGACTTGGGTCACCTTTTTTTGGGTTGACAAATGGTGAATACACGCTTCTCAATTCTGTTTGCAATTATTTATTTTTTTACAAAACGGTGTGAACTATTGAGACAGCTTTGAAACAGCTTTGGAACTACTCAAGTGAATCAGTGATGAAGAAGGGATTCTAAACGATGACAAGGCATACCTGGCGGTTGCCGTGGCAGCCATCCTCAGGCCCCTCCCCCTTACGGTTCGTACTCTGCTGGTGTCGTCTGAACCGTTCAGGTAGGACAGCTCCCTCAGCTGCTCCTGCCGAATCTGGTCGTTGTAGTCCTATAAGACCAAAATAAAACACCCCAAACTATTATACGTCTGGTCGATGTTGTCTTGCAGTAGAAAACGCAACAAAAACTAATAATTTCTTTCTTTCTAAATAGTTTCTTTAACAAGGTTACTGCTTTAGATCCTGACACACCCTCAGGATCTGGAACACTATAGATACGTCAACACTGAGGGTGAACAGACAGGAGGGTAGCAGACTGACATCTCACCTCCACAGATAGAAAGAGCCTTCAACACCAGCTATTTGCATAACCTGTAAGCATCTACTATATTATATAAGGACTGAGATGTTGATAACTTGATTAGAGTCCAGGCAGGAAGTGTGGAGGTAAATACAACAGTCCAAACTCACTTCCTATCACCTAGGTGATCCATCTTCCACATAGCAACAGATGCTGCTTGCAGCTGCACACTCACATTCAACCCACGATCGTGTTTTTGAGTAGGACAAAGTGTGTGTGTGTGTGTGTGTGTGTGTGTTAAATAAACAGCAAAGAACTGGAAAAGGTAAAGTTGGTGGTCTGACATTTCAAGGAAAGAAAACAAACTCAAGCACTAACTTTCAAACTTGATTCACAAGATTATAACATCCATATCTATTCATTGAGCAGATGCTTCTATCCAAAGCAACTTCCAAGAGAGAGCTTTACAAAAGAGCATCGGTCACTGATCATAACTATCAGATAGACCCAAATGTTTCTGGGTATTGAAACATACATTGTGGGAAACCAAAAAGGGCCAAAGGGAAGAACCACAAGAGCATTCAGTTAAACAAGTTACAATTAAACAACATGACCCTCAACATGCAATAGTGTACCTGCAAGAAAGCAAACAACAATCCTAATATACCTCACAGTGAGTACAAGACATTTAAATCAGTTACAGCTGACCAACCAGAGCAACTAGTCCCTCAATAAGAGTCATTGTGATCCTGGAGGAAACTAACATCACGTCCGGCAAATCATTCCTGAGGACAGTTTAACTCCCAGAATAAGTGAGTCTTGAGCCTTTGCTTGCAGGCAGGGAGACAATCAGTGTCTGACGGAGGTGGGGGGTTGAGGTGGGACGCGAACCCGTCAGAAAACTCGAGTTAAGCAGTTCTCTCAACCACAGATGGATGTCCAGCAGCACCACTCACTACAGAATCCAGTCTGTCTGATCTAACAGGAGGATTCATGCAGAGTATCAGACTAGGATCCGCAGTAGGTCTGAGCCACACTGTAAACCTCACCTGTTGATTCCTCACCTGGTGATTCTGAGGACTGAGCCACACACTGTAAACCACACTGTAAACCACACTGTAAACCACACTGTAAACCTCACTGTAAACCACACTGTAAACCACACTGTAAACCACACTGTAAACCACACTGTAAACCACACTGTAAACCTCACTGTAAACCACACTGTAAACCACACTGTAAACCACACTGTAAACCTCACTGTAAACCTCACTGTAAACCTCACTGTAAACCACACTGTAAACCACACTGTAAACCTCACTGTAAACCACACTGTAAACCACACTGTAAACCTCACTGTAAACCTCACTGTAAACCTCACCTGTTCCCCACAGTGTTCAACCGTACACAACGAGAACATTACAGAAAGACGAGATAGCGTCAGAGTCGTGGATGGTTCCTCGGTGGTGGGAGAGCCAGGACTGCAGGAGAGGGGGAACATTTCTGTGTCTCCCCCAGACATTGAACATGACAAGGTTTGGAATGAATGCAGATAACAATGCGGACAACAGCTTGTTTCATTATCCTGTCAACGCCTCGCCCTGATAAACAGGTCCTCATTCCTACAGCCACTTATCCTCTTCCTGTTTGAAGTGAGAATGAGATGAAAGATGATATAACAGACAGAGAAGACAGATACAGAGATTAAGACACAGAGACAGATAAAGCAACATTAGGAAGTCAAGGCTGCTGCATGTTTCCGAATTTGTGGAACCAGTGAAGAAATTGTATTTGTCTTATTTGCGATGCCCCGATGCGATGACAAGTGGACCGATGCAAATGCATGGATAACTAGTTAATGATTCAAAACTAGGACACCAACAATACAGATGATAACTAGTTAATGATTCAAAACTAGGATACCTAGAATTCAGATAACTAGTTAATGATTCAAAACTAGTATACCTAGAATTCAGATGATAACTAGATAATATGGATAATTACTCAATAATGATACAGAACTAGAATATTTAAAAAAAATAATGATGCAAAACTCAGATACCTAAAATATAATAACTAGATTGTGACGAAGTGAGATGTTCACTCCACTTGTCCCTCTAGTGTTTACCTGTGTCATGGCTGGAGGTAAAAGGGGAGGGCCGCCCAGCCATTTCCTTGTTTGACACCCTTCCCTGGTGATGTCACTAATGACGGGGTGTACTATGTGGTGCAGGGGTGGTAATGGGATGAGGTTTGTAATTCCCATGTGATTAAGATTATGGTTTGCATTTATGAACATTTGTTGCTGTCTGTCACAGTCTGTCAAGGGTTTATGGTGTTGCCAATGTTGTTTTGTATGATGTTTCATGTTTTGTAGTGTTCCAGCTAAGTGGAATGGGCCGGCCCAATTGGCCTTTATAGAAGGCAGGTGTGTGCCTCTGGGGGGGGCTGGTATTGATGATATGGTATTGTGGGAGCACTAAAAATAAAAGCATATTTTGGAGATTACTTGGACCTGAGACTCTTCCTAAGCCACTTTGTAGCCGCCCATCGTCACACTACCTCACATAGATAATGATACAAAACTTGTATTCAAACAAATTCAGGTTATGGTCTCCCCCATAAATTCCTTCCAGCTAGCCACATTTTTAATCACAATCCCCGGATTTTAGCCATGAATGAAGTAGGTACTATTGGAGCTTTTTTTTGAAGAATCAAGACTGCAAGTGAAATCATTTGACTGCAATTTCCCCCCTCAAAATGGAATCATATAATGTAATCATGGTCAAGTCTAGACTAGAAACTGACATGTTCTTAACTGTGACAGTAGGCGAGCGATCAGTAGAGCTATCAGAAGCTATTTAGACTGACCTCTGGATTCGACTTCAATGACAAATAGCTGTAGTGAGAAACTTGGGAGATATTCACTTGCAAAAACCTCATTTTACTGAAGATATGCTTTTAAGAGCGAACAGTCATTCAAACACAAACACTCAGAGACACACACACAGACACACACACTCACTTCCACGGTCACTTTATATTTTTAAGTGAAAAATATGAGAAATTATTCATTCTCTGTACTGTGGCTGGCAAACCGTTTTTAGAATGAATAAAGTAAGATGCTTCTATGGTTTGGCAGGAAGTAACATCCTTTGTGCATCCTAAGACAATCCTCCAAACTCAGAATACTTTGAGTGATTTCCAGACAAACTTGAAAGGGGAAGAGAAACAGATAGAGAAAGAGAGAGAGAGAGAGAGAGCGAGACAGAGAGAGACACAGAGAGACACAGAGAGACAGAGAGAGACAGAGAGAGACAGAAAGACAGAGAGAGAGAGAGAGAGAGAGAGAGAGAGACAGAGAGACAGAGAGAGACAGAGAGACAGAGAGACAGAGAGAGAGAGACAGAGAGAGAGAGAGAGAGAGAGAGAGAGACAGAGAGAGACAGAGACAGAGAGAGAGAGACAGAGACAGAGAGAGAGACAGAGATGAAGAATGATTAACATAATGCATGTCATATCTGTATGTATTTCATTATATAAGTAATTATAAATAAATGTAGTTATGATGAATCATATTTATTATCTTTATTTTAGCAAAAGTAAATGATGACCCCACCTCCCCCCTGTCCAGTCTACCCTCTCCACACCCTCCTCCCTGTCCAGTCTACCCCCTCCACACCCTCCCCCCTGTCCAGTCTACCCTCTCCACACCCTCCTCCCTGTCCAGTCTACCCCCTCCACACCCTCCCCCCTGTCCAGTCTACCCCCTCCACACCCTTCTCCCTGTCCAGTCTACCCCCTCCACACCCTCCCCCCTGTCCAGTCTACCCCTCCACACCCTCCCCCCTGTCCAGTCTACTCCCTCCACACCCTCCCCCCTGTCCAGTCTACTCCCTCCACACCCTCCCCCCTGTCCAGTCTACCCCCTCCACACCCTCCCCCCTGTCCAGTCTACCCTCTCCACACCCTCCTCCCTGTCCAGTCTACCCCCTCCACACCCTCCCCCCTGTCCAGTCTACCCTCTCCACACCCTCCTCCCTGTCCAGTCTACCCCCTCCACACCCTCCCCCCTGTCCAGTCTACCCCCTCCACACCCTTCTCCCTGTCCAGTCTACCCCCTCCACACCCTCCCCCCTGTCCAGTCTACCCCTCCACACCCTCCCCCCTGTCCAGTCTACCCCCTCCACACCCTCCTCCCTGTCCAGTCTACCCCCTCCACACCCTCCTCCCTGTCCAGTCTACCCTCTCCACACCCTCCTCCCTGTCCAGTCTACCCTCTCCACACCCTCCCCTTGTCCAGTCTACCCCCTCCACACCCTCCTCCCTGTCCAGTCTACCCTCTCCACACCCTCCTCCCTGTCCAGTCTACCCCCTCCACACCCTCCCCCCTGTCCAGTCTACCCTCTCCACACCCTCCCCCCTGTCCAGTCTACCCCCTCCACACCCTCCCCCCTGTCCAGTCTACCCCCTCCACACCCTCCCCCCTGTCCAGTCTACCCCCTCCACACCCTCCCCCCTGTCCAGTCTACCCCCTCCACACCCTCCTCCCTGTCCAGTCTACCCCCTCCACACCCTCCTCCCTGTCCAGTCTACCCCCTCCACACCCTCCCCCCTGTCCAGTCTACCCCCTCCACACCCTCCCCCCTGTCCAGTCTACCCCCTCCACACCCTCCCCCCTGTCCAGTCTACCCCCTCCACACCCTCCTCCCTGTCTAGTCTACCCCCTCCACACCCTCCCCCCTGTCCAGTCTACCCCCTCCACACCCACCCCCCTGTCCAGTCTACCCCCTCCACACCCTCCCCCCTGTCCAGTCTACCCACTCCACACCCTCCCCCCTGTCCAGTCTACTCCCTCCACACCCTCCCCCCTGTCCAGTCTACCCCCTCCACACCCTCCTCCCTGTCCAGTCTACCCCCTCCACACCCTCCCCCCTGTCCAGTCTACCCCTCCACACCCTCCTCCCTGTCCAGTCTACCCCCTCCACACCCTCCCCCCTGTCCAGTCTACCCCCTCCACACCCTCCCCCCTGTCCAGTCTACCCCCTCCACACCCTCCCTCCTGTCCAGTCTACCCCCTCCACACCCTCCCCCCTGTCCAGTCTACCCCCTCCACGCCCTCCTCCCTGTCCAGTCTACCCCCTCCACACCCTCCCCCCTGTCCAGTCTACCCTCTCCACACCCTCCCCCCTGTCCAGTCTACCCCCTCCACACCCTCCCTCCTGTCCAGTCTACCCCCTCCACACCCTCCCCCCTGTCCAGTCTACCCCCTCCACACCCTCCCCCCTGTCCAGTCTACAGCCACAATGTCTTGACAAGTTTCATGTTGTGTGCTTCTTCAAAAAGGCAGCAAACATTAATTTAAGAGGTTTCAACATTTCAGTGATGTGTCTGTACGGTACCACAGGCAAAACATTTGGAACATACGTGACTGAGTTCACTTACAACATAGTCAGAGGAATACCGAGTCATGAGAGGCAGCGCTCTGCCAGAGCGTCCCCACCTGTCGGATCACGTGGGGAGAAGTTATTCATGTTTACTGCCTCAACGTAGTAATGCGATTCAGTGTGCACATTAATTACTGCTATCTGCTCCAGGCGCAATGCTAGCGAAGTCTGGCAAAATGTTTCACTCTGCAGATGTTCATCGCAGAATAAATCTGAGTTGTATTTAACAGAGGGTTTAGGCTGGAACACAGCAGGTCTGTGGGAACATGTCTTCATAGCCTTGTGACATGTTTTATGTTTCTAAGCTACACAGCATTTCAGATGATGTAATAGACCTCTTGGTTATCAGCAGGTTTGTTTTTTTAACATGTGAAAACGGTCAGTTCCACCTGGGAGTCTGAGCAGGTGTGAGAGGAGAGCCCAGAGTAACACTGGGTCCTCCCCATGTACCCATCTCAGTCACCCTGCAGGAGTTAGAGACAATGGAACAGGTTTTGGGGGTGCACGTTGGCAGAGAGGTTAGTGCTCTTGCCTCCCAACAAGGAGATCATGAGTTCGAATCTCGGGCGCGACCATGATCTCTCTGGGTGAAGTCTGCATGTCCTCCCTGTGTTACTGTGGGTTCTCTCTGGGTGGAGTCTGCATGTCCTCCCTGTGTTACTGTGGGTTCTCTCTGGGTGGAGTCTGCATGTCCTCCCTGTGTTACTGTGGGTTCTCTCTGGGTGGAGTCTGCATGTCCTCCCTGTGTTACCGTGGGTTCTCTCTGGGTGGAGTCTGCATGTCCTCCCTGTGTTACTGTGGGTTCTCTCTGGATGGAGTCTGCATGTCCTCCCTGTGTTACCGTGGGTTCTCTCTGGGTGGAGTCTGCATGTCCTCCCTGTGTTACTGTGGGTTCTCTCTGGGTGGAGTCTGCATGTCCTCCCTGTGTTACTGTGGGTTCTCTCTGGGTGGAGTCTGCAGGTCCTCCCTGTGTTACTGTGGGTTCTCTCTGGGTGGAGTCTGCATGTCCTCCCTGTGTTACTGTGGGTTCTCTCTGGGTGGAGTCTGCATGTCCTCCCTGTGTTACTGTGGGTTCTCTCTGGGTGGAGTCTGCATGTCCTCCCTGTGTTACCGTGGGTTCTCTCTGGGTGGAGTCTGCATGTCCTCCCTGTGTTACTGTGGGTTCTCTCTGGGTGGAGTCTGCATGTCCTCCCTGTGTTACTGTGGGATCTCTCTGGGTGGAGTCTGCATGTCCTCCCTGTGTTACTGTGGGTTCTCTCTGGGTGGAGTCTGCATGTCCTCCCTGTGTTACTGTGGGTTCTCTCTGGGTGGAGTCTGCATGTCCTCCCTGTGTTACTGTGGGTTCTCTCTGGGTGGAGTCTGCATGTCCTCCCTGTGTTACCGTGGGTTCTCTCTGGGCACTCTGGCTTCCTCCCACCGTCCAAAGACATGCATGTGGTAGGTTAATTGGACATTGTGGAAAAATTGTCCCTAGTGTATGACTGTGTGAGTTAATGGTTGTCTCTATGTTGTCTTTCAATGTCTGTGTGATAGCCCTGCGACTAGCTGGCCCAGTCCAGGGTGTAGCCTGCCTACGGCCCGGAAGTAACTGGGATTGGCTCCAGTCACTCGTGACCCCGGGAATAAGCGGTAGAAAATGAATGAATGAATGGAACAGGATTAGAAGAACTTACTGGAACTAGAAACTTCTTGATCTCCTCCAAGGCATGGCTCATGCGAGAATAGGCCTCTCCAGGAGGAGCGAAGACTTCAATTAAGACGTGCAGATCGTTGCTCAGATGGGCATACTTGGCTTCTCCACTTTTCCGTAATTCTTCTTCCTGTCAGGATAGGAAGGGGAGAAAAAGACAGACGAATCAGGCCAGGTGTCAAATAGAGAGTGTGCACTGGGGAGAGTGAGGTTAACACACACACACAAGGGGGATTCTCTCTCTCACTCACCCACTCAATCACTCTCTCACACACACACAAGGGGGGATTCCCTCTCTCTCTCTCTCTCTCTCTCTCTCACTCACTCACTTATTCACTCACTCACTCACACATACACACGCATGCATACACACACATACACAGAGCTAATTCCAGACAGACTTCAACCATATGATAGTTTTTTGCTTGTGTGTCTGTGTCTTACTGTCTACTTTCCTTTACACTATTTTAAAGTATTAATGTATGTACTAATTCTCTTCTATGATCCATATATTGTTTAACTTTCCCGTTTCACAAAGCAAAGTGGCAAGAGGCACTTCTATCATCTAAGAGGCACTATTCTATCATCTAAGAGGCACTATTCTATCATCATCATTTAGAAATCCTGGATCTATGATGATTTCTACAGCTGCCACAGTCCTTGTAACCTGTGTGCCCCCCTGCACACGCAGTGTTGACCTGTGACCTTGAAACACATTCACAAGGCTATCTGGCTTCATGGCGTCCTGTGATTCTTGCTATTGAGGAAAGCATCAGAGAGACAGAGCCAATCGTGTTCTGAGCCCAAATCAAACCCAGACCCAGAGACCCAAGTGAAATGAGTGAAATGAGTATATTCTTTTGTGTTTGTCAGCTTCTTCGGTTGTAACTTACAGTGACTGGCAGACAAAGCACAGTGTTGGTGGTTGTAAAATGTACACTATTTGAACAGAATTGAAATGAGCATTGCAGATATGCTGTCTCTCCAGGTGAGTAGGTGTGGGAGGTTTGGAAAAACAGCCCTTTCAGCAGCACTGTGGGATTGTTTGGTAGCTCCTGAGTCCCGGTTTACATCCATGAAATGCTCACTACCACATCAAACCGAATACGCTAATGCTAACTCTCAATACTGACGAGTCTGCTCTGGACTAATGCTCTCTGGTTTCAGGGAAACTATTAACCTTAAGGCCCCTGTAACAAGTCTGAAACACGGATCACCTTCGAGTGAACCCCCCCGATTGGCTCAGTCCACTCCAGTCACATTCGGAAGAGCTGCTTGATTGGATAATCTAATTGTAAACAACCAATCATCTCCAAGATAGCTCCCTTACTGGCTCAGCCCTCTCAGAAGTGCCAGTGACCTTCCAAAGAGTTCTGTGATTGCTGAAGGTCGCCCTCTAACACTTCTTCCAAAAGCTGGTAATTACGACCACCTCAGTTACCTTCTCGTGTTGATTAGCTGAGGCTCTCTGGCTTTCAGAGAGAGAGAGTTTAGAGGCTCTGACAGAGGCTTGATCAATGACAGTTTCCTCTTCTCCGTCACACCCTCACAAGCTAATAAAACACCTCTTGATTCCCAGACTCATGACCGAAGACGTCTTGTTAGGCATCCGGACTGGGCTGACGGGGGATTTTTACAAACCACAATGTTCCTTGAACTTTTCTGGAGACGTGGTGCTGAGCACAGACTATATCCTTTCATTTAGTTCATAGCAGTCTGGTCTGGCCAGAACCTTGACAGCTTGGATGAAATGTATTCGCCTGTGAAACTTTCCTTTTATACTCGATGTTCGATTGGCAACACACTTGTGTTTGTTATCCAATCCGGGGGCTGCCTATTTGGATGTTTGTGAAAAATTGAAACTAAAGTGGTTTACACAGAGATCATTTCCTGAAGGAAATGAAGCGCCTGATCATTCACCCATGTTGTGTCCCTGCTGTAGCGTGTGGACCGTGCTCGCTGTCTGCCATGACAGACCTGCACAGACCTCCACACACCTGCAGGTACAGTCTGAACCAACACAGACGACCAAACCTTGATGCCACTTTAGGCTGTCCTGGTTGTCATGGCAGCATTGTATGTCCCCTAAGGCGTGCTTGCATAGATTCTGCGAAGTGGCGGTCAAAATGTTAGGGTGTTTTGGGAGGGAGGCGAGAAGCAGCACATTAGAGAATCACCGCTCCGCCTTCAAACATGACTCTTCATCTGCTGTGGTATTTTCTTTCCAAAAGCACTTTGCAATGCCGTCACCAGACAGTCAACAAGAACATGTATTTATAGAGCTGATGACATACAGTATAAATCACCAGGGCTTCCAGTGCATACGGGTCCCGCTGGTTTGCAGCAGAAGAGTGTATCTCTGTCAAGTCTGCTGTGTTTGTACATGGTTCTTTTTCAAGATGAAATCCATACCTAGCTGAGACTGAGCCTGGGTCATCATGCTGCACAGCTTAGCAGGGGTGTCCAATCCTGGTCCTCGAGGGCCGCTGTCCTGAAGGTTTTAGATGTTTCCCTGCTCCAGCACACCTGATTCTAATGAAGGGTCATTATCAAGCTCTGTGGTGGTGTGCTGGAGCAGGGAAACATCTAAAACTGTCAGGGCAGCAGCCCTCGAGGACCAGGATTGGACACCCCTGGCTTAGAGTCAAGATGGGGTCTGACTGGTTGTTCTTGTGTCTTATGGGAATAGTGAAGCATTGTTGTGTGGATTCTTGATCTCCTGAGGACTTCTCAGCTCTGGCTGTCCTATTTCTACTTCCTCACTTCCTGCTTTCCATCCCTGATTTACAGAAATCATGGTAGAAGAGGTTCAATTTAAAGTCTTGTAATTCGATTAATTTGCAATGCTTTACTCTACTTTGACCATTCTTGCTCAGATTAACCAATGGAGTAAAATAACTGTGATTATATTAGTATTGACATTAGTCATAAGTGAAGACACTGTTCAGCTTTCTATCTTTCTTTCTTCTATCCTTTCTTTCCTTCAAACATAGAGGAATTCGTTTCGGTTGTTTTGCAAATATTAAAACCGCTACGCCATTTACCCAATTGTGCAATTATTCCACTCACATAGGGGAGCCATTCGTACCGACTTCAGGATTAACTGTGTGCGAAAGATAGCACATTGTAGTTATTTAGTGAGGGTCACACCAGCCTCTTCGCCTGTGCTCCAGCCTTATCTAGTACAAAGGTGCCTCTGCTCTTCCTTGCTCGCATCCAAAGTCTCTCTTTGTCTCAAGTTATCCTTTACTGTGCTGCTTGCCCTAGTTTCTCCTGTTGAAACCACTCAAGTGCCACATGACACAGACCTCCTCTCAGAGGACCAGATGAGTCTTTGCTGCCTTTATACTTGTTATTTGTACAGAAAATAAGTCACTATTTCCCTGTATTTAGGACACTCTAGTATACTGTCTCTAGTCTATTGAGTTTTAATGTGTTCTGCAACAAGATGAGGTTCTGTCCCAAATACTAGAACTCATATTTAACGGGGGGGGGGGGGGGGGGGGGGTCAGATAGCTCACAGGTTAAGATGTTGGGCTCTTGATCTGAAGGTTGTGAGTTCGATTCCCATCTGCAGCTATGTGACATTGTGTCCTTGGCCAAGGTACTTTACCCTACTTGCCTCCGGGGGAAGGTCCCTGTACTTGCTGTAAGTCACTTAAAAGCGTCTGCTAAATGATTCAATGTGAATGTAAATATCTGTGACAACCGTCAGAAAAAGCTTCCCCAAGTCCTCGAGCATAAATTATGCGGGCCTGTTTGGAGTCGAAAACTGCTTTCATTGCAGAAACGTCCTCAAAACCAAACAACAGACTATAGAATCTGTTCCTTGTAGTCGCAATCAGCTGCACAAAGCATAACTAGCTGTTCTGCGAGGCAGCCTTAAGGGATGGGGAACAGGGATGGGGAACAGGGATGGGGAACAGGGATGGGGAACAGGGATGGGGAACAGGGATGGGGAACAGGGATGGGGAACAGGGATGGGGAACAGGGATGGGGAACAGGGATGGGGAACAGGGATGGGGAACAGGGATGGGGAACAGGGATGGGGAACAGGGATGGGGAACAGGGATGGGGCGATGGTTTCTCCCCCAGTGGAATAGCATCCTGCTTGCCTCATCAGAAGAATGTTAAGGCTTGAAAAAAAATGAAACAATTTCACACTGATGAGTTCCATGGCAGCGCCTCCAGAGCCTCCACAGGAGCCAGGGTTCCATGGCAGCGCCTCCAGAGCCTCCACAGGAGCCAGGGTTCCATGGCAGCACCTCCAGAGCCTCCACAGGAGCCAGGGTTCCATGGCAGCGCCTCCAGAGCCTCCACAGGAGCCAGGGTTCTGTAGCATTCCTGTCAGGGTACTGGTTTCCTCCAGTACATTCATTAACATGGCCAACTCTGCAGAAGTTGTTAGATGGCTAATGAGCTCTGTCTGTGAACAATTCAGCGAATTAAGCTTAGTTTGAGGTTGTTTAACGACCAATATGCGGACACGCATATTTTTCACAGCCGTGCAGATGTGTAGATGTATTCGTATAGGTGATGGGTTCGTACAGGTGTCAGCCGAGTTCTGTGGTCTCATTTGAAAACATCACAGCTAATTATTCATCGAAACACGTATTCATTTTGGGATAGTCAGCTTTACTTACTTGTGAACCCATTCAGCTTCTATGAGTCGCACCTCCTACAATAGTAATTGTTTCACTTTGAGGGATAATTTATGCAAACCATGCAACAGCTCCCTCCATAATTAAATAAGGTATCACATACAGTTGTCTGGGTTACATGGATGAGGCAGCCAGACCGCAGAGGAGGAATGTTTTCATGTGTAACCCTGAAGGACCCCCGGCTCTTTGCTCTTTCCACTACCGGGGCGTCTGTTGGGCTTCATGTTCACACTTCCTCTCCAGGCAGCGCTGTCTGCTTCTTATTATAATAAGACCACATAAGGATTCATTTGGTAGATGCTGTCCAAAGGAAAGGGGGGATTCGAACCAACAACCTCTCCATCGTCAGGTGCTCTACCACTGATCTGCAATGACCCTTTCTCTCACACAGAACCGAGGCTTACAGCTGTCTTCCAACCATGTAATAGTCGTGTCACATTCACAACTATAACAGTACTGTTGTATCCTCAGAAGCTCCAGAGCTCCAGGAATGACCCAAGCCACCAGCGCCTTGCAGCCCAGCCGCGGCGCTCTCTCCCTGGGCTTGACTGATCCTATGTCACGCCTCTGAAAAGCTTGCTTCCAGGGGACCTCCAGACAGGAGAATGGATGGCCTGAACCATCTCTCTGTTACAGGCTACTTGGGAAGCTCTCTGGAGCTCAGGCCTTTCACAGCCAACATGGCCACAGGGCAGGTGACCTAGCAACATACTGTACAAGCCAGGGCCCAGACTTTCACCTGTTCTGCTTAGCAGAAGCGTGTTGTGGGTTTGGATGGATGCAAGGACGACCATTTACTCTTTTTAAAATCCTCGCTTGGGGCTTGAATGTAGAGAGCGCCTTCCTATTCCAGGTTTTTCTAGTTGCCTATCAACCCTTTCAAGGACCTTCTGATGTTCGCTAAAGACCATTCCGGAACCGTCTTTCCAGTGCCTCGACAAGTACCTGACAGCAAACTCACTGTAGTTATGTAGACATGATAGGTTTTTCTGTGTGGTTGTCAGTGTTCCTATCTTGATGTGAACAGATCCTATTACTGTGGGCTCATGCTTTTCCAATTTTGGGCTGAGAAATCATTCATGACATCTGGAAATGTTCAGCCTGACAGAATAGTTGCTTTATTTATTCAGTTATTGCTGAGTCGATATTTCCGAGCGTGTAAAACATTTTTTGTTCACTAGTTATGACAATGTACTTGGAATTTCCTGTTGAGTCTCAGACTTTCTCTCAGTTCGGTTAAATATGAGGCTGACCAGGGACGTTTCTAGGATTGAAAGAAAGGGGGGGCTTAGCCCCTGGCATTTTCTGTCGACGGGGGGGACGGGGACGGGGACGGGGGGGGTGTAGTCGCAGCGCAGTCCGATGTGAGCTAGCCAGCGATTCCCAAAGATATCCGTTTTTCACTCGTTTTTCGAACTTGTGGGTTACATTTTTGACGCTCAAGTGACCGACATTTAACCGAGAGCATCCGGTAATTTTTCGAAATAAAAAATTGTTATTAATTATCGTGTTTCTTCGGCGGCCCGATAATAATCCCGATAATTATTTAGGGGGGCTGAAGGACATTTAGGGGGGGCTTCAGTCTCCCTAAAACAGGGCTAACGACGCCCATGAGGCTGACAAAAACACATAAAACACACAGACGTGCACATTACCTTATCTTTGTCTCTCATGGAGCCTTTCCCTAGAATCGACATCTTGGCTCCTGTGTCCTCCTGCAACCTCTTCATCGAGTTCCCTCTTGGCCCCAGGAGCTTCCCCACAAAATTAAACTGGGAAGGAAGGAAGAGGAGAATGCTTTATCGACACACTTCCACCCTGACCTCCCTCCCTGAACCCCCCCCCATTATAAGAGAAGATAGAGATACAAACATACACAACATATCAAAGAAAACATAATGAGAGTTGGAAAGATTTGCGTTTGATATGACTGATCGATGTCCAAAAATCAACCTATTCTGATTGCTCCTGGCACCAAGCATGGGGGGAGGCGAAACATCTGCTGAAGCCTTGTAGCAGATCAATACGACCGAGCTGTATGTTAGGAAGGTGAATGGAGAGCTTCCGAATGGAGAGGCAACCCAGCAGGCTCCTCTCTCATCATCCCAGCCAATCCTCCTCCAGGCCAGCCATGAGTCTTATTGATGCTCACGGTCATCAATGATGCTGGGAGACAGAAAGCACAATGCCTGCACACAAGCCAATAACGTTCCCCAGAACATTCCAGAGGTCAGGCCCGGGATAAAGCGAGAAATAATGAGTTTCTGCCCCCCGATGTGAAATCAAGTAATACCATCCAGAAGATGGACTGAGGCCGGCAGGCCCTGGGGTGCAGGGCTGGGGATGCTTCCTTCACCATGGCCCTGCTGGGGGTTCATCAAGCTTTATCTCTCAGGCAGGGAACCTGCCTGGCCTGTAATCTTCATTACAGGGGCCGTGGATGATGATGATCATCTGCTCTGACCCTGGGCTTAGTGATCACAGTCGACTGGCTGAAGGACTGCAAGATCGCTAGTATCATCCTTTAGGGGGGCGTGGAGGGAAGGATACAGGATTACAAAACACAGCCAGCCAACACGCACAGTCGGGGTACTGCAAATGATCTGAAGTAATTGAGAATTCCACAAGCAGCCAAATAGAATCAGCATGAAAGGTCATCTGCTGTTGAAATTCCTGGACCATGGCACTAATGTTTTTGAAATTAATTACTTGACCTTCAGATGTTTCGTTTGGTGTTGTTTGATAATGGGCCACCTCCAGTGTGAAGCAGTTGGTAAACTGTAGTTACCTGCCCACCATCCAATAGCTGATGACCTTGTTACCATGTAACTTGAGCTTGCACAGTACCTAGCCCCCTGCACAGCAGCTAGCCCCCTGCACAGTACCTAGCCCCCTGCACAGCAGCTAGCCCCCTGCACAGCAGCTAGCCTCCAGCACAGCACCTAGCCCCCTGCACAGCAGCTAGCCTCCAGCACAGCACCTAGCCCCCTGCACAGCACCTAGCCCCCTGCACAGCACCTAGCCCCCTGCACAGCACCTAGCCCCCTGCACAGCACCTAGCCCCCTGCACAGCACCTAGCCCCCTGCACAGCACCTAGCCCCCTGCACAGCAGCTAGCCCCCTGCACAGCAGCTAGCCCCCTGCACAGCACCTAGCCCCCTGCACAGCACCTAGCCCCCTGCACAGCAGCTAGCCTCCAGCACAGTACCTAGCCCCCTGCACAGCAGCTAGCCCCCTGCACAGCAGCTAGCCTCCAGCACACCTGGACACTCTGACATGGTGCACCAACACTCCATCATCACAGCTCTCGGGGGACATGCTGTGGTCTTTAACAGCAATAAGATGTCACCACCTTTATGCTCCAGCTTTCTGTCTCGTACTTCCTTCCTTCCTTCCTTCCTTCCTTCCTTCCTTCCTTCCTTCCTTCCTTCCTTCCTTCCTTCCCTCTCTCTTTCTCTCTCTGCCTCCCTCCCTCCTTCCTCTTTCCCTTCTCCTCCATTCCCTCTGACAGGAATCTCCTCCAGCTGGCTGGCAGCCCTGGAGCAGATGGTCCAGGACTGCTATGGTGCGAGAGCGCTTGCCGTGAGGCTGCAGGAGAGTGGCCTGTTTTCATTAAGCTAATGAATGTCTGGAGCCTCTCTGCAGCTCTGCGGTGGGCAATTTGGGCTTTAGAAGGGGGCATGGTTCAGTGTTAAATGAGGTTTGAAATGATGCAAGTCGCCCCCCACAGCCCTGGCGGTCACATGCTTGCAGAAAATACGGCAAGGGTGTTGCTAATGCAGCAATTAAGCACAGCGGCATTTTTGCCGATTTAAAATAGTTCATCCTTTGCAACAAGAAAAGGTTTTCTGAAGGTAGCGTATTTTGGGGGAGAGCATGATGAAGACTATGATGAGGGCCGGAGAAAGAGCTAGATGAAAACGAAACATAAAATTCAACAACCCAACCGAACAATTTCTCAGCACCAGTCACTCCAGACCGCACACGTCCAGCGGTGAAGCGAGAGAGGCGAGGGGGCAGAGGCCCGTCTGTCCTGGTCGCGCTTCTGAGAAAGCTCAGATGTGAGAATGCAGGAGAAAATGACTTTTCACACATAAGGCCCGTGACAAAGCACTGGAGCAAGACCTGACAGGCTTTCTCAACTAGATTGCATCGATTCCTCTAAATGTTTTCACAGCGACCCTGCTGTTTCACTCACTCCTCCAGCCTCCCGGCAACGACACGACGAAAAGAAGAAGAGGGGGAGGGAAAGGGGGAGGGGCTTCTTTTGAGCATAATGGAGTTGATTCTCCAACAAATCCATTCCAACCCTTTAACACAGGTGGTGAAAGTCTTAATGTGATCTGAGGGCTCTTCTCTGGGGATTTAAGCCTCATCGTCCTCTCATGTCCAAGAGAGACTAAAACATTGCGTGAGAGAGAGACATGTTCCTGATAGAGAGACATGCTCCTGAGAGAGAGACATGTTCCTGATAGAGAGACATGTTCCAGAGAGAGAGACATGCTCCTGAGAGAGAGACATGTTCCTGATAGAGAGACATGTTCCAGAGAGAGAGACATGTTCCTGAGAGAGAGACATGTTCCTGATAGAGAGATATGTTCCTGAGAGAGAGACATGTTCCTGAGAGAGAGACATGCTCCTGATAGAGAGACATGTTCCTGATAGAGAGACATGTTCCTGAGAGAGAGACATGTTCCTGAGAGAGAGACATGCTCCTGATAGAGAGACATGTTCCTGATAGAGAGACATGTTCCTGAGAGAGAGACATGTTCCAGAGAGAGAGACATGTTCCTGATAGAGACATGTTCCTGAGAGAGACATGTTCCTGAGAGAGAGACATGTTCCCGAGAGAGAGACATGCTCCTGATAGAGAGACATGTTCCTGATAGAGAGACATGTTCCTGAGAGAGAGACATGTTCCTGAGAGAGAGACATGCTCCTGATAGAGAGACATGTTCCTGAGAGAGAGACATGCTCCTGATAGAGAGACATGTTCCTGAGAGAGGTACGGAGAGTTTTACAGAGAGAGATGTGTTCCTGAGAGAGATGTGTTCCTGATAGAGAGACATGTTCCAGAGAGAGAGACATGTTCCTGAGAGAGAGACATGTTCCTGAGAGAGAGACATGTTCCAGAGAGAGAGACATGTTCCAGAGAGAGAGACATGTTCCTGAGAGAGAGACATGTTCCAGAGAGAGAGACATGTTCCTGAGAGAGAGACATGTTCCTGAGAGAGAGACATGCTCCTGAGAGAGAGACATGTTCCTGAGAGAGAGACATGCTCCTGAGAGAGAGACATGCTCCTGAGAGAGAGACATGTTCCAGAGAGAGAGACATGTTCCAGAGAGAAAGAGACATGTTCCTGAGAGAGAGACATGTTCCAGAGAGAGAGACATGTTCCTGAGAGAGAGACATGTTCCTGAGAGACACATGTTCCAGAGAGAGAGACATGTTCCTGAGAGAGAGACATGTTCCTGAGAGAGAGACATGCTCCTGAGAGAGAGACATGTTCCTGATAGAGAGACATGTTCCTGAGAGAGAGACATGTTCCAGAGAGAGAGACATGTTCCAGAGAGAGAGACATGTTCCAGAGAGAGAGACATGTTCCTGAGAGAGACATGTTCCTGAGAGAGAGACATGTTCCAGAGAGAGAGACATGTTCCAGAGAGAGAGACATGTTCCAGAGAGAGAGACATGTTCCAGAGAGAGAGACATGTTCCAGAGAGAGAGACATGTTCCAGAGAGAGAGACATGTTCCTGAGAGAGACATGTTCCTGAGAGAGAGACATGTTCCAGAGAGAGAGACATGTTCCAGAGAGAGAGACATGTTCCAGAGAGAGAGACATGTTCCAGAGAGAGAGACATGTTCCAGAGAGAGAGACATGTTCCAGAGAGAGAGACATGTTCCTGATAGAGAGACATTTTCCAGATAGAGGTACGGAGAGTTTTACAGAGAGAGATGTGTTCCAGAGAGAGAGATGTGTTCTGGAGAGAGAGATGTGTTCTGGAGAGAGATGTGTTCTGGAGAGAGAGATGTGTTCCAGAGAGAGAGATGTGTTCTGGAGAGAGAGATGTGTTCCAGAGAGAGAGATGTGTTCTGGAGAGAGATGTGTTCTGGAGAGAGATGTGTTCTGGAGAGAGATGTGTTCTGGAGAGAGATGTGTTCTGGAGAGAGATGTGTTCTGGAGAGAGATGTGTTCTGGAGAGAGATGTGTTCTGGAGAGAGATGTGTTCTGGAGAGAGATGTGTTCTGGAGAGAGCACAGCGGAGGAACCAGAGGAGAGAGAGACAGGGAGAGAGATAATCCTCAAGAAAACGTTTTAAATTCTAACCAAACATTCATAAAAAAAGAACAAAGAGACTGGATCAATACCCATAATTATAGAGGCATCTGTGTTCGTAGCAACATTGGAAAAAACATTCTGCAGCATGATTAATGCCAGGATACTGACTTTCTCAGTTAACAAAAGCCAAACTGTATTCCTCATACAGAACTATTGACCACAAACTTATACCTTTGACCAAAAGACATGTTCACCGAAGGAAGAAAATAAATGTATCTGCATGTTTCATAGACTTTAAGAAAGCCTTTTATTCAGTTTGGCATGAGGGAATGTTCTTTCAACTTCAGCAAAGTGGAATAGGGGGCAACTTTTACAACATTATCAGCACAATAGACAGATAAAATACATGATGAGTAAGAATCGATTACAGAAAAACAGCATTCTTTAGCCAAGGCAGAGTCAAAAAAGACTGCAGCATGAGCACAACTTTAGCACATATAACTGAGTTAGACACTGTGGCTGAAGGGTCTTAATGACCACGAATACCTCTAGAAGGGGAGTCAGGTAGCTCAGCGTGTTAAGGCGTTGGGCTCATGATCGGAAAGTAGTGAGTTTGATTCCCGGCTGTGGCTATGTGACGTTTTGTCGTTGGGAAAGGCACTTCACCCTGTACCGGCTGTAAGTTGCTTTGGATAAAAGCATCTGCTAAATTAATAAACGTAAATGTAAAGACAAAGAAATCAAGATCCTTTTATATGCCGATGATCTAGTTCTGATCTTAGAAATAGATCAAAAATACAAGAAAATGTTTCTTCCCACAATTAGCTTGTAAAAACTGATGGTTTTATTAATTAACTTTTTAAACAATTACGTATCAATTAACTTTGGGCATAAACGTAGCGACAGTGGATCTGGTATTGGATTTAATTTTTGCCTTGCATGGCTCTCTTTCTCTCGCCCTCTCTCTCTCTCTCTCCCTCCCTCTCTGTCTCTTCCTCCCTCCCTCTCTCTCCATCCCTCTATCCATCCCTCTCCTTCCTTCCTTCCTTTTGTCTTTCATTCTAAGGGGGAGTTGGCCTTGGAGGTTTGTGGCCTGAGGGAAATGTAAAAATGGGAGGTTGGGGGAGGGTGGGGGAGGCTGGAGGGGTTGAAGGTAGTTTGGTGTGTTTAGCTGTGTGTATGTGTGTGTAGACATATTCAACTGCATTTCAACCATGTTCTTGGGATCCAAAATGAGTGAAGGTTACAACTCCTGTCATTTGAATAGGAATGACAGCTAAAACCTCTTATTCATTGGCACCATGATGTCCTGTCCTTGTAGCTGCACTGCTAGCCGCAGCTACCCTGTTAAAAGCAGCTAGGAGCCTGAAACAGCCTGGTTCATCTGGACTGAAACAGCCTGGTCTCTGCTGGACTGAAACAGCCTGGTCTCTGCTGGACTGAAACAGCCTGGTTCATCTGGACTGAGACAGCCTGGTTCATCTGGACTGAGACAGCCTGGTTCATCTGGACTGAGACAGCCTGGTTCATCTGGACTGAAACAGCCTGGTTCATCTGGACTGAGACAGCCTGGTTCATCTGGACTGAGACAGCCTGGTTCATCTGGACTGAAACAGCCTGGTTCATCTGGACTGAAACAGCCTGGTCTCTGCTGGACTGAAACAGCCTGGTCTCTGCTGGACTGAAACAGCCTGGTTCATCTGGACTGAGACAGCCTGGTTCATCTGGACTGAGACAGCCTGGTTCATCTGGACTGAGACAGCCTGGTTCATCTGGACTGAAACAGCCTGGTTCATCTGGACTGAGACAGCCTGGTTCATCTGGACTGAGACAGCCTGGTTCATCTGGACTGAAACAGCCTGGTTCATCTGGACTGAAACAGCCTGGTCTCTGCTGGACTGAAACAGCCTGGTTCATCTGGACTGAGACAGCCTGGTTCATCTGGACTGAGACAGCCTGGTTCATCTGGACTGAAACACCCTGGTCTCTGCTGGACTGAAACAGCCTGGTTCATCTGGACTGAAACAGCCTGGTCTCTGCTGGACTGAAACAGCCTGGTCTCTGCTGGACTGAAACAGCCTGGTTCATCTGGACTGAAACAGCCTGGTTCATCTGGACTTAAACAGCCTGGTTCATCTGGACTGAGACAGCCTGGTTCATCTGGACTGAGACAGCCTGGTCTCTGCTGGACTGAAACAGCCTGGTCTCTGCTGGACTGAAACAGCCTGGTCTCTGCTGGACTGAAACAGCCTGGTTCATCTGGACTGAGACAGCCTGGTTCATCTGGACTGAAACAGCCTGGTTCATCTGGACTGAAACACCCTGGTCTCTGCTGGACTGAAACAGCCTGGTTCATCTGGACTTAAACAGCCTGGTTCATCTGGACTGAGACAGCCTGGTCTCTGCTGGACTGAGACAGCCTGGTCTCTGCTGGACTGAAACAGCCTGGTCTCTGCTGGACTGAAACAGCCTGGTCTCTGCTGGACTGAAACAGCCTGGTCTCTGCTGGACTGAAACAGCTACAACATTGTTGAGACATGTTCATGTTCATGATCATGTTCTGTTCCATTTCAGGTCCATCTACAGTTTTTTCCTCCTCGTTTATTTTACTCTATGAAACCCTAAAAGCCCACAGAGATACAGTTTGCTAACTGAGGCCCAGAAATAAGCCATGACACATCAAGAGAACAAGAATAACACACACTCCCACACACACCACACAAGAACACACACACACACCCCATACAAAAACATATAAAAGCCACATACAAGACCGGTGCATATCCAAGGCCAACTAGGCCAACACAGTAGCACAACATAGGATTGTGTCTCCAAAAGTGAAGGATGCACTGAAAATCAATCAGTAAAAAAAAATATTCCTCAACAGCTATACTGTGCAGCTCACAGGGGATATGAATAGCTTCACTTTCTTTAACAGTATATGACACTTATTTACTGGCAAATCCTAACAATCAAAGGGAATAAGTATCATTTGAATGGAATGAATCATTCATTGTGGGTTGTAAGCGACTGTGGTTAAGGCTTGGCTAGGTGAAGTGTGTGGCCATCTCTGAGTGACGACCCTCAGCAGCAGAACAGCTTGAAATCATCATGAATCATTTAAGTGGACTAACAGAAGTCAGAAAGAGACTTATAAAATACTATAATTCTGCCCTCAGAAAGTTGTCAGAAGGGCAAGTGGATGAACTGAAGGAATGGACCCTCTTATTGCAGACACTGCAATCAAGAAGCGGATTAAGTCGCTATGGCTGATTGGCTTCAAGTAGACAGAGGCTGATGTTAACCCCGAGTTGTTAAAAGAAAAGCGCTATCACGATGACATGCCACAATGACACTGGTGTTCCACAGGGTTCAGTCCTTGGACCGCTCCTATTGTCCCTCCCAAACTCTCCAAGACCTGAGACTCACCCTCAGCCTCTACGTCACAGAACTCACCCTCAGCCTCTACATCACAGAAATCCCCCTCAGCCTCTACGTCACAGACCTCACCCTCAGCCTCTACGTCACAGACCTCACCCTCAGCCTCTACGTCACAGACCTCACCCTCAGCCTCTACCTCACACTTCAGGCCCCTCGGAGGAGGAATAAGGAAAAGTGTTTTATTTATCTGTGCTGCCACACACGGTAATCTCATAAACAAAGTTGTGTAAAACAAAATCCCAGACAAAACAAAGATACGGCCTTACAGCGACTTAATGTAACTTCCGGGTATCGTGTTGAAGGATTCTGTTGAAGACTCTTATCGATGTAAAACACCTTTCCTCCCAGTGGGAACTCTACTGTTTACACTCAGAGGACATTGGATTTCTTTGGCCAGAGACAACAATAGGATTAGTATGTGCAGAGCTGCAAAGGTAAAGGTCACAATAACAGAACTGTGATAAGGCAGGGTTCATAACACTGGGAGGGTACCTGCTATTGTGTGTGTGTGTGTGTGTGTCTATATGTGTGTGTGTGTGTTAGTCTATGTGTGTGCGTGTTTATGTATGTGTGTGTTTATATCTGTGCGTGTGTGTCTGTGTGCATAAGTGAATTTGTCTGTCCCTGTGTGTGTGTGTGTGTGTGTGTGTGTGTGTGTGTGTGTGTGTGTGTGTGTGTGTGTGTTTATGTGTGTTTATGTGTGTGTCCATGCGTGTTTGCTCTGCTGGGAGCCTAAAGGACAGGGTGCTTTGTAAACACCTTGGAGGCACTTTAAAAGCTGGCTTGGGGATGGATTCAAGGTTAGATAGCTGGAGGGGTATTTATCAGAGGGCAAAGGAAATGGCATTTCTAGATAATAATGTCACATCCTTTTGTATTGGGCAGTACTAGGAGTGTGTGTTGGGAAATGGAAAATTTACGGAATGTTACAGAACTGTGAGGGTAAGGGGGAGAGAGGGTGGGCGAGGGGTGTGTGTGCGCGCGTGTGTGTGTGCATGATTCTCTGCATGACCACAGAAAAAGATTACAAATTATTTGAGGGGGAAAAAAAGGCTGTTAAATGGATGTTGAACACTTAAAAATCAATTTCTTGCCCGGGGCTTATTTGATGTGAATCAATTACATTTCATTTTGACAGCACAGGGTAATATAAACAAAATCAAGTCAAGCAACCAAATAAACACGATAATCATTTAAATGACGTCTAGGGATGGGGCACTGTGAGATTATTCTGGTCTAGGTGCAGGTCTGCCTGCATCTTAAAGAAGAATCAGCTATAGTCAGTGGGGCACAAACACAAGATACTTGGCCTGGTTGTTAGATTGGCACCATGGTTAGGGGAAGTGATGTTTTGGAGATTGGCGCTGCTTGTCGTTAACCGCTCAAAGCATCAGCGTCTGCGTCGGCATGGCCAGAGGAAGGGAAGGGGGGGGGCAGGATTCAAAGACGGAGAAAAACACGAATCAAACACACTTCCAGATGGGATTGACGCCTCTCGTGGGCCCTGCAACAAAAGACCTGTCAATCTGATGAAGAGTGTGAGGAGGACGTTAGCAGCGGGGGCACTGCAGCAGCACACAAAGCAAATTAGCCCTTGAAACCTGAGTTGCTTGTAAAATGGGGAAACGAGTTTTCATTTGGATTCCCTTTTTCCTTCCCTGAACTGTTATGAGCTGGTTGAGTATCACAAACGTTCAATTACATCCTCCACCGAAGAGAGGAAAAATAACTCGAAGACCAGATTTTGTGGATTCAAACTTCGACGACTTTGAATCATCGATGTGGACGAGCTGGGGGAGTGAAAATGTGAAAATGAAAAATTCAGGGGGTCAGCTTCGAGTGATCCCTGCCTGACATATCATATCACAATGAGTCAGTGTAGAACCCTCATTCATCCAGGAGGGTTCCGTTGTAGAAAAGGTTTCAGAAGTAATCATTTGTTTTTCAAAATCAAGGCGTCATTCTCGCTTTCACTGATTGAGCGACTTATAGCAAGTACAAGGACAATCCCCCTGAGACAAGTAGGGTGAAATGCCTTGCCCAAGGACACAACATCACATAGCCACAGCCAGGAATCAAACTCACAACCTTCCGATCACGAGGCCAACCCCTTAACACGCTGAGCTAGTCAAGTCATGGTATGGGGATACCGTGTGAACAGCGTGGATCAACAGCGCAGAGCGTGTTTTGGTCCAATACAGCTGACAGGGCAGCTTCACAACAGCCATGTTCCTGAACTGTCTTTGTGTTTTTAATGATCAGTCTCTTTGGAACCGTACAGAGGCTGCTTGCATTGCAGCGAGCCAGCACTATTAGACACTGCCTTTTTCTGCTTAGTCATAACAATCCCCCTATACCAGCTGTGTTGTTAGACAGAACCATAAATATGGTTATCTGGTGGAACACAACACCTGCGACAGGAACACAGGGGTCCAAGGGGGCGGGGGGGGGGGGGACGGGGGACGACTCTTTGAGGGTTGCCTGTGGCTGCAGTGGGTTTGAGGGTTGATGTCAGCTGTGGAGGGACAGCAGGAGATACACAGTCTTCTAAAGACGACAGTATTTCTTCTGTATTGAGCTACTGCGTTAAACAGAAATGAGAAAGCAGACTTCTGCATCGACGAGATAGGAAATGGATCAAGGCCAAACACAGCATACTGGACCAGACTAGACCAGAGAGAACCAGACTAGATCAGCCAATCCAGACAAGACCAACCTAACCCAGCCTAGTTCAGCCAAGACCAAGACCAAGGCCAGACCAGACCAGACCACAACAGACCAGACCAAAACTGACCAGGTCAGACCAGTACCGATCAGACCAGACCCAAATGGACCAGGCCAGACCCGACACTCTGAGGGTATGATGCCCATGAGTGCTATGTCAGATCTCCTTCCAGTTAGCCTCCTGGATCACTTCCCTCCTGAGACACACACACACACACTCTCAGACATCCAAAGGGGCTCAGATCAAAGCACACTTTTATTGGGACTGAGATCACAGCATTTCATAAACCACTTGGTTTGGAGTCCTGAGGTAATTTGAGCAACACACACTCTTAAGACTGATTAGTACCTGAGTCTCCTCCTGAGACTCCTGAGTCTCTCTCCCTCACATACACACACACACACACACACACACACACACACACACACACACAAACAGTGTGTGTCACTGTGACAGTGAGGACACAACATCACATAGCCACAGCCGGGGTTCGATCTCACAACCTTCTGATCATGAGGCCAACGCCTTAACCCGCTGAGCCATCTGACCCCCATGTATGTTAGGTGACTAAACCCCATGTATGTTAGGTGACTAAACCCCATGTATGTTAGGTGACTAACCCCCATGTATGTTAGGTGACTAACCCCCATGTATGTTAGGTGACTAACCCCCATGTATGTTAGGTGACTAACCCCCATGTATGTTAGGTGACTAAACCCCATGTATGTTAGGTGACTGACCCCCATGTATGTTAGGTGACTAAACCCCATGTATGTTAGGTGACTAACCCCCATGTATGTTGGGTGACTAACCCCCATGTATGTTAGGTGACTAAACCCCATGTATGTTAGGTGACTAACCCCCATGTATGTTGGGTGACTAACCCCCATGTATGTTAGGTGACTAACCCCCATGTATGTTAGGTGACTAACCCCCATGTATGTTGGGTGACTAACCCCCATGTATGTTAGGTGACTAAACCCCATGTATGTTAGGCGACTAACCCCCATGTATGTTAGGTGACTAAACCCCATGTATGTTAGGTGACTAACCCCCATGTATGTTGGGTGACTAACCCCCATGTATGTTAGGTGACTAACCCCCATGTATGTTAGGTGACTAACCCCCATGTATGTTAGGTGACTAACCCCCATGTATGTTAGGTGACTAAACCCAAACCGCGACCAAACATACCAACTAAAATAAACAGATTCAAAGGCAGCCTTAAACAAGGTTGTGGCAGTTTTTATTACAGTGAACAGAAGAATGTTCCATAGCTTAGGGCCTCTGAAAGAGAAAGCTTTTCCCCCAAAGATTTAGGTTTGCAGGAAAGCTGCTGAAGAGCAAAAAAGGGCAGAGATAATAGAACAGGAGTGTTGTTGGGGGCAACAAGATTGCAAAGACACTCTGGTGCCACAGACCGAAGTTTGGAGTCATTGAGGACACTTTCCTCTCCGCAGCGCAGACATGGGTTTGTTCCTTGAAGAGGGTCTTTCATCGCCTGACTTGCTCTCTCTCTCTCTGATGTGTCCAGGTCTTAGTCATGCAGTAAGAACTCACAAGAGGTTTTCATAAAGAGCGGTTCTTGAAAGTCTGTCTGCTTTGGCTATTTAGTACTGAATAGTACATATGGGAGGCTTGTGAGAAATACTCACTCATGTTTGAGAGTCTATGTCTTTGTATGAGTGTAACTACAAACCAGTAACATTAGTTTCAGAAACGTAAGAATATAAAAATAGACTAGTTCTGGTGGCTACAACCATTGCAGTTCCTTGTGTTCCTTTTCTACCAGATTATATTTTAGATTGTTTGAACTTTACCTCAAATAAATTGCTTCTGTAAAGCATGAAATTATGGAATCCATGATGAGTCATGAAGTGATAACTTTTATGCTACATTTACACATTTACGTTACATTTATTGATTTAACAGGTGCTTTTATCCAAGGCGACTTCCACGAGAGAGCTTTCCAAAAGAGCATCGGTCACTGATCATGACAACGCAACACAATATATATTGTGTACGCAATGTAAACAACAATGCTAACAATTCAAGTCCATTCAGTGGAAAGGGGCCCAGGTTTTTCCTGACCTGCAACAGGCAAGGAATAATAGGAATAGTTTTCAACGATACATCTCTATGAAATAATTCATTGCTGGCTGATACCCACTTTTTTATACTTGTACACTATATTACCCTATTTGTTTAATCTATGCACCTTCCTACCAAAGTAAATTCCTCGTCTGTGGAACCACATATTCATCATAGTGAATAAAACCCAGATTTATTGATTAAATCGGGATGCACTTATTTCTGTACAGCAGTTTAAACTGATACTGAAACCATGACTGAACGCCATGATTCATTAATTCGCTTCAAGGATCTGTATCAACATAATTAACTAAATGCTCCTTCCAGTCCATGTGAGAATGACAGATATGCAATCTGCATAGGTCCCTCTGGTTCTGAGGGCGGGACTTTTCCAACCTGTCAATCAACTGCATGTTTATCCCAATCTCTGGGAAACACTCAGCATTGGAGAGGAGATTCAGACAAACTCACCCATAGAGGACATTGGAATTACTTTTTTTTAGATTTGATTCATTTATTTTCACTTTGTGTACACAGTGCCTGCCTGGGATTTCATATAAAAATTCAACAACTCAACCCTTCAAGTTTGTCCTTAAAATATGCCAAAACCCAGAGGCAATACCTGAAGATAACTAGTGTTGACAGCAAAGATAACAAGCTACAAAATCACCCACTGTGCTAATCGATGACCCACGTCAACTTTTATGGAATTTACAGAACAATAATAATATTACAATTATAATTATATTATAAAAAATGACATAGTTATTTTTATTCTGTAACTGCTTTTATCCAAACCAACAGGGAAATGTAGCATTTAGTGAGCGCAGCCAACAGCCCAGAAGCATTACAGTAACGGTGTTAAAGTGGTTTAGTAACCGGCCAGACGAGTAACGAACAGTCTGTGAATAAACAGGTATGATGCAACAACTCAACAGCTGCACTGATTCAGTCCAGAGGGAAGACAAGTTGCAACCACAGCAACATCTTCACATGTACGACATCGTCAAATTGCTCAGGTGCCGGCTGTGTTAATTACTAACTGCAGATAACATTGAAGCCGACACACTAAGCTCTGTGGGAAAAGCCAGATACATCTATATAAACCCACCTGAGAAATAGACGACTGTTGAACAACTGTAACTCAATCAGTCCAAGTGTCTCTGTGGATAGCTCCCAAAAATACAGCTAGACAGAAAGCAGAAAGGGGGGGGGGGGGTGAGGAGGGAGGGAGGGAGGGAGCGGGGGGAGGACTGAGAAGAACAGCATGTGCTGCTTCATGCAAATGTGCAAATTAAAATCAACCCACTTTAATGAGAACATCAAAGACACAGGAAGCTACAGGACTGAAGCTGAGGCAGAGAGAGACTGAGAGAGAGAGATATAGAGAGAGACCAAGAGAGAGAGAGAGAGACTGAGAGACTTAGAGACATAGAGAGAGAGAGACATAGAGAGAGACTGAGAGAGACTGGGAGACTGGGAGACATAGAGACACACAGAGAGAGAGAGAGAGAGAGAGAGAGAGAGAGAGAGACATAGAGATAGAAAGAGAGACTGGGAGAGAGACATAGAGAGAGACAGAGACAGAGACTGAGAGAGAGACATAGAGAGAGACAGAGACAGAGACTGAGAGAGAGAGACTGGGAGAGAGACATAGAGAGAGACATAGAGAAAGAGACTGAGAAAGTGACATGGAGAGACTGAGAGAGAGACAGAAAGATAGAGAGAGACTGAAGGAGAGATACAGAGAGAGAAACATAAAGACATAGAGAAAGAGAGACATAGAGAGAGAGACATAGAGAGAATGAGAGAGCGCAAGAGAGAGACCGAGAGAGAGAGAGATACATAGAGAGAGACATAGAGAGAGACTGAAAGAGACTGGGAGAGACCGAGAGAGAGCCAGAGAGAGAGAGAGACTGACTGATACATTGCAGTGAGACAGAGACTGACTGAAAGAGAGACACAGGGGAGAGAGAGACAGCGAGAGAGAGAGGGAGATTGTGAGAGATATTGGGAAGACAGATAAATGGGTAGAGCGAGAATAAAAGAGAGAGACAATGAGAGAGAGAGACAGATACTGAGAGCGAGAGAGACTGAGAGCGACAGCAACCCTTCCTCAGAGACGGGCAGACTGACTCTCCTAGCTTTCCCACAGCAGTCTATAATAACACAGGGATCCAGTCTGCACTTAATTACTTTCTGCTATCAGCCCGGAGATTAGATCCACACGACAGACCAGGCTGACAGCCATCATCACAGGGCTGTGTTCACACTCTGAACGACTTGACATTTATGTAGGCGCTGATTCAGACACAATGTCAATGGAACTAGACCTCTAACATCCCTGTTCTGTTACACAAGCAGAACTGAAGGTGTCACCTCATCCTGTTAGTAAACAGATGAATATGACAATGACAATTCACATTAAAAGGTTGCAAAGATAAACAGTGTAAATACAGTGTACAGTGTATCATGTAGGTATAATCTGTTTCATGTTTAGTTCAACCCAGATCTTCAGGCTGTTTCACTGCCACTTAGTGCCAGCTTAGTGGTTAGAGCATCTGACTGCAGAGCCAGAGGTTCAGTTCCCAGTCCCACACACTCTCCGATGCTTTGGATGAAGGGGTCTGAAGAAGAGATTTATTTGTATTAAATTATTAAATTATTGTATTATTTTTATTTTATTAAAAACAAAACCTTTGTTCTCTCATCCACGTTCAGAAACAGCAGCTGCGGCTAAAGCGTTAGCATCATGAAGATAGTTTGAGTCGGCTAAATACTTGGACATATCAGTAGATAGAACAAACTTCAGGGACGTTTAAATCATAGTGATTACGACTGATTGTCCAATTTCTTCTCTTTTTAGGTAACTTTTCAACTAGAGGCTGCTACAGCCGATCACCGTTCCCAATTGCTGGGGAAATTACCAGGTAGCCGTTTCATTCTCCACTTGATTCTTAGTATTTTCAACCGTAAATAAGCATCGACAAGTAGTGTCCTAGGAGCTTTTCTGGAGCTTTTCTGCTGACGAAAACAGCTCACACAATCTCCCCAGACATTGTGCCTTCTAGTGGCTATTACTCTAGGACTAAACCAGCAAGGTGGTAGGGGTGTTTTTAAAGGTCTTATTCAAGCACAGTGATGTCTGATCCATGATCCATGGTATGAATACATGAGGAGGGAGAGGTGTTCCCTGGCAGGTAAGACCAGCAGGAAGCACCAATCAGCAGCTCAGTGAATCCACACTGGAACCAGGACTAATCAAACTGAGTGATGCAGCAGAATCTCACCTGTGCTCTGACAGTGCTCTGATCCTCCTCTGTGTAAGGGCCAGCACAACCTCACCTCCCCCCACACACACGCACGCACGCACGCACACACACACACACACACACACACACACACACACACACACACACACACACACACTGCCCCGGTCACCATGACCCCCATCCATACTCCTCCCCTTGGCCTCTCTCCATCCTGCACCTGCCCCTGTCTACTGCCTCTGCCACCTGCCTCTGTTTCCTGCCTCTGGCTCTGCTTCCTGCCTCTGTTTCCTGCCTCTGGCTCTGCCCCCTGCCTCTGTCTCTTGCCTCTGCCCCCTGCTTCTGTCTCCTTACTGCACTTAATTACAGTGCCTTACTGACTCCAAAACATCTGAGCAGAGCAGGACCTCTACATCCAGATCAGGAGAATCCTTCCCTCCCTGTCTCTGTCTTTCTCTGTTTTTCTGTCTCATTCTCCCTTTCTCTGCCCCCACATTTTTCACTTATTTGTCTTTCTTCTTCAACCTGTCCTTTCAACCTGTCCAGCTCTGTCGTTCTTTCCCGTCTCCCCACCCCTTCTCTCCCCTTCCCTCTCCCCCCCTCTCTTCCTCTCTCTCTGGCACCTCCTCCCTCCATCTCTCTGCTGAGCAGGTGAGGCACCAGGCTCGTCAGACACACCCAGTCATCAGCCCTGCATGCTCCCAGCTCGTTAATGAAATCATTATCACTATTAAATAACAAATCATAAGAAGCAGTGACGCTGAGAAGTGAGAATGTGCTGAGCGTCTGCCTGATGTCCTGACAGCTGAGCTGAGGCAGTGTGGATGAGGACGCTGCTCAGTCTCAGGTGGCTCATTTACAGGTGCAGAGCAGGTGTGGAACACTGATCTCAGCTCTGTTTTATCATATTCACCATAACTCTGTTCATCATGCCTGTAATGAGCGGGTAGATCGATCGATCGATCGTTCGGGAACTGACTGGTTCATTGGTTGAGGGACCAGTTGATTGGTTGATTGAGTCACTGATGAGAGCAGCTGATTGGTGACTCTATCCGGGGTCTTACCTTGGGGTACTGCTGGACCGGAATGAGGACTCTCTCTGACAGCTTGATGTTCTTGTTACTGATGACGTCCAGGTATTTCTTCACATCTCCGTCCTTCCTCAGCTCGTCTCCTTCGTACTTTTCAATTTCTGAAGGAGAAAGATCACACCAGTCTGTGACCTGCATTTATACGCTACAAACATTGGTTTTCAATTACAGATATCAATGCAGAAGAGTCATTTACCACATACCACTTTCATAATGGAGGTGTAACTACGCAACTTTACAATGAAACGATCCTTGCACTAAGCGTGAGCGTGCAAGGAAGATGAAAGTTCCCTATGAAAGTCAGTTCTGTGAAATGAACAAAGCGATGCTACCTGTGGCTACCAAGACAAAACACTTCAATGGAACACAATTCAAAACACTCCACGTGTGACACACACCCCCCCCAAACCCCCGCCCCCCCCCCCCCCACCCTCCAGGCATCATTCTTCTGTGCCTGACCTGCCCAGCGTGCTCCGCATCACTTCCTGTCTGTGTGAGAGGGAGACCCTGTATAGCTGCCACTTTGAACAGTCATTTCCTGCCTGATGAATTTTACAGCTCTTGTGAGGATTGAGTGAGATGCTAGGAGCCAGGAGCCATTAGGAGGGCTTCAGATGAAGCTGTAACCTGGGTTCCTGGGGGTGGGGGAGAGGGGGGGGGGTGGAGGAGGGAGGGAGGGAGGGAGGGAGGGAGGGAGGGAGGGAGGGAGGGAGGGAGGGAGGGAGGGAGGGAGGGAGGGAGGGAGGGAGGGAGGGAGGGAGGGAGGGAGGGAGGGAGGGAGGGAGGGAGGGAGGGAGGGAGGGAGGGCATAGAAAGGGAGATAGAGGCTGCTTGTGTAATCTATCACTCTCCCCTGCTCCCTGTTCATTTCTCTTCTTTTCTCCCCCCCCTCCTCTACTTCTACCTTCCTCTCCTCTCTTGTCCTCTCGACTTCCGTCCTCTTTCATCCTCCTTCCTCTTTTCAGCCATGAACAACAGCAGACGCAGGGTTGGATCGTATTGTGAGGTTGTGGACCGTATGAAATAACTACCTGTTCAGTCTGGCTCAGTCCAATCACAACACCCAGATGAGTTCCAGCGTGGAGGCAGGTCTGCCTGCCACCTCTCTCTTTCCCTAAAGCCTTTTCATTTGCAGCCGGGCAAATTGGCATAGATATCACAGTGCATGAATCCTGTAGGAAGAGGCGGGGCTGGTATCTCTGCAGATCCAGGGCATGGCGTGCCTCAGCGACCAGGCTTCCCTCTCGGTTAGCTGGGCTGACGAGTAGAAATGGCTTTTTTAAGGGAGGTGAAGGAAGGTGGGGAGGGAGGGGGGGAGGGGGGGGTTAAGTGCTTGGACATGGTGCATCCAGTGAGACGACTAAAGCAAGGTCCGCTGAGTGTGAAATGTTAGCTGCAGTCTGTGTTGTTCTCTGGAAGACAGACTAGCGAGGCCGGAAGACCCAGCTCCTCATCCTCTGCTTGCCCTGTTTCAGCTGCTTGGGATGTTTAACTGGCTTCACTATCGGAATATCTGATGTTTTGTCCTAATTATCCAGTTCAAACTGGTCTGGTTATTCGCAGCGTAGTTTCCTTCCTGTCCTCAGCCGCCCCTTTCAAAGAGAGTGACCGACGAGGAGCAGAGGTGGGATGTACCTGCGTTCCAGCAGGTTTGAACACAGTGAAGGAACACAGAGGAGAGGTAATGTGCTCATTCAGCGGGCAGGTGGGGGGGGGGGGGAGATTTCTCCGCAGATGGAGTTGGACGGCCCACTTTCAGATGACAATCTGTTCGATTGTAGTCAGCAGAGTGCGGCTGACGATTGGAACGAGAACAAACCCCGAAACCCTTTTCTACACCCCCGCCCCCTCTCCCCTCCCCCCACAGCTGACGAGGGACAAAAGCAGCTAAACCAAAACCAAGCCGGAAATCAGAAACCTGTGGAGGACGTCTCGCTGCGAGGACGCTTCTTAATAAGGGAAGGAGGGTTGAGAACTGCCAATCAGACAGGCGGCGGCAACAAAGACAGACTCATCTTCTCCAAACAGACCGCTGCTCTCTCTCTCTCTCTCTCTCTCTCTCTCTCTCTCTCTCTCTCTCTCTCTCTCTCTCTCTCTCACTGTCTCTCACTCTCTCTCTCTCTCTCTCTCTCTCTCTCTCTCTCTCTCTCTCTCTCTCTCTCTCTCTCTCTCTCTCTCTCTCTCTCTCTCTCTCTCTCTCTCTCTCTCTCTCTCTCTCTCTCTCTCTCTCTCTCTCTCTCTCTCTCTCTCTCTCTCTCTCTCTCTCTCTCTCTCTCTCTCTCTCTCTCTCTCTCTCTCTCTCTCTCTCTCTCTCTCTCTCTCTCTCTCTCTCTCTCTCTCTCTCTCTCTCTCTCTCTCTCTCTCTCTCTCTCTCTCTCTCTCTCTCTCTCTCACTCTCTCTCTCTCTCTCTCTCTCTCTCACTCTCTCTCTCTCACTGTCTCTCTCTCTCTCTCTCTCTCTCACTGTCTCTCTCTCTTTTCTCTCTCTGTCTCTCTCTCTCTCTCTCTCACTGTCTCTCTCTCTCTCTCTCTTTCTCTCTCTCTCTCTCTCACTCTCTCTCTCACTCTCTCTCTCTCACCTCTCTCTCTCTCTCTCTCTCTCTCTCTCTCTCTCTCTCTCTCACTGTCTCTCTCTCTCTGTCTCTCTCACTCTCTCTCTCTCTCTCTCTCTCTCTCTCTCACTGTCTCTCTCTCTCTCTCTCTCACTCTCTCTCTCTCTCTCTCTCTCTCTCTCACATGGGGTGTTTCTAGCACCGGCTTCTATTTTGGGGTCGGCTTCGCGTTTCCGCGGCGGCGCTCAAATCTGTGACAGCTTCGAAACGCGGGGAGACTTTCCGTTGCGGAAATGCTAATGTGCTGAAGTTAGTCTCGGTGGGGGGAAAATAACTTCAAACCTCCTCTAGCTGCACTTATCAACACAAAACACTCTGGCGCGCCAACTGAGAGAGGCTGGCACGAGGAAAGCAACCACTCTGATCTACGTGCCAACATTCAGAGACCCTGAATAGAGGAAGCTGTGGCTTAGTGGGAGACACCTCCCACACGTGGCCTTGCTTGCCCCCGCCCCCACCACCCCTCCCACCCCCCCCCACCCCCCAGACTGCTCAGCTACCCCCTGGTTAAACCATGGGAGGGACCTCAGCGACCCCACGACCCCAGACATCTGCTGGCCGCGTATGCGCCATCTGGTTTTCCTGACACCTGCCTTCTCCAGGGCGCCGGCGACAGCAGCACGTGACCCCTGGCCAGGAGCGGGGCTTGGAAAGCCAAGCGGTGACTTTTTGCTTCTTGAGTATCTGGAACAGCCTAGCGAGGGAGAGGAGGACTCTTTGGGGTGGTTTGATTCGAGGCTCTGGATCCTCCTCTCACCATGTGCTCACTGAGTACAAACTGCCAACACCTTGTCTTTGTTCGGGAAAAGAAAACGCTCGTGATTTGGAGACACTAATCTATCAGCCGTGCCAGAAAAGGCATGGCCACGCATTTTCTGACAGCTTTGTAAGGAAATATCATCGCTTCTGTTTAACCCCTGCCCTATCTCTCCTCCTCACTCCTCACCTCCTGCTCTACCTCTCTCTCTCTTTCTCTCTCCCCCATTCCCTCTCTCTTTCTCTCTCTCTAACACTGTCCATATCTCTGACTCTCTCTTCCCTGCAAAGGGACCTTTCTTTGTTAGAATGTGCTGAGTGGAAAAGGCCCTTTGTCTTCCCGTGGAATCGCACCACCTCCTCCGCAGCACCAGACGACTTCTATCATAGTCGGTTGTCTTTGAGCACATTACTGAATCGATGTAATTGACCCCCAGAGACGAGTGTGCGTACCGGAGCTAATGCATCACATCCCCGGAAGGCTTAGGGATACTGCAGGCCCCAATTTGCAGGAGGATTTACTGCTGGAATTCAGGAAAGTACACGTCTCCATGCTAAGGAAGAGATCACTGAGGATCCACATAGTCCAGTTTGGGACCCACAGGGGCTGGGTTTCTTGATTGGGAGTCAGATGGCTCAGTGGGTTAAAGCGTTGGGCTCATGATCGGAAGGTTGTGAGTTCGATTCCTGGCTGTGGCTATGTGACGTTGTGTCCTTGGGCAAGGCACTTCACCCTACTTGCCTCAGGGAGAATGTCACTGTACTTACTGTAAGTCGCTTTGGATGAAAGTGTCTGCTAAATATATAAATGTAAAGTAAATGTGTGCACAGTAGGTCTTCTGGGAGAGACAGACAGGACTAGCGGTGTAGTCTGCAGGCCTGTGCTGCCTTAAACACCTCTGAAGCACCAACATTCACTTGAGCTCCCCTTTAAACTGGATCAGCCATCATGAAGCAGCTGAATGTTGTGGACTGTTGTGGAGCACAGATGTGTTCTCAGCATGGGGGCAGGGCAACAGCAGACCTGGATCTTGACAGACATTAATCAAGGCTGAGCAGTGAAGATCTTCAGGGATGCTTCACAAAGCAGCATGCGAGGAAGACACCTCCTTCCAGAAACCTGTAGGTGTTCAAGACTAGTTTGGTGGTACAGAACCCATCAAGGAAAGGTTCTTCATACCTACATTGCAGGATCTCATGCATACCAATGAGATGTGTTCTAATGGGTGTGGATTGTTTGGACATAGCCACATCAAATTAGACTACTGAACATTTAATCCATGTTTTCTTTCCCTCTCTTTCAGAGAATAGTTCTCTTAATTTTACGATAAGAAGCTTCCTTAATGGACCCATAGCCAGGGGGGGAGTCCTAGGATGGGTGAGGTGGGGGGATGTGAATCTGTCAGTCTGAATTACACCACCAAGCCCAGATCAACTGTGGTCAAACAACATTCTGCTTCACACTATGGCTACAGCAACACACCAGGACTGTACCCTGAACACAGCAACACACCAGTACTGTACCCTGAACACAGCAACACACCAGTACTGTACTGAACACAGCAACACACCAGGACTGTACCCTGAACACAGCAACACACCAGGACAGTACCCTGAACACAGCAACACACCAGTACTGTACCCTGAACACAGCAACACACCAGAACTGTACCCTGAACACAGCAACACACCAGGACTGTACCCTGAACACAGCAACACACCAGGACGGTACCCTGAACACAGCAACACACCAGTACTGTACTGAACACAGCAACACACCAGGACTGTACCCTGAACACAGCAACACACCAGTACTGTACCCTGAACACAGCAACACACCAGTACTGTACCCTGAACACAGCACCACACCAGGACTGTACCCTGAACACAGCAACACACCAGTACTGTACTGAACACAGCAACACACCAGGACTGAACCCTGAACACAGCAACACACCAGGACTGAACCCTGAACACAGCAACACACCAGGACAGTACCCTGAACACAGCAACACACCAGGACTGAACCCTGAACACAGCAACACACCAGGACAGTACCCTGAACACAGCAACACACCAGGACTGTACCCTGAACACAGCACCACACCAGAACTGTACCCTGAACACAGCAACACACCAGGACTGTACCCTGAACACAGCAACACACCAGGACTGAACCCTGAACACAGCAACACACCAGGACAGTACCCTGAACACAGCAACACACCAGGACTGAACCCTGAACACAGCAACACACCAGGACAGTACCCTGAACACAGCAACACACCAGGACTGTACCCTGAACACAGCAACACACCAGTACTGTACCCTGAACACAGCAACACACCAGGACTGTACCCTGAACACAGCAACACACCAGAACTGTACCCTGAACACAGCACCCTGCTGTAGACACCATAGCTCACAACACTCAAAAACAGGCCGTGGAAGAACTCAGGAATACTCTGATGAAGTGAAAGCTACATGCTGCTATCGAAACAGCCATCCACCGTTGGACTGCAAACCGTGCAGGGCCAGGACCCAAACAACCTGACAGGAACAGAGGCTCATCCAACATCCTCTAAAACCAAACATACCCCAACCATCTGCAAATGACACTCCTGACGGCACGGATCCCTCAAGCAAACTATGAGAGTGTTTGAATAAAAGCGGAGCTGCGTATTAATGAGACAGCCAAGGTGGAGACCGCTGGCAGATCCAGATGCTGCGGAAACAGACCTGCCCACCGCTGTGAGAGCAGCCCAGCCGGATGACTCAGCTCTGGGTAAATGCTGGCATCGGAACGCTCAGCACCAGATGAGCTCATCTGCATCACAATTAGCCAGTGGAGCAGGACTGTCAGGTGTTTCATCAACACGTACAGCCAAGGGGGTGGGAGTTCATGGTGGGGGTGTACACAGCAGTAGACTCATGTTAGCACATGAACACAAGTATGCAACCAAACCCCTTCTGAGCCAACCAAACCCGCCTCTGCTGAGAGGGGAAGGCAGCCTGGAGATGTGGTTGACCCCTCAATTACAATCATGCTCTCCGGTGCAATCACCGGCCTGTTGTGTTCCCCGGAGACTGGAGAGGCTTTTTCTGACGGCAGTTGTTGTCACTACTTTATTAGCCTAACAAGGGTCAAGCAGCTCTCTGGCTTGGCTTGCTGCAGGGAAACTTTGGAGCGGAGAACACACCAAAACACAAACTGTGTCCAAACACAAACCGTCTCGTTTCCATAGACACAGATGGGTTGACATCCATTGTAACTATAGTAATTATAAAAGGTGCCAATTCCATCCTAACCTCCAGCTGGTTACAAGGATGACAACAACAAAACAACCCTGGAGTTAACACTGTAGCACAGGAACACAATCACATTCTATTCATTCATGTATTTAAGTTGAATGCATCTTAATTATTCTCTTAACAAGGTGTCGTTAGCGATTGGTGTACCTGGCAACATTCAAACAGATGGTTACCTAGCAGGCTGTCCTCATGCAGCGAACTTGAACACCCATTAAAGATGCCTTAAGTACCCCATATCCAGATCTCTACTTCGGTAGACATCTGGTAACTAAAGAAGGTCATGGTTGATTAAAAAAAAAATGTCCTGATTCGGTTACAGTGAACCCAGGCATGATTCTGTGTAGGAAAGCCTTATTCCTGTTTATTAATAGGTATTGTTTGTGTGTTGGGCAGTCACCTGATGTGAGCTTCATGGCAGTCCAAGCTCAGGATTTTCACAGCTCCTAATCACACAAGTTCGACAAATATCTGTGGTGAATTTAGAGGGTAGTTACCATGGCAGGCTCCTTCTCCCTCACGTGGACACACTGTCTCTCCTCTCGACTTCTTTCTTTCACATTCATCCTCTCTTTCTCTCACTCCTTCTCTCGTCTGTCCTCCTCCCACCTCACGCCAGTTACTGCCTACACAGATGGGATTGTGTTGTGTAGTCAATCAAAAATGTATAATTGTATTAATTATTGTATAATTATGATAATTATCTGTATAGCCCTTTTTACAAGCAATGTCACAAAGGGCTTCAGATACAGTAGTGCTGTATTCTGTCTCTATATTCAGAGGTCATGAACCATAGCTGTGTCTGTCCCCTCCCCCAATTGTGTGTCCTTCTGCCTGGGCCGTGTTCCTTTGTCCAATGCAAGGTTTTAGCTTGACTGTTCACATCTTTTGGCTTCTAGTAAGAAAGGTTAAAGGTTAGTAAGAACCCCCCAAAATGATCATTTGATTGGTTTTGACACCTGTTAACAGTCATCTGATGTCCTGATGTGTTTCAGATGTGGGGGCTGACCAGTGAACAGGTCGCTGGATCCACACGATCAATGACGCTCTCCGCATGGTTGTGTTGAGCCTTCAGGTACTAGTTATGGAGGCTCAGAAGCTGGGAATACAGCTTGTGAATGCAGCTTGTGGCAAGATCTCAACCACGGAGAGAGAAAGAAGTCTGGAAGTCTTTTGCTTGGAACAAGCAGAATTTAAATGTAAAATTATCAACAAAACGCACACTTGTTCCTCTCGCACATCAATCGACAACCCTCACCCCCCCGCACACACATACACACACACACACACAAATACACACCCACACGTAGGCAAACACACACACAAACCCTAAAACAGGTCATGATCACGAGCATATTTTGTTCTCTTCCAAGTTGGATCTTTGAGCATCAAAGCAAGTCATGAATATTCTCTTTCTTCACTTTCCCTATTAATCTCTGTGTCTAATAATACCAGTAGGGCCAATAGTACCCATATAACACTCTGTTATTCAGTTAATGTCTCGCAAAGCAAATCTTGTCTCGTAATTACTGCCTACTGGTTCACTCATTCAGTTTCCAATACTACAATGGGATCTTGGAAAGGCCGATTAGAGGGACTGTGATGACAGGAAGCCCGCAGCCTCTTTAATGTGCTTAATCTTGACAAACGCACATCCCAAATTAGCCATGAGAACCACAGAACCTTCTCCACTCTGTGAATGTGCGGTTCCTTAGGCCCAGCGCTGCTGCTGATGATAACCACGATAGTGTGTCATATTTTGATGATGAAGTCCTTTTCCTGGATCATTCCCATGAACGCTGCCACCCCAAGTCCTTCTTCATGCTGCAGTCATCATACTGGGAGGATACCATGCCCAAACACCACTGGTTTTTCCATTCAAATTCAATGACCAACATGCATGTATCCTGAGGAAGAAGTTCATGGAACAGTTTAGAAGCAATCAGTTTAGATGTTTATTTTAACATACAGGACGAAAGCGTTCTTACGACGACTTGTTTTTCGCCTTGACAGTCTAGTATATGTCTTGATTTGAAGCTAAGCTACATTAAGATATGGACCGGTAGTAAACTTGATTTGATGGGTTACATAAGGTGGTGCCAGCTAGCATCTCGGAGACATACTGTGGGTTCTGCTGTTTGTAATGACTCCATCACTAAGTCTGTAATACGGCGGTGCCTGTGTTAGTCACGGACGAGAGCTGAGCTGATGTGTGGTAGTCAGGCTGCAGCTCACTGAGTCAGCGCAGGACTGTGGTCGCTAATCCATGTCTTCCACCACCTCTTCTCTCTCTGTTGTGGAATGACAGCGTCTAGCACTTCCTGACAAGCCTGGAACACAGCACCCCCTCTCCCTGAGACGCAGAGACAGCTCACAGGGAGTCCTGCATCTCTGTCAACATTATCAACGGTGGAACGACCTGTTTTGTAGACCTTAGACACCGCGCGTTCAGCTAATGACCAACACTGTGTTTAGCTAATGGGAAAGAACCCCAGCACATCACTGATAACAGCCACACTGTCATCTATTAACGGGACACGTCATCTTCATTTCATTCGATTATCGCTGGCAAGAAAATGGTTTAAGGGGTAAAGTAAGTGCGTAAAACACTTTCTCATTTGTAGTTAAAGTACTTCAACAGTAATCTGATCATCCTCATGTCTTGTACGATTTGCTAATGTGAAAAAAACATTCAAGATTCCAGGACTATTGATATTTTGACATAATTACTGTCATTTGAATGTAGATTATAATTCACATTTCAAAGTAAACTAGATTAGAAATATTTGCATATACAGTACACATATTCTGACATGATATATTGATTATATATTACATTATGTATTCAGATTTATCTGTCTGAAAAAACGCCAGACACAATTTAAGTAAATAACAGGTCAAGTTTCCCTCCAATGAGTCCACAGTATTTCTAGACTGCAGGGTTAGGAGATGGTCCCAGAACTGGTAAGAGTATCCTGGTTCAAGCAATAGCAGTGAAGTGTGGGAAAAATGCAGTGCAGTGTTTAGTTTTATGAAGTAAGACTTAACTAATTAGTCTAATTTCATTAGATTTACAATAGAATACCAAAAGCACTTCTTTTGTTTACTGGCATCAAACTCAAGTAACTACAATGCATTTCTTATTGTGAATGAATGAGACTAGAAGACTATTTTATTGATCTAATTTATTAATTCTGTTTGCAAGTTTCTTCTTTGTGTTGATCCTGATTTCAAGAGAGCTTTTAATGAGACATGTTGACTCATGTACATGATCCTGAGAGGACAAGATGTTTTGCTGTTTGATCGCACCTGGTTAAATTAGGTCAAAAGCTTGCTCTTAATGAGTTAATTGCTCAAATTCCTGAACATCGCCAGGCATAATTGCTCACTGTAACAAAACCACACGTTGACTACTGCATGCAAAGCAGCCGGTACAATCACAGCATAACCCCTGCCTCCATCACCCGGGTGTGATTGCATAAGAAACAAAACCTCAATTTAACCTTTTCCAATCAAAAGAATTCAACATTTTCAAACAGCATCAAAGATGACAGTGATCTTACCTTCAGCCAGGAGTCGCATTGCGTGGACAAACGTGGGGTCCAGCGTGTCTTTCTCGGCCATGAGCTCCGGCAGGTACTTCTCCTGCTCCATGCTGAGCTCCAGCTGGTGCTCAGAGATGCAGGTGAGACCACAGAGGGGATGAGTGGAGGAATGCAAGTCTCCGCTCCTCTACCGGGGGATGTTATCACAGCAGTAACCGCAGGAAGAAAAGAAGAACAAGACGTGAATGCCTCCAAGTCCAAGCGACGCTTCTCTGACAAATGGACGGATATCAGAGACTCATCTCCCCCCAAACCCCCAGCTCAGTCGCGGAGAATCACCCCCCCCTTCAGCTGCAGAGGGACTCCGTGCTCTCCGCCCCTTTCTAACACGATTGGTCGTATTCTCTCACGGATTGTTCGCCAAACGACAAATGGGTCTCTACACTATTATGGTAATACGGTCTGCGGAACCGTTCACTCCCCTTGTCGCTGTCCGCCGTGCTGGGCTCGCCCGTGGGAGAAGTCAAGGCTGACACGTACACCTGTTTAATTACGGAATGGCAAGATTGAAATGGTTCACACATTCCAGCCCCATCCCATTACCTTTGTTTAAGTTATGAAATTCGGTTTAGGTAATAAGACAACTGTTCAATTTGGTTTATATTGGATGCATTCATGTATTTATCATTTGTAATACTTGGTGAATGTAGGCTACATTACTGCGTTGCTTATTAGTTCACATGAGCACGTTTGGAAATGAGTGAGCTACACGCCCTCCCCTGAGCTTGTGTGGATAGAGGTTTAGAGTCATTTGCTTTTGGTACCACTATGAATTCTAATCAATGGCTTTGAACAAGCTTACACTTGCCAAGGTGGATTAGTGTGTGGTGACAAGTAGGCAGTGTAGCCACATAGGGAACACACACACATTTATATATGGGCACACACACTCTCACACACGTGCACACAGGGAGGAGAGAGAGGAATAGAAACGAGGGCCCCTGTGTTTGCTGATTCACGAGGGGGGGTTGAACTTGAGGCTTATATACGATTCAGGAGAGTCTAAATCCTGTCCCATCAAAAAGTAGCGCAACAGAATTCAGACAGAAAAAAATACAACAGAAGTCGTCCGTGAGTCATGACTTTCCCTCGGTCTCGACAGGCTGCTTGGGTGTGTGTGAGAGGCGCGATAGGTCATGGGACAGAGATGATGGTGCCGTGGTCTGGTTCTCACCATCGCTCTGGCTCGAGGCGGTCCGTCCTCTGGCTCCAGGAGCTGTCTCCGTGCACGGGCACTGATGAGGGAACGAGCCGCTCAGCAGAGAGCGGGAGAGCGTTTGAAGCCGCTGGCTGTGACCTGGTCATGAGGCAGGGTTGGGGGAGGGGAGGAGGGGTGAGGCTAGGGGAGATGGGGAAGAGTGAGCTCTCTGGGGACGCCACAGTTTATACATGAGTGTGTGTATTTGCTAAGAGGGAAAGGGAGAGATGGAGGAGAGACATGCTGAGGAGAGAGGGGGGGGAGAGAGGGAGAGACAGAGGAGAGAGGGGGGAGAGACAGAGAAGAGACATGCTGAGGAGAGAGGGGGGAGAGACAGGGAGAGACAGAGGAGAGAGGGGGGAGAGACAGAGAAGAGACATGCTGAGGAGAGAGGGGGGAGAGACAGGGAGAGACAGAGAAGAGACATGCTGAGGAGAGAGGGGGGAGAGACAGGGAGAGACATGCTGAGGAGAGAGGGGGGAGAGACAGAGAAGAGACATGCTGAGGAGAGAGGGGGGAGAGACAGGGAGAGACAGAGAAGAGACATGCTGAGGAGAGAGGGGGGAGAGACAGGGAGAGACATGCTGAGGAGAGAGGGGGGAGAGACAGGGAGAGACATGCTGAGGAGAGAGGGGGGAGAGACAGAGAAGAGACATGCTGAGGAGAGAGGGGGGAGACACAGGGAGAGACATGCTGAGGAGAGAGGGGGGAGAGACAGAGAGAGACATGCTGAGGAGAGAGGGGGGAGAGACAGAGAAGAGACATGCTGAGGAGAGAGGGGGGAGAGACAGGGAGAGACAGAGGAGAGAGGGGGAGAGACAGAGAAGAGGCATGCTGAGGAGAGAGGGGGGAGAGACAGAGAAGAGGCATGCTGAGGAGAGAGGGGGGAGAGACAGGGAGAGACATGCTGAGGAGAGGGGGGAGAGACAGGGAGAGACAGAGGAGAGAGGGGGGGGAGACAGGGAGAGACATGCTGAGCAGAGAGGGGGGAGAGACATGCTGAGGAGAGAGGGGGGAGAGACAGGGAGAGACAGAGAAGAGGCATGCTGAGGAGAGAGGGGGGAGAGACAGAGAAGAGGCATGCTGAGGAGAGAGGGGGGAGAGACAGGGAGAGACATGCTGAGGAGAGGGGGGAGAGACAGGGAGAGACAGAGGAGAGAGGGGGGGGAGACAGGGAGAGACATGCTGAGCAGAGAGGGGGGAGAGACATGCTGAGGAGAGAGGGGGGAGAGACAGAGGAGAGAGGGGGGAGAGACAGAGAAGAGGCATGCTGAGGAGAGGGGGGGAGAGACAGGGAGAGACATGCTGAGGAGAGAGGGGGGAGAGACAGGGAGAGACATGCTGAGGAGAGAGGGGGGAGAGACAGGGAGAGACAGAGAAGAGGCATGCTGAGGAGAGAGGGGGGAGAGACAGGGAGAGACATGCTGAGGAGAGAGGGGGGAGACACAGAGAAGAGACATGCTGAGGAGAGAGGGGGGAGAGACAGAGAGAGACATGCTGAGGAGAGAGGGGGGAGAGACAGAGAGAGACATGCTGAGGAGAGAGGGGGGAGAGACAGGGAGAGACAGAGAAGAGGCATGCTGAGGAGAGAGGGGGGAGAGACAGAGAGAGACATGCTGAGGAGAGAGGGGGGAGAGACAGGGAGAGACAGAGAAGAGACATGCTGAGGGGAGAGGGGGGAGAGACAGAGAAGAGGCATGCTGAGGAGAGAGGGGAGAGACAGGGAGAGACAGAGAAGAGACATGCTGAGGGGAGAGGGGGGAGAGACAGAGAGAGACATGCTGAGGAGAGAGGGGGGAGAGACAGGGAGAGACAGAGAAGAGGCATGCTGAGGAGAGAGGGGGGAGAGACAGGGAGAGACAGAGAAGAGGCATGCTGAGGAGAGAGGGGGGAGAGACAGGGAGAGACAGAGAAGAGACATGCTGAGGGGAGAGGGGGGAGAGACAGGGAGAGACAGAGAAGAGACATGCTGAGGGGAGAGGGGGGAGAGACAGGGAGAGACAGAGAAGAGACATGCTGAGGGGAGAGGGGGGAGAGACAGATAAGAGACATGCTGAGGAGAGAGGGGGGAGAGAGAAAAGAGAAGAAATGAGAGAGAGAGAGAGAGAGAGAGAGAGAGAGAGAGAATGCTACCAGCGTTGGACACCTTTCAAAGTGAACGCCTGGATAAGACCCCATCACCACACGGTGAGCCATCTGTCTGCCCAAGGCCCCAGACCATCTACATTCACAGTAACACGCAAGAAAAGCTGGATTTCTTTTCAAGGAGACTTTGCAAGATGGCCTTTATCTAATGGAGGAAATCATAACGTATCCGCAAGCACTTTCTCTTTGTGTCTTTGGGGCTGAGATATGCTGTTTCCTGTGCAGGTATTAGATTTAGAGATTACTTTGACTCAGGTCTGCAGTTGCCAGGTAAAATAACCATATCGGAGTCACATGAAACTGGAGCTGGAATGAATTCCTAGTTTTTAGACCAGGATCTTAACAACATGTTTGCAAAGGGAAGGAACAGCCGAAAAGACCGTCCAGATCCTATTCTGACCACACAGTCCTCAATAGTCTATAGGAATTTGTATTTGTAGTGTATAGCTTATTTTGATAACGTGTAGTGTGGGGTCTGTGCATAGTAATTGTATATGCATGGAATATCACAGCTCTCTAGTGGTCAACAAGTAGAACTGCAAATCTGTATAATGAAATATTCTATTTTGTTACAGATTTTGCCTATCGCTTGAACACTTTTTGCAAACCTTCGGCTCATCTTTACACACAAGCCCACAAGACACAACACTGGAACATAAACCATTCACATCTATGTCAAGTCGAAACTCTGCTATCAAAACCTAACAATCCCTTGTCAAAATGCCACTTCGGTGACAAAATGATCTACACTTGCATCATATGAAGACACTTTCAGATTAGCAGCACCACACTAGAGTACTTTGTAGTTGTACCACCTTAACTCACTGAACATCTTACCTCAAATCAGCTGTACGAACCTCTCCAGTCTGGATTCTGTCCTCATCACAGCACTAAAAGAGTGAGCACTGAAAGAAACTGCACTAGCTAAAGTTGTCAATGATCTTTTATTAGCCTCTGATGCAGGCTCGATTCTTCTCGACCTTAGTGCGGCATTCGACACTGTCGATCATCAGATTATCCTGGAACGTATGGAAAATTATGTTAGAATTTCTGGAACTTCACTCCAGTGGTTTAGATCATATCTATCTGATCACAGATCACAGTTTGTCCACTATAATGGCTGCTCATCCAGGAGCTCCCTTGTGAAATATGGAGTACCACAGGGTTCTGTCTTAGGCCCTTTTCTCTATACATGTTACCTTTAGGAAATATAATTAGAAGTTTTGGTGTACACTTTCACTGCTATGCAGATGACACCCAGTTATACCTCTCCCTTAAGCCTGACGAACTGCCTCATGCTTTGGAAAAATGTGTCTCCGGGATAGGAAATTGGATGTCAGCAAATTTTCTACTTCTGAATTCCGATAAAACAGAGGTGCAAATCTTTGGACCAAAGAAGTACAGGAACAATTTATCCAATCTTATCCTATATTTAAACGGCTTCAAAGTCTCTCAATGCCAGCTGGTAAAAAATCTAGGCGTCACAATGGATCCTGATCTCTCATTTGAGCACCATATCAAGCAAATTACCAGAACTGCATTCTTCCATCTCCGTAACATAGCTAAAATAAGGAACTTCCTCTTAAAGGATGATGCTGAAAAACCGATACATGCATTTGTTACATCCCGATTGGATTATTGCATTATTAATAAATTGTATTATTCTCCGGCCTTCCAAGTATCTGCGTAAAAAACTTACAGCGGGTGCAAAATGCTGCTGCTAAGCTACTGAGCAAAACTAGAAAGTATGATCACATCAGCTACTCTTATCTCTCTACACTGGCTCCCTATCCAAGCCAGGGCTGATTTTAAGGTTCTACTACTAACCTACAAATCTCTACATGGATTAGCACCACTGTACCTCTCTGGCCTTCTTGCACCTTATCACCCTGTAAGGACACTAAGATCCAAAGATGCTGGCTATTTGGTGATTCCCAAAATTAACAAAAAAACTTAGAGGTAAGGCATTCTCATATACAGCACCTCTTCTCTGGAACAAATTACCTGTTTCAGTTAAGGAGGCTGATACCGTCTCGACATTCAAAGTTAGGTTGAAAACATTTGTATTTAGTCGGTACTACGACTGTGAAAGTGTGTGGATGTGCTAGATGTTGAAGTTATTTTGGAATGTAATCCTGGATTAGTTAGAGACAACAGGGGACATGGCTTTCTAAAAATACTATCTTAGAGTTTTTCTTTGTTGGATACAGATTTATGTTCCAACTGAGGGAGGCTGGTGCTGTCTTGGTGTCTAAGGCTGTGTCAATAGCCCCTTTTTGGGTCTTTTTAATTGCTCCATTAGCCCACACTGACCAGTGGGGACATCATTCTTAATATTGCTATAACTGTTAGCTGTTCCTTCTTAATATTGCTATAACTGTTAGCTGTTCCTTGCACTCTCTAATATCTCCTCCCTCTCACTGTCCTCCCCTCCATACCTCCCCTTGGTATATGGGGTCAGAGCTCACAGCACATGCGTGGTCATCGGACAATGTTGGACCTCATGCCAGTGGACATCGATCTGAGATGGTCTTCCAACCCCGGATCTGGTCGCCAGTCGGACGTCAGTCTCCCTGATGGACAAGGAGAGAGTTCCCGGTCCCTTACCTCATCCCCCTGCATGTGATGCTGCGCCAATCATGGGCCCAAGCCCAGTGGCTGCCTAAACTGACTTTGTGCTACCTCAGACCCAAGTTGAGCATTGAATTTGATGCTTCAACAACTTATGAACTCTCTCTAGAGATATGACTGTTTAGCCTGTGTTCTGCTCCTCACTCTCCCCAACCGTCCCTGGAGGAGGGGATCCCTCACTGAATTGCTCCTTCCAAGGTTTCTTCCATTTTTTCTCCCTAGTGAGTTTTTCTGGGAGTTTTTCCTTGTCTTCCTTGAGGGTTTAGGTTGGTTGAGGGGCAGTTCTATGGGCATATGTGAAGCCCTCTGTGACATTGCTTGTAAAAAGTGCTATACAAATAAATGTTGATTTGATTTGATTATAAAACACTGCAGGATTTGTGTTTCTATTTTCATTGTTATTTTCTCAGTCTTCTGCAAACCTCAAAAGTAGAATTTCTGCAGTAATCAAAAAAGTTGTTTTTTTCTTTGCTTTGCAAAAACAAACATTATTACAGAAAAAATGAGCATAAAATTGAGCAACAAAAGGGTGAATGGCTATTGGGGGAAAACAATATCAACTTGTTTTGTGTATGTGTTCCGATGCTACTGAGTAGTGACTGAGGTTAGGATGGACTCTTTGCCCAGCCTCCCTCATGGTCAGGCTATGATCACATGGTCACACCAGATTAGCCCTGATGTCATCTGATCTCCACACTGGTCCTCAGCTTTGGTCCTGGGTGGGGTAGTGTGTGGTCCAGTGTGGGGTAGTGTGTGGTCCAGTGTGGGGTAGTGTGTGGTCCAGTGTGGGGTAGTGTGTGGTCCAGTGTGGGGTAGTGTGTGATCCAGTGTGGGGTAGTGTGTGGTCCAGTGTGGGGTAGTGTGTGGTCCAGTGTGGGGTAGTGTGTGGTCCTCAGCGGGTGTGTAATTTGAGCACAGTCTAAACACCCCATGGAGAAGGTGGCAGCGAAGGGGAAATGACAAATCTATGTTTTCCACCTAGAACCAGCATGTGGAAATGCAATATCCCACTCTGTGAATTATTAAGCAGTTTGTCTTCGTAAAGGAGAACGAAGGTTAAGGTCTGGTCAGTCTCATAACTAATGGATGTCTTGTGATGTGAGGGAGGCTGGGGGTGGGGGCGGTGGGGGGGGGGGGGGGGGGAAGCTATGCAAATAACCAAACTGTATGTTATCCTTCTTTTGTTTTGTTCAAACAAAGGATAACCAGAAGATTCTCTCAGAGTTATCCTTTTCTCGTGACATTTTCTGTCCGTTCACAATGAGTTGATACAGTTTGAATGACTTGATGAATCATTTATCTAAATTAAACTTAAATCCAAAGAGTGGGTAGTCTACACCTCTTTGTGGAATGACTGGTTCAGTGACTGCAAGTCTGAGTTCAATAGGTACAATATATTTTCTGAGGAGTCAAAAAGACCTCCTGCTGGTTAACAGATCCAGTGTTGATGAGCTGTCAGAGTTGCTTCTTAAGGACGTGGGGATTTGGAGTTATGATGTTTGGCTTTCCTGCTTGTCCTGCTGGCCGTTCATCATCTGTGTCTGCTAGCAAACAGACTAATGGTCTTTGTCTTCTGACTTCATGTCCAAGTTTAGTCACGTTTAAACATGCGTTTAATAACTGCCTCTGGTGAAGAAGGATCAACCGGAGCTGGGAAGTTCTGCTTTGTGTACAAGCAATTACTGTCATCCGTTGATGTTGTGAGGAAAGAGACAATAACACACTATAACGTCACCAAATTCAATTTACTCTGACAACGACTAATATCCAAAAGGCTTGTGTAATTTCCCTTTGAGGCACAGGAATATTAATAAAAAAACAAGATCTTTATAGTTTATTATTTGGAGCGTGCAATGACGGAGTACAAATTAAATTCTTCTGACCTTGTTTTTAGCATTACCTCCCAATTCATATTCAAACCACCCTGAAATGAAATGCCTTCACTGTGTTATGTTGTTATCTAGCTGTCTGAGAGACATCCAGGTCTGTAATGAAATATTGGAGATGAAAATGTTCCTGCAGGGAAAAGTTTGTGAAAGTGCTGAAAATGAGATTAGTGTCTCTGAACGCCATACAATCCTGACAGGCTGGTGTTTTCACCCTGACAGGCTGGTGTTTTAACTCTGACAGGCTGGTGTTTTCACCCTGACAGGTTGGTGTTTTAACCTTGACAGGCTGGTGTTGTAACCCTGACAGGCTGGTGTTTTCACCTTGACAGGCTGGTGTTTTCACCCTGACAGGCTGGTGTTTTCACCTTGACAGGCTGGTGTTTTCACCCTGACAGGCTGGTGTTTTCACCCTGACAGGCTGGTGTTTTCACCCTGACAGGCTGGTGTTTTAACCCTGACAGGCTGGTGTTTTCACCCTGACAGGCTGGTGTTTTCACCCTGACAGGCTGGTGTTTTCACCCTGACAGGCTGGTGTTTTAACTCTGACAGGCTGGTGTTTTCACCCTGACAGGCTGGTGTTTTAACCTTGACAGGCTGGTGTTTTAACCCTGACAGGCTGGTGTTTTCACCCTGACAGGCTGGTGTTTTCACCCTGACAGGCTGGTGTTTTCACCCTGACAGGCTGGTGTTTTCACCCTGACAGGCTGGTGTTTTCACCTTGACAGGCTGGTGTTTTCACCCTGACAGGCTGGTGTTTTAACCCTGACAGGCTGGTGTTTTCACCCTGACAGGCTGGTGTTTTCACCTTGACAGGCTGGTGTTTTCACCCTGACAGGCTGGTGTTTTAACTCTGACAGGCTGGTGTTTTAACTCTGACAGGCTGGTGTTTTCACCTTGACAGGCTGGTGTTTTAACCCTGACAGGCTGGTGTTTTAACTCTGACAGGCTGGTGTTTTCATCTTGACAGGCTGGTGTTGTAACTCTGACATGGTGGACTGCTGAGCAGAAAGAAAGATGGTCTGAACCATCACAGCTCCTTTACTCAGCAGGGTTAACAGGGTTCTCCCAGTGATAAAAGCAAGAGCCTGTATTTCCTTGAAGATAGACAGGAGACACATCATAGCGTTACAATAATGTGTTTATTAGTTGGCCCTACGTGGTTCTAACTTGATATAGGAGCCGTGCAAAACACAGCATATCTATCTCTGTTTCATCACCTTGACTTTGATACATGAGACCCTCATGGGGGGATTTACAGCGTTGGAAATGAGTATAGTAGTATTGTCCTGGACAGAGACATCCCATACGATTGAGTTTCCAAACTCATTAGTGAAAACCACATCTAAAGACAGAATCCATAGCGTTAGTGTATAGTGTTCTCAGCCTCCCAAAAGTCTCATTTAAAGCACAACCACTTTCTAGATCAATAACTCAGGCCGAAATATGAAACCTTCCAATTCATCAGTACCTTTGTGCATGTGCTTACTTATTTCCATTTATATCATTCTAATATCCTTGCACTTTACTCCTTTTACCCTTTTGTGAAGGTCTCTTTTGTAAAGCTCTCTCTTGTAAGTCGCTTTGGATAAAAGCGTCTGCTAAATGAATAAATGTACATGCAGGCCTACTACTTTGCTCTAACCGTTTTCTGTTTAACTTCATACTGTTACATTGATCCGAACTTATAAACTCCCAGCAGATCGAAATGTTTTATTGATTTGATGTATTTTTATTACCAAATGATACAGCCCTCTCTTAGGCCAAGGTGAGTTGGTTGGGTTACAATATGATGTGATTGCGTAAGAAGATCTTGATGCAGTGCAGGAAGAGTCACATGGGGGGTGCGGTGGCAGAGAAGTTAGTGCTCTCGCCTCCCAGCAAGGAGATCATGAGTTCGAATCTCGGGTTCGACCATGTTCTCTCTGGGTGGAGTCTGCATGTCCTCCCTGTGTTACCGTGGGTTCTCTCTGGGTGGAGTCTGCAAGTTCTCCCTGTGTTACCGTGGGTTCTCTCTGGGTGGAGTCTGCATGTCCTCCCTGTGTTACCGTGGGTTCTCTCTGGGTGGAGTCTGCATGTCCTCCCTGTGTTACCGTGGGTTCTCTCTGGGTGGAGTCTGCATGTCCTCCCTGTGTTACCGTGGGTTCTCTCTGGGTGGAGTCTGCATGTCCTCCCTGTGTTACCGTGGGTTCTCTCTGGGTGGAGTCTGCATGTCCTCCCTGTGTTACCGTGGGTTCTCTCTGGGTGGAGTCTGCATGTCCTCCCTGTGTTACTGTGGGTTCTCTCTGGGTGGAGTCTGCATGTCCTCCCTGTGTTACTGTGGGTTCTCTCTGGGCTCTCCGGCTTTCTCCCACCGTTAAAGACATGCACGTGGTGGGTTAATTGGACATCGTGACAACAGAATTGTCCCTAGTATACAGAAAAAAAGAAGGGAGAGGGGCGGGGGGTGGAAAATCTGAAGAAAAAAAAAAGTTGTCGAAGTTTGTTGTCCGAGTTTACCGGATGGTCACGTGTCCAAATGCCGCTCCTGTGGCGCTCAGGATTGCGGAGCTGCGAACGTGAATAGCGCAAGTGAGTAGAAATCACCGCTTCTTCATTCTTATTGTATGTCAAATCTTACTCATACTTGGAATACATGGAAAGGGAAGCTGAATGAAAGTACCAACTCTTTGGTCATTGTCCTGCTGCATTGGCACATGTAGCCCAGGTTCATCGTTCATTTGAAACTACGGTTTAGTGTAAATCATTCTCCAGCAAAATAACAAGTGCAATCGTGAGAAGGTCTGATGGTCTGGCCTTAATATCTTACCCACCGCTACTGTCTTACCGTTTTTTTCAGTGGCTTTCACAAATCTTCTCTTTTTTGAAAACACCTTCGCGATAAATATTACATTTTCGGATGTATCATATACACACAGTTATTCAAAACCTGAAGCTTTTCTTTGATAAGCTCCTGTGTACATTTCTGAACGTTACTGGCATATTGACAAACTCATAATAAATACAAACGTAAGATGGAAACAAAAAGTTGTTTATTAGAAAGGAGTGGTGTGTGTGTCATGAACTGTGATATACAGTAATATACACTATTTCCAACAATATTGGTTGAATGTCTTCTTCCAGTCACGGAGGTCTTCTTGTACCGTTGCACAGTACAGTCGCTCTGCACTGCAGTCAATGGATGCATGCGTGCTACAGTACATGTATTTGCATAGTATACTATAGTTTACCGTATGCAGCTGGGAAAAAAGGGTAAAGTCTTCTGTTCACACACCACCAAGACAAGAGGTCAGGATTTCTCTCAACATGTATCCAGCAGGTAAAGCACACACCTTCACAGGGGCGTTAAGCATGTTCATGTTCCTCTTGAGGTGTACAGCACGATGACAGCAGTGATAGTCGTCCATGGTGGAGCTTGGGCTATTCCAGAGGATCTGGCCCAGGCGTCGGTAGCAGGAGTCAAGGCTGCCGCTCGCCTTGGCTTCCTGGCCCTGAAGACGGGAGCCAGTGCCCTGGAGGCTGTGGAGCAGGCCGTGAGGACCATGGAGGATGACCCAGTGTTTGATGCAGGTACTTTGCTCTCTACAAAACTCCCAAATTGTCTTGCTATCTCATCCACATCTGTTACACTTCTTAATGTTATGACACCATCATGTTTTTTTTCTTCTTCACATTAAACGATAATTTGTACCCACATCTGTACAATAATATAACCTAATTGATAGTGATTCCAGGTGGTGGTACGGAGGTATAAGTACTACATGGGTGGTATGGATGTAGAAGTACATTGCGGTACAATAATGTTTTGTTGTTGGCCCTACATTGTTCTAACTTGATATATGAGCCCTGCAAAAGCTTATTTATCTGTTTCATCACCTTGACTTTGATACATGAGGCCCTCGTGGGGGGAGTTACAGTGTATGGCTTAGAAGTATGGAGGTTTTAGAGAACCTCATTTTGAACCCAGTAAGTACCTCACTCAACCCCTGAACTCCTTGACCCTTGAACCCCTGAACCCCACCCCTGGAGACAGAGCCCTGTCCCAGTAGACAGTCTAATCTGGAGGCTTCATGCATCCACTTTGCCCCAAACCAGGAGCAGCACGTCAAGAACTGCACTGAAAACTCCAGTAGTTCCGGTGGTTCAAAGAGCATCTCAGCTCTAGAAAACTTCCCCTAGTCTGTCCTGAGGTGACCCTGCAACCTGGCTCCTGAGCAGGAGCTGAAAGGCTTTAGAGGGCAGCCGCTGTCACATGACACCCAGCATCCTTCTGGGAGCCAAACAAGACACTTCATTAACACACTGGGCTTGTCTGAAGTCATCTCATTTGCGATGCCTAACTGCCACATTAGGTGAAATTGCGGCGAGTCCTTCAATCATTGGAGCGAAATAAGCTCTTCATCAGCAGGTCATTTTATACGCCCAGACAGACAGGAAGGAAGCAACGTCCAATCAATAAACAGCTAATGGATTCACACTTTAAAAGAGGAGGAATGGACTTAGAGTGATACCCACAAGTTGAGATGTGTGCTCGGATATTGTTATGTTGTGAGAGATAGTGTCTTAGACTGTGTCTTTATTCCTATTACAGAGCTGACAGTTTAATGTGATTTTTGATGTTGGATATTGAATTGATAGCAGTTCGTTATTGTGATACTGTGGCTCAGAATTGCTGAGGGAACTTCTGGATAAACCTGCACGTATTACCCACACTGAAGTCCACAGTTTGGTCTTGGAGACTCTTAAGTTATAGTTCAGGACTATAACAGTAATGATGGGGTTTCTTTGTTTAAGGTCATGGGGCGGTGCTGAATGCCGATGGAGAGGTGGAGCTGGATGCCATCATTATGGACGGCAGGACCCTCGCTGCCGGAGCCGTGTCTTGTGTGAGGAACATTGCCAACCCAGTGTCTCTGGCGAGGGCTGTGATGGAAAAGGTTATCTTTGTCTCTGTCTCTCCTCCTCTCTTTGCTCTTCCCTTTCTCCCCTCTCTCTTAATCTCTCGCTTTCTCTCTCTCTGTCTCTCTCCCCTCTTTTTCTCTCTCCCTCCCCCCTCTCTCTATCCCCCCTCTTTTTTCTCTCTCTCATCCCCCCCTTTCTCTCTCTCCCTCCTTTCTCTTTCTCTCTTTCTCTCTCTCTCTCTCTCTCTCTCTCTCTCTCTCTCTCTCTCTCTCTCTGTCTCTCTCTCTCTCTCTCCCTAAGGCAGCAGTAACTGTGTTCAGTCTTAGTATCGACCCAGAAGCTTAATCACCTGTCCACTCGTTCCACTTTTTGTGTTTTGTTTGAAAAACGACAAAATAGTGGATTTTGTTCCGGTTTTGTTCCCTTGCCAGATTAATTAAACCTCCTCGGAAACGTTCCGGCATCCAGCCAGCATGTCACCTTCAAAAGAATCTTTTGTATTTCCAGCCTTCTGGGTCGTTAACCAAATATAGACCCTCTACCCAGAACTGCTGGAGGTGAAAGGTCACACATTGCCTGGGAAAGGAGTAATGATTCCAGCGAGCGCTGGGGATGATGACATTGAGATGTATCACTGAGAAGGACGAGTGCTTTGTCTTTGGGCTTTCAGTAAGCAGCCTGGTGGCAGGTGAAGGACCACTGAACATTCATACTTTAGTTACACACACAGACGTAGAAACACACACACCCTTCACTGCAAGAGGTTTTCTGCAGACAACTAATTCCAAAGATCAAAGATATTCCAAAGATCAAAGATATTCTGCCATCCAGATGATGTTATGAACATCACTCTATGTTCCTATCCTGTGTTGCTGCCAACTTCTTATGCTGGAACTTCATATTGAGAATGACTCAACCAATATTCTTTCTTTTCTGAGTCATTCCCAGCCCGTTACAAGCCAGTGCTTGGGTACCTTCTCTCAGAAGCAGCCTTGGATTGTCCCCAACAGGCCCCTGATAATATAAAACCCTTTACAGGTAACCATGGCAGCAGCGTCCTATCCAAAACTCTCCTAAACTCTGCAGTCTCTCACAGGGAGCTGACAGTAGGTTGTTTGTCATGTGCTGCTAAGCAACAGCGTAGCGGCGAAGAAGACCCTCGTGTGTGAGGTTGTCGGGAGAGCCGGATGTTGTTTCCGTGGTAACGTCAGGTCCTTGGGACCCCTTTGAAAAGACCCTCTGTGTAAGTCCACTGATAGCATCCGATCTGGTCACCTAGGCAACGCCCACGGTACACCTTGTCACTCCAAGACAGCGGGAAACAGAGACTGATCGCTGTTAGGATGGATGCCCCAGGCTGCCCCCCCCCCCTTCCCCTGAAAGACCTTGCTAGTTTTTGCTGTGAGCGTCCAGATCTGTTGAAACAGCTCTGTATTAAATATTCATCAGGAGGGAGTGATCAATGCTCCTATCAAGATACACTGACCCTGTAATCTGGAGTGCACTCACTCTGACAGAGAAAAATCACTTTCATAATCGCTTAAATATTTGAAAGTTTCCTTAGAGGACTAATGGTCTCTGTGAGTCTCCTATCACAGGCTGTGGGGGAAGAAAGTTCCGGCAGCCCAGCTGTTTAACCACGGGGACAGGCGTGCGTGAATGTCATTTCAAACAATTCCAAATGGTATTGTTTTTATTAGGGTTAGTGATCCAAAGATCTCAACCTAGCGTGGTTTAAGTTGAATAATTGGAAATAGTTCCAACACCATTAAATTATATTCTGTGTTGTCAGGGCGATTCAATCTGTTATCTGGGTTTCTATGCAGGAAATGTGAATTATTTTCACAGCAGGTTTACCATAGAGAGATAGTATTAGTGAATTACCGTTGATTCCTGTCTTTCTTTTTCTCTCCATCTCTGTCTCTTTCTCCCTCTTTCTATCTTCCGTCCTCCCTCACTCTCTCTGCCTCTCCCCACCTCTCTCTCCCTCTCTCCTCTCTCCCCCCCTTCTCTCTCCCCACCTCTCTCTCCCTCTCTCAACCCCTCTTTCCCCTCCTCTCTCCCCTCCCTCTCTCTTCCCCCTCTCTCTTTTTTCTCTACCCCTCTTTCTCTCTTCTCTCCTCTCTTCCTCTCTCTACCCTCTCTCCCTCCCTCTCTCCTCCCTCTCTCTCCCTCCCTCTCTCCTCTCTCCTCTCTCCTCTTTCTCCCACTCCCTCTCTCCTCTCTCTCCCCCTGTCTCCTCCTTGCCAGAGTTGCTAAGTGTCTGAGGAAGGTGTCATACAGGAGATTCTCACGCAGCAGTATAGATTAGAGATGTGACTCAGCTGTCATAGATAGAGTTACTGCCCCACCATGATGGCCAGGTCAAGGTGATCGCAGATCTCAGCGCCTGGCAGACTTGCCACTCCTCTTAATTTCCAACCACATTTAGTCTATGGAATATGCAGCATTCATTCAGAGTTCATTTTTGTGAAATGTGCTGATATTTTTCTTGACCTCAAGACCTTATTAACGAGGCAGTTTGACTTGGACAGCAGGAAAAGGGTTTGTTTTGCAGCAACAGAACGTATCCTCGGGCATCTAACTCATAGTTGCTCTATGGGTTAACTACATCTCTGTTTCTTTAGAATATGCAGCTTTTAAATCTAAAAGACACAACTGAACATGGATACTCCTGTGCATCCATTTTACACTGAACGTGATCTCCGTTATTAATGACTCGTTCTTACATGATGTTTATTTCTTCTTCTGTGGTTTTGTTCCGTCTCAGACCGACCACGTCATGCTCACTGACAGAGGGGCCAACCGATTGGCTGCGAGCCTGGGCATCCAGGAAGTGTCTCCAGACAGCCTGGTGACGGAGCAGGAGCGGAGAGAGTGGGACAAGCACAGGAAGTACGCCAGCGGAGTGAAGGAGCTCTTTAACTCCCAGTGGTAAGGACCATCATGCCCTGCTGCAACTGACTGCAGGCTACGAATAAGATGAAAGCGTTAATCTACTGCAGTAGACTTCTCAGCTCACCTCTCACAGCCAGTGACAGGAAGTCCCAGCAGGTTTTGACTCTGATTGACTTGGTATCTTGGTATCTACGGTCCACTCAGAGCAGGCTGCTGCTGTTAAACGTGACTTGTTTGTGATGCAGTATCACAGGAAGGCAAGACGTAGCGGCAACAACCACCCGGAGATGTGTTGAATGGAGGGAGGAGGCAGGTTGGTCCCCTGAGAGGATGGTGTGTGTGGCGGGGGGGTGGGGGTGGGGGGGTGGGGCACCAAGCTGGCGACGGCGTCCAGGAGGGTGACGCGGCGGTGAAGTGACGGGAGACACCGTCGACCACCAGACAGCCGCCATGGCAACGTACAGCCGCCATGGCAACGTACAGCCGCCATGTCAACGTACAGCCTCCATGGCAACGTACAGCCGCCATGGCAACGTATAGCCGTCATGGCAACGTAAATGCTTTAGCACCGAGCTGTAGTGACAAAACCAGGAAGAAATGGGAGGGAAGAACTGAGAGGAGACGGATAAAGAGCTTTAATTTCATAGACGGTCTGATTGCTTGTGGATGAATGGAAGCTTGGTTGTGATTTTCTGTTCTGTGTGAGGGGAATACAAAAGTGAAGATGGGTTCAGATAGTAAATAGCTTTCTCCTCCAGTCAGGAGAAGCAGAAAAGCCAAGGGTGGTTGGATTTACATTAAATTACATTAATTTATTTAGCAGACGCTTTTATCCAAAGCAGCTTGTAGATCACTGATCATAACAATGTGAAAGTCCTCAAACATTGTGGGTGCTAAAGGGAAGAACCACAAGAGCATTCAGTTAAACAAGTTACAATTAAATAACATGAACCTCAAACGTGCAATAGTGTACCTGTAGGAAAGCAAGCAACAATACTGCACCTCACAGTGAGTACAAGAACTGGGAAACAAGAGCAACAAGTCCCTCAGCAGTAGTCACACAAAGCCTTTTCTTGAGACCGTAGGTGGTGGGTTGGGGTGTAAGGCTGGTGGGGGTGGTGGTGGGTTGGGGTTTAAGGCTGGTGGGGGTGGTGGTGGGTTGGGGTGTAAGGCTGGTGGGGGTGGTGGTGGGTTGGGGTGTAAGGCTGGTGGGGGTGGTGGTGGGTTGGGGTGTAAGGCTGGTGGGGGTGGTGGTGGGTTGGGGTGTAAGGCTGGTGGGGGTGGTGGTGGGTTGGGGTGTAAGGCTGGTGGGGGTGGTGGTGGGTTGGGGTGTAAGGCTGGTGGGGGTGGTGGTGGGTTGGGGTGTAAGGCTGGTGGGGGTGGTGGTGACTTTGGATCAAAGCGTCTGCTAAATTAATAAATGTAACTGTGAGACATGATATAGCCAGGTGCAGTCCAGTTCATCATGGAACCATCATGGAGGCTGGGCTAGTTTGTCCAGACCCCACCACCTTTCCACATGCCTCTCTGTTCTCTGTCGATTTTCTAGGTCTCTGTCTGTCTCTGGGTTTTCGTTCAGCAAATCTATAACAGCGTGACCATTCGAAACCTCTGGACTGAATTGGAAGATTCTCACTGTGATGAGAAATTTCAGACACAGGGACTCTGCTTTTACTGTTCGAACGAGCACTGCTGGATCTTGTTGCTGGATGGAATTGGATTTTATTTGTGGAGTGAAATTACCAACTCCTCCTAAAGAAACACCCCCCCCCCCCCAAACAAATCTAATATTTTCCAAATCTGTTCAGACTAGGAAGTACTACACTGTTGCTTGGCCCTGAATGGAAACTACTGCATGTTTACACACAGCAGTAAAGCCAGGAGCAGTTATGTAGGTCAGTGAGCAAACCTTTCTGTCCACAAAAAAAAGCAGGTATTGATTGTTCATGGGGCTGTGATGTCAGTTAACCCTGGGTCAGATTCCTCCTTTTCACCGTCGTGTTGAGAGAGCCTCGTCTGACAAACTGGGACTTGTCTGCTTCACTGAAAATAACCAGCCGTCGCGTGAGTCTTGGATGGAAAACATGTCCACCGCACCACCGCCACACCTCCCCAGAAGACGAGGCCTTGATGTGGGCTGGAGGGTTTGACCTCAGCAGGGACTGGAGGGATGACAGATTGAAGACAGACACAGTTTATAAGCGTTCCGGCATCAGAACAGCAGGTTGCGGCAGCGAGGAGCAGATGGATGGACTCCAGAAGAGACGCGGTGAGGGTCTCCGCAGTGCCCTGTTGGGGGTAAAGGACCAGAAACAGAGTCCTGGAGGGGCCAAACCACAATCCCTGTGATTCTGCTGCTTCATGAGCAGAGCAGCTAACAGGCCCCTGGAGGCCTAACGCACGCAACATCCTTGCCCGGGAACGCAAACACACGCCGGTCTAAACCCGGAGCTTTTACACCCAGAGACCCTGAGCTCAGACCCACTGACCCTGGTTCATCAGCAGCAGGGGTATCAGCCATCAGCTTCCTGGAAGAGGTGAACAGAGCCATTAGAATGCTATGAAGCACAGTGCTATTCAACTACAGTGGCAATTAGCCTTGGTCTTCATGACCTGTTTTAGGGATGTACCTACAGAGGGATGAGCTCATCAATACAGGCCACACCTCAGGGACAGAGTTGGTTTAAAATCAGCAGAAGCGTTTTCAGACTCAGAGCTCTCGATAGCCCCTGTAATGAGTCACCTTTCTGTCGTAATTAGCCGAGTTCAGCGGCGCTCGTCCCTCCTCTCTCCTGGATCCAGCAGAGCGAGCTCCTCGTGACCTTTTGGGGCTGAAAGGTCACTCCTGGTTGTTACTTTGACTCTCATTTATTCTGTCTGACTTGGACAGACTGGAACCCGCAGTATGTTCAGCACCAGATCTTCCCCGAAACATGATAAGAGCGTGAATGTCGATAAGAACTCCTTTCAGTGGAGAATATAGAATAGGCTGTCCTTTCAACATTTTTTTTAATGAGGGCTAGGATTAATCCGTAACAAGTCCTCTAGGTTTTGTGCTCCTAGAAACAGTATCAGAAGGATGCCTCCCCAGGGATCTGGCAGGGGAATCGATGCATCCGTACGAGAAGATCCATGGTCTAGTCGGCCTTTTAAAGAGATCCTTCAGCCGTCTGAATGTCCCATTAGTCAGGTCCCACACATCAGGAGAGCCTCTGCTACACAGCGCAGCTCCCTTCCTGTCTCTGACGTGGTATCCCTCCACAGAAGATGTTTCCAGCTTCTGATCTCAGCCGAGGAGGATCTGGACAGTTGTGATTTAACAGAGCAATCAGATGCCCTTCACTGCTGATGGATGAGAGCATTCAAGACCCTGACGAGCGATCTTCCACCAAGCGCCCCAGTCTACTCCTCCTTCCTGTCTGTTTTCAGGGGCCAATCTTTGAACTCACCCTCTACTTGGAAATATTAGTTAGGGTGTTTGGTTCGCCCTTGGCTTACCCTTCTCCAAGTGACAGTCTCTGTCACAACGTTGTTTGACCTGCCGTCTAGGTTTTTACCCAGAAGGCAACGTTCAACCAGTTTGATGGAATGAAACAAATTGTGTTTTCTGCCTTCATAGAGACTGGGACTCATTTTCATCAGACTGGAAAAAAGACCGGGAAAAACATTTTCATCTGGTTCATTTCAGTGCTGTTACCAATGTTTTCACAATCATACATTCTCCCAGCTACATTTAGAATCTTACGCTCTCTCTCTCTCTCCATCTATGATCTGGATCCTACTGTCTCTCTCTCCATCTATGATCTGGATCCTACTGTCTCTCTCTCCATCTATGACCGGATCCTACTGTCTCTCTCTCTATCTATGACCTGGATCATACTGTCTCTCTTTCTCTCAGCTATAATCAGAATCATCACATGGTCACTCGCTCCTGCTGTGATCTGAATTTCTCTGCAGTGAATCAGTCTGTCTTTCTCTCAACTATGATCAGAATCATTCTGTCTCCCTCCATCTATCATAATCATTCTCTCTCTTTCTCCGCTATAATGAAAATCATTCACGCCCACTCATTCCTGCTGTGAAGTGAATCGTTCTCTCCCTGCAGGGGACATGAGACAGTAGGAGCTGTCGCTCTCGACTGCTCTGGAAACGTTGCCTGCGCAACGTCAACTGGTGGGATACGAAACAAAATGGTGGGCAGAGTGGGAGATTCCCCTGTCATCGGTAAGAAAAAGCTGTTTTTGGAATGATTTGACTTTGAAGTTTTCGTGAGTTTCGCGTCAGCATTCAGTCCAAACATTGCCCACTAACGTTTTGCCTTTATCATTGTAGCAAGCATCTCAACACACCTGCATGTGTCCCCCCCCCCCCCCTGTGGGTTAGGCTCACCTGCATGTGTTCCCTTCCCTGCCCCCCTGTGGGTTAGGCTCTGGGGGCTATGCTGATAACCTGAGTGGAGCCGTGTCCTGCACAGGCCATGGAGAATCCATCCTGAGGGTCACTCTGGCCAGACTCATCCTCTTCCACATGGAGCAAGGTACGGGATCCACACACTGCATACACACAGCACACAACATACACACATGTACACACAGCACATGTAGTGTGGTCTATGAATCTAGTCCATAAATTGTGCTACGAATGGAATGGATGTATCTCATATCTTTTGAATATCTAACAACAGGGCACCACCTGTATTTTTGGAAAGGAATTGAGGAAAACCTTGTGTGAACAAATTATATAATAGCCTCTTGATCAGCCTCATAATCTGAAGTAATGTGTTCCCTTAGAATTAGTGTAGATCCGATGACCGAGAATTTCATACAAAAAGGTTTATTTAAAGCAAATGAAAAACAGACGTGGGAAGACAAGAAGAAAGGGGGAGTATTGGCCTAAGGAGACAAAGGACAGTTATGCTAAGCTATGCTAACGACAGGAAGACTAACTTAAATCAAGTCATTTCACCACACTATGCCAATGTCTACGCGTAAGAAATTAGCCAGTCACAGTTACTTTGTCCGTTGAAGAAAGGTAGAGCTGATCTTCCTTGTGGTGTCCAAGAAATAAAAGGAAGTGTTCCTTAACTTCCGTTATGGTCCTTGGTTCAGTTGAATGGTTGGTTGCTCATTATAACAGATCACTCCAAGGTTGTTCCTCAGAATAATCCGGACGAAAGAGATAGAATAATTCTAGGTTCGGGCTTTTATACTAGGTAAGGGGTTTGGTCATTCCTTATCTGAAGATGGTTCCATGCAGGGAGAATGACTTGGAGTGGAAATAAACCAGAGTGGTTCATTATCTGCAGGATGAGGGTCGTGTCCTGATAACCTGAGTACATCACAGACAAGACACAGAACAAGCGTCCACAAGTACATTCTTAAATGATATAGGTGTTGATTAATGAACTTTGGCTGTGTTTGCCACACATGAACTGATGTTGACTTGAGATCTTTTGTAATAAAACCGAGGGATTACATTAAAACACATTACATCAACACAGCATTTAAAGAGAAATTCACACAGTTCCAATCATTTTAGTGTCCAAAAAGCAGTATTGTCTTTGTGAGATGTTTGTAATCCATTAAATGTCTGTTTTGGGGATAAATCCTCTGTTCAGACTTGTGAACCAGTTACTCCAAGGCCTGCCTGGCCTTTCAGCGCTGGTTTGGAAATCCATAACCCTGGTTTCGTCAGTGTGTCTCACTGACAAGGGAATGGTCGTGTGGAGACTCTGCTACACACACAACATACACACATGTACACACTGCATACACACAGTATACACACATGTACACACAGCACACAACATACACACATGTACACACAGCACACAACATACACACATGTACACACTGCATACACACAGTATACACACGTACACACAGCATACACACAGTATACACACATGTACACACAGCATACACACATTTACACACATATAAAAACACATGGTTACACACTCACATTTATATGCAGTACATGCAGATACACACATAAATACACAGATGCAAACATACAGTTGTCCTTGGTGAAAATAGACATTCTGTTTTTACCACGACATACCTATTGAGTCAGGAAGTATTCATGAAAGTAATGAATGACAAGGTTGGATCACCTATCAGTTCATTAGGGTGAGGTTTTCTGAGTGGTTGGTCATAAGTCATAATATTACACACCCATGTAATTGGCCTACTTCTCTTCTGGCAATTCAATTAGTCACACAGCAGCAGCTTGCTACTTCTGCCTTCATGTTGACATGATGGATAGCCACAAGGTTATGTTATTACCAAATCCAGTCATTTTATTACCAAAACTCTTACAGCTTGCAAGCCAAGCAGAGCAACAAATTCCAATCTGAATTGCGTCGGTGGCTAATGTGCCATCAATTACAAACATGTCAGGATGTGGGAAATCTTAACGACTGCTTAACGAGGGTGTGTGGCTCTTGCCTCTTAATTGCTCTCGTTGATTTAATTCATTTTGGGAAAAGAATGACTTATTCGCCTCTCCTCATGGAGCAGGGGAACGTTGCGACGGGGAGACCCCTCCACAACAGGGACCCCCCCCCCCCCACACACACACACACACACCACAACAGGGAGACCCCCCCCCCCCCGACAGGGACACAGAATACACTTTCTTTTACTATTCACCTTTCCTTATATACCCTTACTTCACGAAACTGTTTTGTAAAAAAACAAATTAGAATAGAATTTGGTTTTATTCGCTACACTAGATACACAAACATGGACTTTACTGTGGCAGGAGGGAGCAATCAGAATCAGAATGGGGGTTTATTCGCTATGCAAGATTGACGAACATAGAATTCACTTTGGCAGGAATGAGCAAACATATATGTGACATACTAATAAAATAAAAATAAAAATGAATACAATGTAAAATGCACTACAGATATGGATACAAATAATACAAGTGATGCAATAGAATACAAAGAACATCTACGGGATGTAAAGAAAGAAAAAAAGGCATTAACAAATTAAAAACAAAAAGTTGGCATTAGCTATACATAAAGTGGTTTATATATAACTATAAATAGTACAAGTATAAAAAGTATAGAGTATATGGGTGAGAATGGATATACTACAGGGGTGGGGGGGAGTGGGGGGGGGGGGGGTATGTACACAAGTCTCTAAACACATATGTCTGTAAAGACACCTAAATATCCTACCTTCATTAGATTGTCTATCCAGAAGTCCTTGTATTTATTTGTTTATAGTTTTTACCAAGGGCTCCCTTGTTGGAAGTACTTGGCAGGATGTGTTTCCCCTTCGTCTTCCAGCCCCGGCAGAGAGCTGCAGCCACACAACCATCAGGCTTGACTGTCTGACTGGATGGTTGAATTAATGCAGGGAGCCTGTGAAGTTTTTACACTAGCATTGCCAATCATTTTAATTGGTGGACAGGAAGCGGAGGTGATTGAGCTAGCGGAGGCTGCAGTTGGCTGATAATGAGGACGTGTGTGTTGAGGGGTCAGTCAGGCTCTTGTTTGTTGAAGAGTCCTCTGCTAATGACAGGAAGGAGACAGGGAGGATGGCTGCCGTCCTGCTGCTGCGCTCCAGCTCCTCGGGGCTTCTTTCCCCTCTGTGTCAAATACTTGGCACTCACACAAGCTTTGACACAAAGTTTCTTGGTGACTTGCACTTTTTGTGTGTGTGTGTGTGCGTGTGTGTGTGTGTGGGGGGGGGGGGAGGCAGAAGTATTAGCATCATTAAGGTCAGTAGTTCTAAGCTTTAATGAGGTTGAAGGCTGGGGTAAGACTAGTCTTTGCTACAGTAGGTGAACAAATAAAGTCCATTCTGTGTTTTTTTCCTGGACAGGTAAAGAGCCCTCTGATGCTGTGGACGTCTCTCTGACCTACATGGGCGAGCGTGTCGGAGGAGGAGGCGGGGCCGTGGCGGTCGCTCGTACGGGGGGGTGGGCTGCCAGGTTCACCACAGGGAGGATGGCGTGGGCCGCCGCGGAGGACGACAGCATCACCTACGGGTTAAACCCACAGGAAGCCTTCAAAGAGCCTGTGGACATGTTTACAGACGGTTCGTAACTGAAGAAAAGGTTGATGCGGTGAAAACGATGCTGCATCTTAGACACTGAGTTGTTATTAAACAGGTCTCTGTGGATCGTAACTGACTCTCACTGACTTTTACTGAACATTGTTGAAACGTTTACTGGCCAAAAACTGGACCATCTCATTTTAGATCCACTACCTCTGGTACTCTGTAGTGGTTTGAGTACTTCACAAGGTTTTAAGGACTTCTCAGACACAGTAGGATATGAGTGGATGTGGGTGGAAACTAATCCTATTATTCCACATTCTCTTTATAATTTAAATAATGATTCTCTCATCTCACCTTTTAATGATTTCAAAGTGATTGTACTATCTCCTTCTAGTCTAATTAACAACCCCCTACTGAGTTAAATACTAATTAACATTTTGGATCGTTTGATCTGAAAAGATTCGGTCTAGCAGGAGTTTAGACTATATCTTGTTCCCTTCATCACTTGTGGATAAAAAAAAAAACATGATTTCTAAATTCTATGCATAGGAACCAAATAAGGCATTAACCGATAACTAAGTCAAACATCAAAAGCACACAGTGATTTTGCATAGTGTTTTTTTTGGCAAACTACAAGTGGGATATCATGCTAAAATAAAAAAGATAATACGATTCTTTATATTATATTATTTTTCAGCCTTAGTATTTTTTTACCATGTCTTCTGCAAGTTAGACTTCATACCAAAAAATACATGTAAATGTTACGGAGGCATGTTGTATGTAAATTGTATGGCTGGATGAAAATACATGACTTTTACCATGTAAGTTGTGTACACTGACAGGAAACCACAGATGGTTATGGATAATGTATTTTATTTTAAATGCGATTTAGAAAATGGATCGTAGGAGCCTAGTTTTCTATTATTGAGCGTACAGCGTCCTCCAGTGGATTAATCGTTTACTACGTACTAAAGACGAAACCTATACTATTTATTTATTGTTTTATATGCATTTTTTTGCGGGTTTTAATGGCAAGTAAACGGGTGGAGAATAGAGGAGCAGACATTATCAAATTGATTCCACGCCGATCCGAAACAAATCCACCCGGGAGACGATCCCGCCGGGACACCCGGGAGTACGAAACGCTGTTGATAAACACGAGTCACGTGACGACGCCAAAGTCCGCTGAGCCGCTTTGCAGCATCTGTATCGAATGGCGGCAGACAGGTTTTGCAGCATCTGAATCGAATGGCGGCAGAGGTTCAGGAAGTATCCTTGGTGATTCAGGACAGCGAGGAGGAACTAACTGCAGAAATGACCCGATATTAAGGTACAAAACACGGCTGAGCGGCGCCATTTCATTCACGTCACATAGAAAAGAAAACCTTTCCAAGTCGGTGCGTCTAGGGAGACTAAAGGGAGACTAAAGGGAGGCTGAAGAGACTTCTTACTGCTACAAGCTAAGTAGCCTGTAAACATGCTAACTGTGGCCTGCAGGTCCCCCCGCTCCCCTCGCCATGTTTAGATAGTCTGCAGTCCTGCTGTTTGTACCAGAGTATCCAGATTTAGGACGTTAATAATAATAATAATAACGTTATTATTGCCAGTCTTGCATTGAACCGTTATGTAGAAAGTCAGCCTGCAAGCTAAGAGGCTCCGTGTAGTTCCTGCAGGTCATACTTGGTGTGTAACTGATGAGCCTGAATAGATGATTACATCAAGAGCTATGATGTCGTGTCCATGCTGCTGTGCATTAATGAATCCTTTAAATGGAAAGCAGACAGTTCTTTATCGGTATTTATGTCCTTAAGAGAGCAGTGTGTGTTTCCACCTGCTGTGGCTTGTTACCTTGCTACCATCATGTGAGTTTACTGCTTCCACAGATAGCAAGACTGTAGCCCCGAACAGTGATAGATGTTCACTTAAAACAAAACCCTCATTAAATTGTATTTTTTCCAGACCATTGGAAGTTTAACACGTTGATGGTGTGTTCAGTTCTGTAATGAAGATTACTGGAGGTGTCAGTCATCAAGGTACCACATGGGATTCTGCTCTTGTGCAACATGCAGCTTTCACCATGCATTAGTCTGGCCAAACTACATCAACTAGTTTACACTTACAAATTAAAACACCTGGTTGTGTTCCAGAGTCATAATAATGACACAAACAATATAAAATGTAAGATCGATCAAAATGAAGGAAAGTAAATGTACTTCATGTATTCATCTAGAATATTCTTTCATATTAGATTAGATTCAACTTTATTGGCATTACACAGGTACAAGTACAGGGTAACGAAATGCAGTTAGCATCCAACCAGAAGTGCAAAACAGCTAGTATAAGCAGAATATATCAGTTAGTATAAGCAGAATATACATACTATGTACAGGGTATACTTGAAGGGAGCTGCTTGTTGAGGGGTGTTGGGTCTTCTGTCTGCAGGGCTGACCAGAGGGCCACAGCATCCATGGATATAGCAGACACCTTTAACCACTTAATTCCCAGTGACCAGTTGGACGACTCTCTTGTGATTGGCCAGAACCTGGAATGTGAAGCGAGTAATGTTTTTGGAGCAGGCCTTGATAAGCTGGAAGACTCGTTAAAGAACATGCTGAGTGACAAAGACCCCATGTTCGGCTCGGCTAGCTCCCAGTTTGACCTCCTGGATGGGGATGACCCGAACTTTCAGATCGCAGGTGCAGCAGGTACACCATCCTCCCTGATTCATGAGTCATAGAACTCCCATCGACGCCTCCTCTCATTTGCTTTTGAAAACGATCAGCACTGTTTCCATTATAGATAGTATTGTTCAATGTTACCTTTTACACTACAATCCTAGGCACATTCTGTTCCGTTAGTCTGAGTTATTCCGATATTTTGTTGCTGCTGTTATGAGCTTGTATGTGTTACCCCCTGCTGAGGACTGTGTTATGAGTTATGTGTCATCTGAACCTGAAGTGGGTTGAATCAGGTTCAAGCCTGACTGACGGCTGCATCTCTCTGCCAGGTGCAGAGCTGGAAGGACCTGGAGCTGCCCTGGCATCTGCTGGAGCACAGACACATCAGGCTGAAGCCCCACGAGTGAAGCGTCCGATGGGACGGCCCAGGAAGCACCCGCTGGGAGCGCCCACAAGTACGAACCAATCGCACTTCGATTCAGAGGGTTTCATGATGTCTGCAAGATCGTTAGTTTAGTCGTGGTTTAAGTCGGTGTAGATCCTCATTTGTCCAGGAGTGTTCCATTATTTGAGAGTTTGTCATCTGGACGCTGTTTTCGACCCCCATCCAAATGAAGAATGACTTCCAGACGGGAGTGTCCAGATGACTTTGTCTGAAACCTTTACCACTCGTGATTTAGTTTGAAACGTGGAACTCAGGTTTGACCGCTAGAAAGATGTCAGAGGAGCCGAACGTTGAATTCCAATGGATTCTTGTACGTAAAAATAATGAGCATCAGCATTCCAAGCTGTATGTTGGTTTTGATGTAGAAAAACACCCATTTTAGAATCGCCATTACCAGCTTCTAGTACAGGGATTGGCAATCCTGGTCCTAGAGAGTCACTGTCCTGATGGTTTTAGATGTTTCCCTGCTCCAGCACACCTGATTCTAATGAAGGGTCGTTATCTAGCTCTGTGGAAACGACTCTTCATTCGTATCAGGTATGATATCAGGTATTACACAAACACATTTAGGTTTAGGTGAAGTGATGCTGATATTTCGTGTCTTGCAACTAAATGTTATCTTTCGACCAACAGTAGTTTCTTGCATTACTGCTTCATGGTTGAAGCGGGATTCATTGGCGCTCAATTCTCAATCCCGTTTCAGATCGAGGAACTGTAAATCCCCCGAAGTCTCCTGGGAGACCCGGCAGGAAGATGATGAGCAAGCCCCAGAACACGTTTCTGATCGAGAAGGGGGCGAGCGTGGCACAGATCCGGCGGGATCTCCACCTGGGGGGCAGGGTGTCCATATCGGACCTGGACCTGGGGGGGTGGCTGAGCCCTGTGGTGGTGCTGAGGCGCCTGACCGTCACCGTGGGGGGCTTCAGGATCGAGCTGCTCCCCGGGCCTTCGTACGAGGAGGCCCCCGGCGCCCAGACCATCTGCCTGGAGGACGGCGTCCCGTATGGAGGAGAGGTGGAGTACGCTGTGGTGCAGGAGCCGGCCGCAGAGACGCCGGGAGGCCAGGGCGCTGCTCAGACTGTGGGTCCCCAGGACCAGGTGCCTCTAAGCCTGGGTCCCTACGTCAACCCTAACGATGTCCAGGCTGCTAACGGCACGCTGGGTCTGCCTGAGACCAAACTTCCAGACAAGCCGGTCGCCTGTAAACCTGGGCCAGCCAGCAGGACAAGAGATGCTGCTAAGAAGCTTCTGGTTGTACACAACAACAACAACAGTCATGGCAAGAAAATTGAGGCTGTCAATAAAGTTCCAGCGGTCGATAAAGTTGCAGCAGTCAATAAAGTTGCAAGCAACAACACTAGCAACAAGGAACAGAGGTTGCCAGGCAAAAAACAGTTGAATCTTAAACAGGGATTATCTTCTGTCAAGAACAGGCACCTTTTGACTGGACGTCCAAGTGGCTTGTTGAAGGGGCCCGTCAAAGGACCCCAACAGGTCCCCTCTAAGACCCCCCAGAGGAGGGATATCCAAGCCATCAAAGCCCTGAGAGAAAAGCAAGGCCTCCTGTCCTTGAAGAGGCGCATGGAGACCCTCTCCTCCCGCACAGCCGGCAAGAAGCCCAGGATGGTGGACGGTCGCCCTGTTAAGCTGAAGACCAAACCGCTGGAGCTGTCCCACCCTCCAGCCAAGAGAGACGACCATCCCGTCGGACCTCCAGGGTTGTCCAAGTCCAGCCCCCACCCCGGACCCAGACCACACCCCACCCCCCATACATCACCTGGGAGACCCCACCTGTCACCTGGGAAACCCCACCCGTCACCTGGGAAACCCCACCCATCACCTGGGAAACCCCACCCATCACCTGGGCAACCCCTCCACAACCCTGGAAATCCTGGAAACACTGGTCACCAAGGTAACCCTGGACATCATGGGAACCCTGGTCACCACGGGAACCCTGGTCACCACGGGAACCCCGATCACCACGGAACCCCTGGTCACCACGGGAACCATCCTCCGAAGAGGACGAACTCGTCGGCCGATGAAGAGGTTCTGGAGAAGCCTAAAGTGAAGAAGGTGGGTAAGCCCCTTCCCCTGCAGAAACACAGGAGCCGGTCTTCCAGGAGCATCTCTGTGGAGGAGCCCCAGCTCTTCATCCCTGACAACGCCCCGGCAACCGCCCCGGCAACCACGAAGAAGGAGGATGCAGAGGAGGAGCAGTCTGGTTCTGATACCTGGGATGGAACGAGGAACTGTGGGCTGTGCAGCAAACATCACAACAACACGTGAGTGGTACTGCTTCTGCTGAAGCACTAATGCTTCACTGATGTACATTTGCTCTAATTCACTTCTTCTTTTATGTCAGTACTTAGTTGGATAGTTTAATTCACAACTTGGCTGGTGTGTTTGTGCTCTTTTTACCATGTTTATGGAGATGTAGCTGAATGAGACAATGAGCCCACACTTGTCAGTTGTTACTCTGAATGAAAGCTGGACGACCTCCAGACCAGACCTTTCCTCAGGGCTCTACATCTCTCTCCTCCCTGTCCTCCTCAGGTTCATGGTGGGCTGCGGCCGCTGTGATGACTGGTTCCATGGGGACTGCGTGGGCCTGGACCTGCAGAAGGTGCAGGAGATGGAGGCAGAGGACCAGATGTACGTGTGTCTGAAGTGCTGTGCTGAGGAGAGGGCCAGGGTGGAGGAAAGCCCAGCCCAGGGAGATGGGGCCAAGCCTGAGGGCCACACCAAGCATGAGGGCCACACCAAGGCTGAGGGCCACACCAAGGCTGAGGGCCACACCAAGCATGAGGGCCACATCAAGGCTGAGGGCCACACCAAGGCTGAGGGCCACGAAGGAAAACCGGGTGCCAAGCAGAAACCCTGTTTACCACCCCCACCCTCCTCAGGTGGAGTCCGACCTTCCAGAAAGGTACTAGCTTGGTCGGATCTCCATGACAACATGGTTTGTTGTGTGTAATCCATGAAATGATACTCCTTACACCTCATGTCATCCATACCAAACAATGCTTTTTTTTAATTCTTCCTGTTGCTCAATGTTTTGTAAGTTTAGCCCTATACGTTTTGTCCCCCTCAGCTAAGTAAGAGTCCTGATATTTGATCACAGGCAGTGTTGCTACCTCACATAGGTTTGTTGCTCAGCTTCTTTCCTTTGCGTCACCTTGTACACGGGCGGCTGGGTTGCTATGGTGAGCTTTAAACACACCCACTGCAGCTACAGCCGTTGAAAAGCCTGTGTATGAATGGTTGAGGTGCATTTGATTTGGGTCACAGCTCGCTGTAATGGGCGGTGTCCATTTTTGTCATTGTACTGGGTGAGACAAATCCATGGTGCATTCTTTAGCAGTGGTAACCGTCCTGGATTACTTGCTTCCCAACTGTCTTCATTACCATGGCGATGCAATAACTGTCTCACACACATATTTCCTTGTTACATTGTTTGCCATCTTAAGTTTAAATGCAACCAGCTGAACGTTAGTTTTGAGTGAGGTTTAAAACTAGGAAATGATGTATTTCTAAGGTCTTCTACCGTTTACACTTGGTTATATATCATATGAAGATAGATGACACATGAGAGTTGCCTGTTCACTGTTGGTAATGTGATGTGTTGATGTGTTGTGTGTGTTTAGGACTCAGGGGATAGAAGACAATCAACAGAGAGCAGAGAGTCACACAGAACAGGTTTGTGATGTGCTGACTGATTCAATCATTCACTCATCATACCAACTTCCCACATTCTAAAACACCTCTGCATTCTTAACATCATGGTAATATACTGTACGCATTGCCTGTCAAAGAGGAATTTCCTTTGGGATAAAGAAATTGAATTGAATTGACCGGAACATTTTTGCAACTTATTGGTGGGAGCAAGTGCTTGTCCCCAGGGGTGCGTTAGAGGAGTAATAAGTGGGCCTGTTGTCCTGCAGGGATCCACGGGACCAAGACCAGAGTATCTCCATCGTCGTCAAGGAGACCGTCCCTGGATGAGATCAGGAGGAGCGTCAGAGATTCCCTGAAGGAGATTCTAGTCAAGCGGTAAGTAGGCTCTCTGCTGGGTGGGTCTGGATGCTAGCTGGGTCACTCTGCAGGGTGTGTCTGGATGCTAGCAGGGTCACTCTGCAGGGTGTGTCTGGATGCTAGCAGGGTCACTCTGCAGGGTGTGTCTGGATGCTAGCTGGGTCACTCTGCAGGGTGTGTCTGGATGCTAGCAGGGTCACTCTGCAGGGTGTGTCTGGATGCTAGCAGGGTCACTCTGCAGGGTGTGTCTGGATGCTAGCTGGGTCACTCTGCAGGGTGTGTCTGGATGCTAGCTGGGTCACTCTGCAGGGTGTGTCAGGATGCTAGCAGGGTCACTCTGCAGGGTGTGTCTGGATGCTAGCAGGGTCACTCTGCAGGATGTGTCTGGATGCTAGCTGGGTCACTCTGCAGGGTGTGTCAGGATGCTAGCAGGGTCACTCTGCAGGGTGTGTCAGGATGCTAGCATGGTCACTCTGCAGGGTGTGTCAGGATGCTAGCAGGGTCACTCTGCAGGGTGTGTCTGGATGCTAGCTGGGTCACTCTGCTGGGTGTGTCAGGATGCTAGCATGGTCACTCTGCAGGGTGGGTCTGGATGCTAGCAGGGTCACTCTGCAGGGTGGGTCTGGATGCTAGCTGGGTCACTCTGCAGGGTGTGTCTGGATGCTAGCTGGGTCACTCTGCAGGGTGGGTCTGGATGCTAGCTGGGTCACTCTGCTGGGTGTGTCAGGATGCTAGCATGGTCACTCTGCAGGGTGGGTCTGGATGCTAGCAGGGTCACTCTGCAGGGTGTGTCTGGATGCTAGCTGGGTCACTCTGCAGGGTGTGTCTGGATGCTAGCTGGGTCACTCTGCAGGGTGGGTCTGGATGCTAGCTGGGTCACTCTGCAGGGTGTGTCTGGATGCTAGCTGGGTCACTCTGCAGGGTGTGTCTGGATGCTAGCTGGGTCACTCTGCAGGGTGTGTCTGGATGCTAGCTGGGTCACTCTGCAGGGTGTGTCTGGATGCTAGCTGGATCACTCTGCAGGGTGTGTCTGGATGCTAGCTGGGTCACTCTGCAGGGTGTGTCTGGATGCTAGCTGGGTCACTCTGCAGGGTGTGTCAAGATGCTAGCTGGGTCACTCTGCAGGGTGTGTCTGGATGCTAGCTGGGTAACTCTGCAGGGTGTGTCAGGATGCTAACTGGGTCACTCTGCAGGGTGTGTCTGGATGCTAGCTGGGTCACTCTGCAGGGTGTGTCTGGATGCTAGCTGGCTAGCTGGGTCACTCTGCAGGGTGTGTCAGGATGCTAGCAGGGTCACTCTGCAGGGTGGGTCTGGATGCTAGCTGGCTAGGTGGCTAGCTTGGTCACTGCATGATCTGGATTGTTTTGTTCTTTTGTACTTGATGGCTTTATTTAACACACTAACACCTGTACTACTAAAGCCAGTAGCTGTGTTTGAACCACTTTGTTCTGTTAGCTGTTCCACATTCAAACCCTCCTCCAGGACCTTACATGAGGTGACAGCAAATCACTACTAGTTTATGTTGCAGATTTTCCTACCTTCTCGTCAGCGTTTTGCAACAGCTAATATAACATGGTTGGCATGCGTGATTGGTTTTTATAAAGAGGTTGCCCACTTTATAACATGTCAGTTCCAGAGTTGGAATTTGGACACTTAAACTGAAGTGGTCTAGCAACGTGAATGCACTTAGGGAGGGGGGAGGGAGGGGGGAGGGAGGGAAAGAAAGAAACGGGTGCTGACCAGGCACTCTGTGTCCAGGTTAAAGGAGTCTGACTTGAAGACGCCGCCGGAGAAAGCTGCTGAAGTGGCCAAGAAGACGGAGCGAGAGCTGTTCCACTACTACAAAGACACGGACAGCAAGTACAAGAGCAAGTACAGGAGCCTCATGTTCAACCTGAAAGATACCAAAAACAATGTGAGTGCAGCTCAAGGGGGCCGCATGTCTGCCAGTGTGACAAGGCTCTGGAGGAGGGAGCTGGAGATGAGGACCATATTAGGACCATATTAGCATCGTTTGGGATGGGATTCTAACAGGGAGTCAGGTGGCCCAGCGGGTTAAGGCATCGGGCTCATGTTCGGAAGGTTCTGAGTTTGATTCCCGACTGTGGCTATGTGACGTTGTGTCCTTGGGCAAGGCACTTCACCCTACTAGCCTCAGGGAGAATGTCCCTGTACTTGCTGTAAGTCGCTTTGGATAAAAGTGTCTGGTAAAGGAATACATGTAAATGTAACTGAAAAGGGAATATTGATGTATTTTGGTCTGTAGCCGTTGCTATGTAAGGAAGTGTGGCTATGTTAGGTGCTGTTGCCGTGGCTCCCTGCTGACTGTCTTCCCTGTGGTGTTGTGCAGGTGTTGTTCAAGAGGGTTCTGAAAGGAGAGATCTCCCCAGACCATCTGATCCGGATGAGTCCTGAGGAACTGGCCTCCAAGGAGCTGGCTGCCTGGAGACAGCGGGAGAACCGACACGTAAGGGAGAACCGGAGAACACAGCCCTGTCTGCCTGGGAACACGCCCTTAACGTTCTGACACTAACTGTGTGTGTGTGTGTGTGTGTGTGTGTGTGTTAGACTATTGAGATGATTGAGAAGGAACAGAGGGAGGCAGAGAGGAGACCGATCACAAAGATCACCCACAAAGGAGAGATCGAGATCGAGAGTCAGGAGCCAGCGAAGGCCCCGGAGACAACTGTGGACAGCGGAGAGGTAGTACACACACACACCCCACACACACCCCACACACACCCCACACACACCCCACACACACCCCACACACACACAGACACACACCCCACACATACACACACACACCCCACACATACACACACACACCCCACACATACACACACACACCCCACACACACACACACACACACCCCACACACACCCCACACACACACATACACAAACACACCCCACACAGAGCAGCCCTGTTGACCTAGCTCATGTATTTGATTCACACCTTCATGTCTGTGTCTTTGTGGTCAGCTGGAGCCTGGATCTAAGGACGAGTCTGGAGACTTTCCTGCAGAGCTGCTAGCAGATGCTGGTAGCAGCAAGAGCACCAAAGACACCACAGCCCTCCACAAGTCCCACCTGTTTGACCTCCACTGTAGGATCTGCACAGGTACCCCAGCCCCAGACAGCTACCAGCCCCAGACCAGCCCTCCTCCCAGTTAGTTACCATTCTGTGGGGGAAATATATGCTTCTCTCTGGCCCTGGAAGTGTTTGATCCAGGGGTGTGTCTTGCGACGCCTGAGGTGATCGTCCAAAGTATTCACATTCAAGTGAGACGATCAGCAGCTCACTCAGCAGAACATAGGCTTCCTTCAGAAGACTAAGGATTATGTAAAATCATGACTTCCCCCCCCAGGGGCTGAGGGACCTTCCCTGTTTTAGCATCGACATTCAGGTGCAAATGACCGCCTGTCCCAGCCCCTGAGTGAGCAGTGACAGAGGGGTTTAGCAGCTCAGTGCAGTCCTACACCAACCTGTAGAAACATCCTCATCGTCACATTTTCATAACAACCGCTGTCTTGTTCCAGGCCGCATGGCTCCTCCTGTAGAGGAGGTTCCCACCAAGGTGGTGTCTACCACGGTGGTGAAGAGGCAGTCCTCAGAGGGGGTGCCCCGGCCCCAAGCCTTCCCCGCCCTGGAGGACGAGCTACTCATCAACGTCCTGGAGGACAGCCTCCACAAGACCTCGAGCAGCGAGGCCAGGTCTGTGGAAACGCACACACACGATGACGCAATCGCATACCTGAGCCACGCGCAATTGCATACCTGTTCGTAGGTGTGTGTGTTCCGCTAGTGTGAGTTCTGAAGTGTGTGTGTGTGTGTCTCAGGTCTGATTACACCAGAGACGACGAGACCGTTTTCCTGGCAAACCTGAAACCGCTGTGGAGAGGCTTCCTCAACATGGCCGCCGTGGCCAAGATGGTCACCAAGATGTACCCAGTGTCCGGGGTCCTGGACAGCCTGAACGAGGTGAACACAGTCATGTTCTAGAGGCACGCTGCTCCAGATGATAGGGCACCTGGTACTCTGTGACGAGGCTGTGGTCCCACCTAACCCCCCCCCCTCTCTCTGGCCCTCCCAGGACCTCCCTGACAGCATCCAGGTGGGAGGCCGCATCAGCCCTCAGACTGTCTGGGACTACCTGGAGAAGATCCGAGCCACTGGTACCAAAGTGAGTCTGGGTCTGGGAGGCACACTGCCTCAGATAGAACACTTCTTATAAAGAGCCGATCTTCATCTCAGCGAGAGTGATGAGAGAAACTGACTGGTGATAAAGAATAGAGCTAGCCCACTAGCCCGACTTAAGTCAGCTGACTCCCTAGTTCTCTCTGGTGGACAAACTATGTACCAACACTCAAAACAAGTGTTTTAAGTTTATATCCCCTCAAGGAAGATAAGATAGTCTTCCAGTCTGCATGTGAGGTGCTGTGCTTGAGAGAGAGAGAGTGTGTGTGTGTGTGTGTGTGTGTGTGTGTGTGTGTGTGTGTGTGTGTGTGTGTGTGTGTGTGTGTGTGTGTGTGTGTGTGTGTGTGTGTGTGTGTGTGTGTGTGTGTGTGTGTGTGTGTGTGTGTGTGTGTGTGTGTGCGCGTGCTTGAGACTCCAGCGTCTGGACATCTGCTCACAGTGTGTGCTCCTTCCCAGGAGGTGTGTTTGATTCGTTTCTCCCCGGAGACGGAGGAGGATGAGATCTCCTACACGCTGCTTTACGCTTACTTCAGCAGCCGCAAGCGCTTCGGGGTGGTGGCCAACAACCTGAAGAGGGTGAAAGACATGTACCTCATCCCCCTGGGAGCCATAGAGAAGGTGCCACACCAACTGGTTCCTTTCGACGGGCCTGGTAAGGCGAGCACACCTCCTCACAGCCTGGTTACCTAGCGACCATTTTAAATAAATACATACATATTTCATACGAATTATATAAAAATAATAAACATTTAGCAGACGCTTTTATCCAGAGCGACTTACAGTAAGTACAGGGACATTCTCCCTGAGGCAAGTAGGGTGAAGTGCCTTGCCCAAGGACACAACGTCATATAGCCACAGCCGGGATTCAAACTCACAACCTTCCGATCATGAGGCCAACGCCTTAACCTGCTGAGCCATCTAACTCCCCTATTTTATGATGATAATCTATCACCTATAATGTGAAGCCATCTCTCAGATTCGACCTTGTGCGTGTCAGAACGTGCGTGGTGTGTGTGTGTGTGTCTCTGATGTTCTGTTGCGTGTTCCCCCTCAGGTCTGGAGTCGAACCGTCCCAACCTCCTGCTGGGCCTCATCATTCGCCATCGGCCCAAGAGGGACTTCCTCCAGGTGGACGTCAACGAGACGGCCCGCTTCGTCCCCGAGGCCGCGCCCCCGCCGGTGGAGCCGGCCCCCAAAGCGGCCGAGGAGGACGTGACCTCGTACCTGACGTCCCTCACCGTCGCTCGGCCGAAAGACGAGGAGAGAGAGGCGGAGCCTGAGGGTGGCGGGGAGCCGGCGGTGCCAGACTCTCCCGAGGAGGGGGAGGGGGAGGGGGAAGGGGGGCTCCAGGCCTCCCTCAAGCCGCTGCGCTTCCTCCCTGGCGTTCTGCGGAGCTGGGGGGGCGCTCTGCCCCCTCTGCCTGACCTGGCCGGGAGTGATGATCCTTTAAACCCAGCGCAGATAGCCATCCCAGGGCTGGGGGACCTGCCCACGCCCCCCACCCCCCCCAAGCCCCCCTCAGCCCCCAGAATGGACCGCTTTGTTATCAAGAAGAAGGAGCCCAAACCGGCCAATCTGGAAGCTCAGCCTCCCAGCCCGGCGAACAAATCAGCCGGCGGCACCAATGCTGCAGCAGCCAATCACACGGCAGAGTCGGTGTCTCTGAAGGACAAACCGGTAGACGTCTCCACCAGCACCTATCTGGCCGGCCTGTCTGCTGCCGACGGCAACAGGGATGTGTGCCCGGCCAGCGAGGCGCCCTCTGTGGACACGCCTTCCCTCAAACCGGCCCCGCCCAGCGGCATCCTGAAGAAGAGTTCAGCCTACTCCAGCTGTCCTGCCCCTGTTCTCAACACCAGAAGCTACCCCACCCCCACCGCCAAGCCTCCTGGCCCCCCCAAGCCAGTCCACCCACCCCAGGAAGGTGCCAGCTCTCACCCCAGCCAGGGGCCACCTGCTCCAGGTCAGCCCAGCCCCTCAGAAGTGATCCCCTCTTGCCTCCCTGACAGCAACGCTGCACCTCACCCACCCCACATCCCCTCTCTGGTATCGGCCAGCTGTGGTCTTGCCCCCTCCTCTGTGCTCCCTCAGCCAGACCCCCAGACCCAGGCAGCAGTCTGGCCGTTGGTGGGCCCCACCTCTCCGGGGCTGGGCCTCACCTCTCCAGGGCTGGGCCCCACCTCTCCAGGGCTGGGCCTCACCTCTCCAGGGCTGGGCCTCACCTCTCCAGGGCTGGGCCTCACCTCTCCAGGGCTGGGCCTCACCTCTCCAGGGCTGGGCCTCACCTTTCCAGGGCTGGCCCCCTCCTGTGAGGGGCAGGGCCGGCCTGAATCCTCCAACCCTCCGCCTTTCACTGAAGACATACCTGAGAGGATGCAGGTACAGCCTCATCCCCTGCCTCAGTCCCAGCCTCATCCCCTGCCTCAGTCCCAGCCTCATCCCCAGCCTCAGTCGCTGTCGGCTGAGGACAGTGATAACTCCGATAAGCAGAGATCCCGTGAGTCCTCCCATCATGAGAAGAGAAGTCGACACCACGACAGAGAGAGAGACCACGACAGAGAGAGAGACCACGACAGAGAGAGAGACCACGACAGAGAGAGAGACCACGACAGAGAGAGAGACCACGACAGAGAGAGAGACCACGACAGAGAGAGAGACCACGACAGAGAGAGAGACCACGACAGAGAGAGAGACCACGACAGAGGAAGGAAGCACGACAGGACCTACGAAGACAAGCACAGGGACAGGAGCAGGCACCACGGACACTCCGCAGAAGATCGCCACGGAGACCGGAGGAAAGACCGTCACCACGGCGACGACTACACCAGCCGCCACCGGGACAGGCACCGCCACCGAAGAGACTCGGACTACGACAAAGGGAGGCGGAGCTCCAGAGACAGCCACTCGTGAGCGAGGATTTTGATTACGTCACAGAGAGTCCGAAAGACACACACAGCCATGATTGGATGGATTTTAAAGACACGCCCATGTTCTGTACGTTTGTGTGCCACGTGCTTACGTTCCTTTTTAAAAAAATCAGTTATATATATATTTAGAATACAGCCGAGAACATGTTTCAGTACGACACCAGTCAGAAATCAGCTTTCACATGAGAACTTTGCTAAAAGGCTCCTCCTCTTCCACCTGATTGGACTTTCCAGAAAGCACAGGCGCTCTTGTGTTCATGAGTGTTTTTAAGGTGTCACATTGTGACTGAGAGACTGCAGGAGCTCTCGCAGGGACAAACTGCTGCAGATCGCAACATCAGACGCCATCAAAGCAGCTTCTATTAATTTAGTCTGTTCCTATTTCTTATTTTTCTTAACAGCGCCTTTTTTTTTTTTAAGCTAATTTCTATCAGCATTTTGGTTTGTCTTCAGAAATAAAGCAAATTGTATTCATGTGCAGTTCCTAATAAAGTTGATCTTTTTATTGTTGATATCAAAAGGTTTTCCTTGATAGGGGGGGGTGGGGGACTACATGTTTCTCATAATCAACTTTGACACACAACATCAGTACTACTCAGCCCTTTCCACTCTGCTACTCATTGCCTTTAAAAACATTAAAACCTTCACTGTTCTGAACAAACTGCAGCTGTCTGGGTTCCTGGTACAGGTGGACGTCTTTCAGCGCTCCTACGAAGCTGCGGTGGAACAGCCCCCCGCTGACCTCCGCCACGTCTCTGTGGAGCTCGAACCCTCCCAGGTAGACCACGCCCCCGTGGTTCAGAGCCACGTAGCGCTCGAACGGGTCCACGTCCTGCAGCAGCACCCTGCCCCCGTCCAGCCGCACCTCCAGCACCGTGCCGCTGAGCTCCAGAGACACGGCGTGCCAGCGACCGCAGCACAGCGCCGCGCTGCCCAGCGCCGCGCTGCCCAGCACCGCCGGGGGCCACAGCCTCTCCCCCAGGTTCACCGCCACCTTCAGCTGCCCCCCCTGGAGCCCCACCGCCAGGTAGTCGTCGTCCTCGTTCTCCGCCCGCCCCATCCACGCCATCAGCCCGTCGCCGGCGTCCGCCGAGAAGTTCAGCGCCATCCGTGTGAGCCGGAGGTTCCTGGTGGGAAACTTGGGGTCGCTGTGCTTGACGTAGGAGCGACCTACAAACCTGAGGCTGGTCAGAGCCACTTCCTCCTGGCAGTGCTCGCCCTGCCTCCCCAGCGGGCAGAGGCAGAGGTAGGAGGGAGGCAGGGCAGCCGGCACACACAGGGCCCCGTTGTGGCACCTGTGATCGAGGCAGCTGACAGACTGGTTGCACAGGGGGCCGGTCCAGGCGGGGGGGCAGGAGCACAGGAAGGATTGGCCCCCGAGGGCCCGGCAGCGGCCCCCGTTCCGGCACACCTTATACCCGCACGCTGTGCCGTCCCAGTCCCCCACGTTGGCCCCTCCCAGCGCCCCGGCCTCCGTCAGCTCCAGCTCCACCCCGTTCACCACCACCTCTCGGATCCCGCCCGTGAAGCCCACAGGCCCCGCCTCCACCGCCTCGTTGGCCACCGCGCTCAGGGAGGACACGCCCCCGACGAACATCTCCGGGCCGACGTCCAGCGTGGTCATGGCGGCCGGCGTGGCGTTGGCGGGTGGCGCCTCGGAGCCGTCCAGGATCAGGAAGCCGTGCCGGCCCTCGCGGCCCCCCCGCACGCTGTGCCAGGTGCGGCCGCTGGTGTCCACCCTCCGGGGGCTCTGGAGGACCACGGTGCCCTCACCCAGGCTGTAGCGCAGCTGCAGGAAGCCTGATGCCAGAGATACACACAGGAAGTCCCCTGAGGGAGGGAGGGAGGGAGGGAGGGAGGGAGGGAGGGAGGGAGGGAGGGAGGGAGGGAGGGAGGGAGGGAGGGAGGGAGGGAGGGAGGGAGGGAGGGAGGGAGGGAGGGAGGGAGAAAGAAAGAAAGAAAGAAAGGAGGGAGAGAGGGAGGGAAGGAGGGTGAGAGAGGAAAAAAGAAAACCATGAAACCATGACAAGAGCGCTTGTAGTGAAGAGCTCTTTCTCCGCGCTGTAATCATCTGCTCTGCTTGGCCAAGTTAATGACTCAGTTCAGCTGTGGTTAAACATTCTCATCAGTATCAACATGGAGGACTTGCTTTCCCCTCCAGTGTTAATGAATCCGCTGGTGATGGACCTTGATGGATCAGAAGAACCTCGTGTGGGAGACGACGTTTGACCTCATCTACGACGCTTAGCGAGCCGTGGCTCTCCTACCTGATCTGGCAGAGAGGTGCTGTGCTGTGTACAGAAGGATGCCGTCTGGTGACAGGGTCTGGAACTGCAACTGCAGGACAGTCCTGTGTCTGATGTTGGGGGTAGGGAAGGACATCCAGGAAGACAGTGTCCCGCTGAAGTAGGGGTCACTGATGGCCACCGCTGACAGGGAAAGGAGGGGGGGGGGGAGACACACAAGTCAAAATGGCAACAGTTCAACCGATGTCTTTACATGGTTAACACAACCAAGAGAGTGCTGAGAGTGTTTGAGAGGGATTTTTCAGTCATATTTGAAAGGAGGCGGTGTTGGCCCTGCTGGGCGTGGCCCGGCTGGGCGGTGCTGACCTTGCTGGCAGTAGAGGCCGCCAGCCCCCAGAGGGCAGTAGCAGCTGTAGCCCGTGGGGAGGGGGATGCAGGTGGAGCCAGGGGCGCAGAGAGGAGGGGGGCTGTGCTCAGCATCACACACAGACACAGTGTCTGAACAAAGAGCTCCCTTCCACCCAGGAGGACACTGGCAGCTAGGGGAGGAGAGGGAGGGGAGGGAGGAGAGGGAGGGGAGGGAGAGGAGAAGGGGAGGGAGGGAGGAGAGGGAGGGGAGGGAGAGGAGAAGGGGAGGGAGGGAGGCGAGAGAAAAGAGGGAGGGAGAGGAGAAGAGGAGGGGAGGGAGGAAGGTAGGAGAGGGAGGAGGGGGGGGGGAAGAGGGAGGGAGGGAGATGATAAGAGGAGGGGAGGGAGGGAGGAGAGGGAGGAGACAGAGGAGAGGGGGGGGGAGAGGGAGGGAGGAGAGGGAGGGGAGGGAGGGAGGGAAGGAGGGAGGAGAGGAGAGGAAGGAGAGGGAGGGAGGGATAACATCATTACTGCGTGCCTAAAAATAATATCTTTAGAAGAATGAGGGATCAGTTCAATCATTTTAGCATTTGTTAATCCACTCCTGTATGTCTACAGTACCAGTTGGAATATCAATATCACGGCCTGTCTGCTGCCTGTGACTGGCACGCTGAACCCAGAAACACACTGACCACATCCAGCGGTGCCTCTCCTGCCCCCCGGTGGGGAACCACTGACATTACATCTGACACTACTGCCAGAGCGACTTACAGTAAGTACAGGGACATTCCCCCTGAGTCAAGTAGGGTGAAGTGCCTTGCCCAAGGACACAACGTCATGTTGGCACAGTCAGGGTTCAAACCAAGAACTTTCTGATTACCAGCCCGACACCCTCACCGCTCAGCGTTCTGGTCATCAGTGCTTGGCTGATGAAAGGTAAACTGTTAAGGTGGTAAACTGTTAAGGTGGTAAACTGTTAAGGTGGTAAACTGTTAAGGTGGTAAACTGTTAAGGTGGTAAACTCATCCACATGCTGGACTAAATACGTTTACTCTCATTCCCCTGAATATGAATTTAAAGCATGCTTTATTCACAAGGGAAAACTTTATTCACGGCAACGCAGGAATTAATCAATTAAAAAAGTATTTATATAAGGATAGAGGCATCTAAACAAGCTTGTAACCTTGTTATTTTCCAATAATAGAAATAATAATTAAGAGAACTTCAGGTTTCCACCTGAACACTTGGCCCTACTTTACACACAAACTGTTCCTGTAGCTCAGCGGAAAAATGGAGCCAATAACTACCTAGGTTAATAACAGAAACACAATTACAGTTATTAAGACTGTGCTGAGTCATATAGACCAGCTATCCAGATTCACATTGATTACTGTAATAACTGTGATTATCTCCTGATGGCTGGAACATGGCTTCTCTGTACAGAAGACCATTTCTGATACGCAGCATCTGAGGCGATGAGTCTCAGCTCTCATGGAAGGACAAGGAAACGTTCTTCATTCATTTCCCACCGCTTACTATTAGCGGTGTCGCTAATTCCTGTTCGGGGTCGCGGGTGGGAGCCTATCCCAGTTACTTTGGGCTTGTAGGCGGGGTAGACCCTGGACTGGGGCCAGCTAGTCGCAGGGCTATCACACAGACGGTTACAGACAGCCATTCACTGTCATTCATTTACTAGGGGCAATTTTCGGTGTGTCTAATTAATTTACATGAATGTCCATGGTAACATGGGGAGGACATGCAGACTCCACACAGACAGACACAGGAACATCTCTGTTCTAAAGACAGAACACAGGAACATCTCTGTTCTAAAGACGGAACACAGGAACATCTCTGTTCTAAAGACGGAACACAGGAACATCTCTGTTCTAAAGACAGAACATCTCTGTTCTAAAGACGGAACACAGGAACATCTCTGTTCTAAAGACGGAACACAGGAACATCTCTGTTCTAAAGACAGAACATCTCTGTTCTAAAGACAGAACATCTCTGTTCTAAAGACAGAACATCTCTGTTCTAAAGACAGAACATCTCTGTTCTAAAGACGGAACACAGGAACATCTCTGTTCTAAAGACACAAACACAGGAACATCTCTGTTCTAAAGGCGGAACACAGGAACATCTCTGTTCTAAAGACAGAAACACAGGAACATCTCTGTTCTAAAGACAGAACACAGGAACATCTCTGTTCTAAAGACAGAACACAGGAACATCTCTGTTCTAAAGACAGAACACAAGAACATCTCTGTTCTAAAGACAGAACACAGGAACATCTCTGTTCTAAAGACAGAACACAGGAACATCTCTGTTCTAAAGACAGAACACAAGAACATCTCTGTTCTAAAGACACAAACACAGGAACATCTCTGGTTTGTTGTACTGGGATCTTATTAAACATGGACGTGTGCGTACTAGACGGATGATCCTGAGTCCATGCAGGTTCCCCCATTCTGGCAGGTGACCAGGGCGCAGGGCGTGACCCCACACTGACCCACGCTGCGTCCAAAGGCAGGGCGCCCCTCCGGCCCCCCCAGCGCCCGCAGAGCCCCCTCCCTTCGAGTCCGGAAGCGCAGGTCGAACAAGCACCCTGGGAGACACAAACAGGACATGACATCATCCTCACCGTGCAGCTCTGGGATGCAGGCTCTGATCGCTGACTAAGAAGTCGCAGGTTCAACAGACTGTCTGGTTGTTGCTTTGGTTAAAAGCGTCAATGTAAACATCAGTTTGAAAAGGTTTCAGGGGTCGTCATCTGGACACTGTTTTCAAAATCAAGACATTTTGATCCCCATCCAGAAGTCTTTCTCAAAAGATTATTGTTAATTCAATTAACGAACAAGACGTTTGAATTCTCTGTGAGGTTGAGAAGGCAAGGCTCTGATTGGTTGATACTGAGCGTTCCACAACAAGTGTAATTTCTTTAGTCTATGCAGAGAGCAAACTAAGTGGTTTCACAATAAATAATGCAGTATTGTTGAGAAGAAAACATTTTTCACCCACATTTCAGTTAAACACTCATGTATGCATGCTTGCATGAGCTGTAAGTACACTTGCTGAAGATGTAATGAACAGGGCATGGCACTCAGGCATTAGTTCAAATGTTTATGTTTACCAAAGGAAACAGAATGATGCGCTCTCTCTCTCGCTGCTTCTCCATTAAATGTTAATTCTCAGAATAATTTGCGGAGACAAATTTTCTGCACAGTGGCTCCATCCAAAATGAGGCTTTGCATTTTCATAATGCACTTAGTCACACATTATAATGTCGTTTCCTGCTTCCAAGTCTTTTGTTTTTAGTACCCAGAGCATTTGTTGTTGTTGTTGTTGCAGTTGACAGAAGAATATCCTGTGAGAATGTGAGTTTGTGGAGCCTGTCGTCTACCTGCTGAGCATCAGAGCTGCTCTAAATAAAGGCTGTGAGGCTGGCTGGATGCACTGGCCTCTCTCCCGTCGACTGGAGTCAAGGCAGGAAACAGGAAGCTGGGGAAATGTCAGGCTCGCTCATGAATATTCATGACATGATGCCGTCTACCCCCGCAACTTGGCACATTCAACTGACTGTAGCGGAACTGCAGATATGGGCTGTCGGCAGTGGGAGAGAAGGATGGAGAGGGGGAGGGAAGGACAGAGATGGAAGGAAGGAGGGAGGGATAGAGAGTTGAGGGAGGGAATGAGGAGGGAGGGAGATGGAAGGAGGGAGAGGGATGGAGAGAGGGAGATATTGAGGGGAAGGAGGGAGGGATGGAAAGAGAGAGATTGAGGGGAAGGAAGGAGGGATGTAGAGAGGGAGAGATTGAGGGGAAGGAGGGAGGGATGGAGAGAGGGAGAGATTGAGGGGAAGGAGGGAGGGATGGAGAGAGAGAGGGAGAGATTGAGGGGAAGGAGGCAGGGATGGAGAGAGAGAGGGAGAGATTGAGGGGAAGGAGGGAGGGATGGAAAGGAGAGGCAGATGGAGGCGGGGTCTGCTTGGTTTGAGACAGACTGCGACTGACTGAAAATTAAATGAAAACGAAGAAACGTGTCAAAGGTCTCTGCTTGGCCAGCCTAACGGCAACAGGACACTTCTTAATTCACCAAAATACTTGCCTCTGAATAATAAGCCCAATATTATTTCCCATCAAACAACAGTAGCTGTGCCAGTTTTCTGAAGACCACAGGAACAAGGCTGGTCTGTGTTAAGGAAGCATATTCACTGACTACGTCTTAATCAACATTTCTAAATGAATAATGGATCCTTTTTCGCAGCCTCTGACGTCTATCACTTCATTTCAAAACGAGGAGAGGATAAAAGATCTTTGTTGGAGACCGATAAGGGCGGAGAACCTGGGCCATTGAAACATTAAGGAATCATGGCCGGCCGGCCAGCCGGGAGGAACGGGTGCTAATTTGCACATTCTGAAAAACAGCCTCTCGCTGGTTTAAATGAAGCGCCAGCCATCTTGTCTATGTGGATGGTGTGTGGCTGTCTAGTAACCCTGTCCACACACTGACAGGAAGTGAAGATAGCAGCCTGGGCAGTGGAGTTGAAGCTGTGTTTTGCCCGCGGTGCGATAAGGCCAGCAGTAAAGCCCCACGCATCTGATTACACACACCGACCTCCCTTTAGCTCAGCAGGAGGAAGAGTGGGACTGGATTACACCGCTGGGTTAAGACTCTGACTTCATGCACACACACACACACACACACACACACACACACACACACACTCTGCATTTGAGCAGGCACTCGTCATACCAACATGCAGGCACTGTACCACACACACACACACACACACACACACACACACACAAATGCACACATTCACACAGGAGTGTTTGACTGTACTATTGAGGAATCGCTGCCATTAAAAAACAGGGTTATCCCTAACCCCCAACATTTAGTCTAATCCTAACCCTGACACTTACAAATGACTCACTAGTTGGATTTGCATTTGGATTTATGTGTCAATGGGTTTTCATGCATTTCTGCTTAATGTCAAACTGAGATATTTTTGTTCAATAGCCTGTGGAGATGCAACTACCACAGGAAGTGATGTAGGAGTGGGTGATGCTGTCACAGGAAGTGATGTAGAGTGGGTGATGCTGTCACAGATAGTGATGTAGAGTGGGTGATGCTGTCACAGGAAGTGATGTAGAGTGGGTGATGCTGTCACAGGAAGTGATGTAGAGTGGGGGATACAGCTACAGGAAGTGATGTAGAGTGGGTGATGCTGTCACAGGAAGTTATGTAGAGCGCGTGATTCAGCTACAGGAAGTGAAGTGGAGTGGGTGATGCAGTCACAGGAAGTGACATTAGACAGTACTGTGTGTATTGTCTAATGTGTGTGTGTTGTTGTTTCTGTGTTCGATTGTTTGCTCGATAATACTATTTTTTATATACATATTGTTTTATATATCTAATTAATTATGATTTGAACCTTAAGAATTACCACCACACAGTAAATCTCACTCCAACCCAAATCTAACCTAGAATTAGAACTTAAAGCTGAATGTCCCCACAAGGATAGTTAAACAAGACACACACACACATATCATAATAACTGTGTGTGGAAACTCCTTACAGTGTGCCCGCACAACCTAAATCAACTGAACGCCCCGTGTTGACGCAGGACACACAGCAAGGTCAGAGTTGAGCGCAATAAACACAGATCAGCAGCGTCCAGGAGCCAAATGGAAAAAGACGTGTTTCACCTTCATTTAAAGAAGAAAGATATTTAACAATTAGCAATATCCCCTCTGGTGCCTGCAACAACTTATGATGATGTTTATTGCTGTTATCATCATTATCTTTATGGGAATAACAACTCTCCTCCTGGCGTTAGCAGGCATGCTAACACAGCCATGTTGCCGTGGGCCACCAGGGAGCACACACACACCATGCTGATTATGACGGAGATCATTGGCTTGCCCTTTCATCCTGCTGACTGGCGAGCAGATGGGATTTTCCACAGAAACTGGTAATGTTCTGAGCACAGGGAGAGGGGGGGGGGGGGCGCAATCCAGCTCCAGAACTCTGACCTACGCTTCTCTACCCAACACCCCCCCCCCCCCCCCCCCCCGCCCCCCCCACCACATGGCTACACACCGCCCCCAAACATCTCACCTTGGAAGCCGTTCCGGAACCTGGAGCCCACAGGCAGTAGTTCAGGGGTGTGTTCGTTATATCCTCCCACAAATATGGGGTGGAGCACGTTCAAGCCCACCAGCGACCCTGGGGAGGAGCCAGTCCTGTTCCTCTGTTCGTCCACCTGACATCCACACAACGTACAAACAACGTACAAACAACGTACAAACAACATTAAACAACGCCCTCATGAGAGGACATCATAGAACCAATCCCCATGCTGAGAGTGTGGGAGAGAGGGGAGGGAGGGGGGGGAGGAAGAGGGAAGGAGGGGGGGTACTAACAAAGAGACCTTCAGAATGACGGTGGAACTGACGAGGGTTCTACTCTGGACTTTAGAGGTTGCCCTTCCTCACACTCAATCGATATCAAAGAAACACACATCACATCTACGTCTTCTGTTCCTTCAGCGGGTCTACTGAGAACCAACCTTCAGCCACCCTGTCCGTCTCCACCGTCCGAAGGTCACGGTGTGGATATCGATGCGGCGGTCCAGCCGGTCGCTGATGATGTTCCCCACGCCGGAACCCAGGCTGAACCTGTGGAGGATCCGCCCGTTCCGAACTCCCAGAACCAGGAAGTCATCTCCATCAACCCCTTGAACATCCATCACTCATGTTAGACCTCAAACAAGCTGTGGACTGTTTCCTTTCCCAGCAGATCCATGTCCAATCATTCCATGTGATTAAGCCAGTCTGTCAGGCTCACATCACACGCCTAGTCGACCATCTGAAGATAACACGCAGCAGCGGAGAGAGATCAGTGGTGTGTGCCTGTAAGGGCACCCTTCTCCTCAGCGCCTGCTTGCCAGCCCTCACATATCAAAAGACAGCAAATAATTGGGTCTAATGGAAGGAAAGTTCTGACTGATGTTTTGTGACGGTTGTTCTTCCAGGCCGCCCTGGCCCCAGCATGCAGTGCGGCGAGGCGTCCTTGATGCGGATGGCGATCCCTCACCATCACACCAATTATAACGTGAGCTGCTCCCTTCTCCTGCTGTTTCCATCCTTCTCTCTGGATTTGGTCCTCCCTCCCTTCCCTCTCTCTCTCTCTCTCTCTCTCTCTCTCTCTCTCTCTCTCTCTCTCTCTCTCTCTCTCTCTCTGCCACTGTTCCCCTGACAGTCGCTGCATTACTCACCCGACTGTCGCCCCTCCCTCCCCGCTCCATGAATCACCCTAAACGCTAACCTCAAGAGAGGGACAGCAGAGGGGGAACATCCACAAGCCCTCATCCTCTTATTCAGCTGTCTGGAATTCAGGACTCAACACGCAGCCAAGTAATAACACGGCTGTTAGCAGGAAGCTCCAGCTGATCTGAGAGGAAGAGGAGTGCCCCCTCACTGACAGCTGTCAGGATCCTGTCACCCCCCCCCTCCCCACCTGTGTTTTGAAACAAACAGCAAACGCCATTAACATCGGCTGTGTGAGAGAGTGACAGAATCACCTATTCACCGGCTACCGACACGCACTTCAGTTAGACAGCGTTCTGAAAGAGGGGACTAATTGCAGTGTCGGCTAAAAGATTTCTCAGAGAGGGATCAGGAGAGGCGGAGTCAGCTTCAGGCTCTGCCAAGGCCTCTCCCGGAGGGAACAGGCTTTATAGGAGCACCAGCAGGGAAAGCGGAATATATATCGTCCTAAAATATCTATTAGACGAGACATTACCATACACGGCGGGAGGAACTCTCGCCGCGGCGACGGGAGTCCAGCGAGCAGACGTAATGAAGCTCGAGGATTGGATGGCAAAGCCCAGGAGACCTCGCCAAGATATTTCCCACCCGTCAGGTGATTTAAACAGTCGGTTCGTTCACCCCCGCTCCTTCCCTCCCTCTCCCTCTCCTACCCCCCCCCCCCCCCCTCCACGTCACTCCTCACCTTCTCCTTTCTGCCCTGAGAACAGGATGAGGTTGTCCTTCCAGGCGGAGGTGTTGTTGGCGAACGTGAGCTTCAGCTGGAACTCGTAGAAGGCGCTGAGGCCCGGCACGGGAGAGAAAGCCATGAACGATGTGTAGCCGAACTCGTCGTTGCCGCTGAAGCGAGCCCGAGTGATGTTGATGGCTGCGGAAACAAAGACAGGAAGTGGGAGCGGACGCCATCAGAGGAGTTCACAGACGCGGCGCTGGTACCAGTAATGCTGGGTAATAAAGGAAAATGCCTCTGCTGGGAAAACCCCTTCACATCTAACAGCAGCCTCGTCAACGGCACTCTGAAGATCTCTAATGGTCATATTAAAGCGCAAGAGCATAATACAGCGGTACATCTGACTCGATGCAGAGGCGCAGGTATATTCTATGAAGATATAAACACCTTAAACTAGCGTGTCTCGTCTTCATTTCGTTCCCATTTGAGGCCAGACAGCAGACCTGGCCACCACCAGGTGGGGCTCTTTATCCATGCAGCAACACGGGAAAGAACCATCTTTTCTGCTGAGTGAGATGAAGGAGGAAGGATGGCCTGACCCCCCCCCCCCCTCCGCCCCAATCCCCCCAAGCTGTCGTTCCCCCCCCTTGTCTTCTCTTTGTTTTCCGCGACTGCGGTGGGGGAAAATGATTTTGAGCGCGGCCAACCTCATCCCCTACCTCCAACCCAAGCCGGTCCACGGCTCCTGTGGATGCCCCTGCCCACTCGGGTGCTGGCGGTGGCCCTCGTTGGCTGACTGAATAAGCCCCCGGCTCTCGGGTCAGGTTGTTACTGCGTGTCGTCGTTCTCGATCAGCCCAGAGTCCTCCCCGGCTCGCTCCAAGAGGCCCTCCCTGCATCCCTCCCTGTGTCCCTGCACAGCAATCACCCCCCTGGATCCCGACGCTCTAGACCAGGGCTGGGCAATCCTGGTCCTCGAAGGCCACTGTCCTGAAGGTTTTATATCTTTCCCTGCTCTAGCACACCTGATTATAACGATCATGCTTCCACAGAGCTTGATAACGACCTGTTCATTTGAATCAGGTGTGCTGGAGCAGGGAAACATCTAAAACCTTCAGGACAGCGGCCCTGGAGGACCAGGATCGCCCAGCCCTGCTCTAGACGGCTGTGTGAGTGTGTTTATTCTGGGCCTGAGGCTGTGGTTAAACGTGCGGACTTCCCCTCTGCATTATTTAAAGCTGGGGGATGCAGTAGTGAGATTTGGGCTGCTAGTACAGAGCTCAGTGCTAAACCAGCAATCACTCGTTTCTCAGCTGCCATGAAAGGCATCGTTTGGCTACGATAACCCAGCAGTCCTTTAGATTAGATTCAACTTTAATGTCATTACACAGGTACACAAGTACAGGGTAACGAAATACAGTGCGTGTTCACTGCAGCCACGCCCTGTGTGGGCGACATTTCATTTCATCCCTTAATTTTCCCAATCGCTCGCTCCCATGGTGCATTGTGGGCAGCGACGCGATCCAGGCGATTCGTGTTGCGAATTTTTCTGAGATTTTCGCCAGCGATGACCAATCGACTATCTGCACACTCTTGTAATGTAGCACCCATGGTAAACATTTCGAGCTTTGGGTTTCAACAAGATGGAGGATAAACTACTGGTCTGTTTGGCTGCAGACACACCCAGTCCTGTTTGATGTGTCTCTGTATTCGTATAGAAAATAATTTGGGGTATGGTGCAAATGTTGTTGGTGTTCCTGGTGGGGGTTTTGTACTTGAAATTGAGTCGTGTAACAAAACATAACTGCCTGCTGAGAGACTCTCTCCCTGCCTCCCTCTCCCTGCCTCCCTCTCCCTGCCTCCCTCTCTCTACCTCCCTCTCCCTGCCTCCCTCTCCCTGCCTCTCTCTCCCTGCCTCCCTCTCCCTGCCTCCCTCTCTCTACCTCCCTCTCCCTGCCTCCCTCTCCCTGCCTCCCTCTCTCTACCTCCCTCTCCCTGCCTCCCTCTCTCTCCCTCCCTCTCCCTGCCTCCCCCTCCCTGACTCCCTCTCCCTGCCTCCCTCTCTCTCCCTCCCTCTCCCTGCCTCCCCCTCCCTGACTCCCTCTCCCTGCCTCCCTCTCTCTCCCTCCCTCTCCCTGCCTCCCCCTCCCTGACTCCCTCTCCCTGCCTCCCTCTCTCTCCCTCCCTCTCCCTGCCTCCCCCTCCCTGACTCCCTCTCCCTGCCTCCCTCTCCCTGCCTCCCTCTCCCTGCCTCCCTCTCCCTGCCTCCCTCTCTCTGCCTCCCTCTCCCTGCCTCCCTCTCTCTCCCTACCTCTCCCTGCCTCCCCCTCCCTGACTCCCTCTCCCTGCCTCCCTCTCCCTGACTCCCTCTCCCTGCCTCCCTCTCCCTGCCTCCCTCTCTCTCCCTCCCTCTCCCTGCCTCCCTCTCCCTGACTCCCTCTCCCTGCCTCCCTCTCCCTGCCTCCCTCTCCCTGCCTCCCTCTCTCTGCCTCCCTCTCCCTGCCTCCCTCTCCCTGCCTCCCTCTCTCTACCTCCCTCTCCCTGCCTCCCTCTCCCTGCCTCCCTCTCTCTGCCTCCCTCTCTCTGCCTCCCTCTTACTTTCTCCCTCTCTCTAAGACTCTGTGCTTCCCCCTCTTCCAGTCCCTCTCTATTCGACCACAGTATCTCTTTGACTCGCATCATTCCTCTCCCATTATGCTCTTGGCCTTTCTCAAATCCTCTTTATTTCTCTCCCCATTGGAAAGTCCTTAGTGTCAGTTCACAGTAGAAGGCCGCAAGATCAGCTCTGCTTGCATTTAGTCTTGTGAGGTACGCTGGCATCCGACCCCTCAGCTCCTGAGGAGAAGGGAAGAGGCTGGAAACAGAGTCAGAGGCTGGGTGAGAAGGAGTCCTGAGCTGTTAGAAGTGTGCTTTGACCCTGTCCCCTCCTGTCTGGACTGAGGTAGAGAGGCTGGGCAGTGGGTCAGCTGGTCCTTCCATAACACGCTGGAAAACTGTTTCCTCTGATGCTGTGCTGTTTGACTGGAGAATCAAAATACTCTTCAGGTGTGATGAGGAGCAGGGTCTCTCTCTAACAGGAGGAGCAGGGTCTCTCTCTAACAGGAGGAGCAGGGTCTCTCTCTGACAGGAGGAGCAGGGTCTCTCTCTAACAGGAGGAGCAGGGTCTCTCTCTAACAGGAGGAGCAGGGTCTCTCTCTGACAGAAGGAGCAGGGTCTCTCTCTGACAGGAGGAGCAGGGTCTCTCTCTAACAGGAGGAGCAGGGTCTCTCTCTAACAGGAGGAGCAGGGTCTCTCTCTGACAGGAGGAGCAGGGTCTCTCTCTAACAGGAGGAGCAGGGTCTCTCTCTAACAGGAGGAGCAGGGTCTCTCTCTAACAGGAGGAGCAGGGTCTCTCTCTAACAGGAGGAGCAGGGTCTCTCTCTGACAGGAGGAGCAGGGTCTCTCTCTGACAGGAGGAGCAGGGTCTCTCTCTAACAGGAGGAGCAGGGTCTCTCTCTAACAGGAGGAGCAGGGTCTCTCTCTGACAGGAGGAGCAGGGTCTCTCTCTGACAGGAGGAGCAGGGTCTCTCTCTGACAGGAGGAGCAGGGTCTCTCTCTAACAGGAGGAGCAGGCTCTCTCTCTAACAGGAGGAGCAGGGTCTCTCTCTGACAGGAGGAGCAAGCTCTCTCTCTAACAGGAGGAGCAGGGTCTCTCTCTAACAGGAGGAGCAGGGTCTCTCTCTAACAGGAGGAGCAGGGTCTCTCTCTGACAGGAGGAGCAGGGTCTCTCTCTGACAGGAGGAGCAGGGTCTCTCTCTGACAGGAGGAGCAGGGTCTCTCTCTGACAGGAGGAGCAGGCTCTCTCTCTAACAGGAGGAGCAGGGTCTCTCTCTAACAGGAGGAGCAGGGTCTCTCTCTGACAGGAGGAGCAGGGTCTCTCTCTAACAGGAGGAGCAGGGTCTCTCTCTAACAGGAGGAGCAGGCTCTCTCTCTAACAGGAGGAGCAGGGTCTCTCTCTAACAGGAGGAGCAGGGTCTCTCTCTAACAGGAGGAGCAGGGTCTCTCTCTGACAGGAGGAGCAGGGTCTCTCTCTAACAGGAGGAGCAGGGTCACTCTCTAACAGGAGGAGCAGGGTCTCTCTCTGACAGGAGGAGCAGGGTCTCTCTCTCTAACAGGAGGAGCAGGGTCTCTCTCTAACAGGAGGAGCAGGGTCTCTCTCTAACAGGAGGAGCAGGGTCTCTCTCTGACAGGAGGAGCAGGGTCTCTCTCTGACAGGAGGAGCAGGGTCTCTCTCTAACAGGAGGAGCAGGGTCACTCTCTAACAGGAGGAGCAGGGTCTCTCTCTGACAGGAGGAGCAGGGTCTCTCTCTCTAACAGGAGGAGCAGGGTCTCTCTCTAACAGGAGGAGCAGGGTCTCTCTCTAACAGGAGGAGCAGGGTCTCTCTCTAACAGGAGGAGCAGGGTCTCTCTCTGACAGGAGGAGCAGGGTCTCTCTCTGACAGGAGGAGCAGGGTCTCTCTCTAACAGGAGGAGCAGGGTCTCTCTCTAACAGGAGGAGCAGGGTCTCTCTCTGACAGGAGGAGCAGGGTCTCTCTCTGACAGGAGGAGCAGGGTCTCTCTCTGACAGGAGGAGCAGGGTCTCTCTCTGACAGGAGGAGCAGGCTCTCTCTCTAACAGGAGGAGCAGGGTCTCTCTCTGACAGGAGGAGCAGGCTCTCTCTCTAACAGGAGGAGCAGGGTCTCTCTCTAACAGGAGGAGCAGGGTCTCTCTCTAACAGGAGGAGCAGGGTCTCTCTCTAACAGGAGGAGCAGGCTCTCTCTCTAACAGGAGGAGCAGGGTCTCTCTCTGACAGGAGGAGCAGGGTCTCTCTCTAACAGGAGGAGCAGGGTCTCTCTCTAGCAGGAGGAGCAGGGTCTCTCTCTAACAGGAGGAGCAGGGTCTCTCTCTAACAGGAGGAGCAGGGTCTCTCTCTGACAGGAGGAGCAGGGTCTCTCTCTAGCAGGAGGAGCAGGGTCTCTCTCTAACAGGAGGAGCAGGGTCTCTCTCTAACAGGAGGAGCAGGGTCTCTCTCTAACAGGAGGAGCAGGGTCTCTCTCTAACAGGAGGAGCAGGCTCTCTCTAACAGGAGGAGCAGGGTCTCTCTCTAACAGGAGGAGCAGGCTCTCTCTCTGACAGGAGGAGCAGGGTCTCTCTCTAACAGGAGGAGCAGGGTCTCTCTCTCTAACAGGAGGAGCAGGGTCTCTCTCTAACAGGAGGAGCAGGGTCTCTCTCTGACAGGAGGAGCAGGGTCTCTCTCTGACAGGAGGAGCAGGGTCTCTCTCTGACAGGAGGAGCAGGGTCTCTCTCTAACAGGGGGAGCAGGGTCTCTCTCTAACAGGAGGAGCAGGGTCTCTCTCTGACAGGAGGAGCAGGGTCTCTCTCTGACAGGAGGAGCAGGGTCTCTCTCTGACAGGAGGAGCAGGGTCTCTCTCTGACAGGAGGAGCAGGGTCTCTCTCTGACAGGAGGAGCAGGGTCTCTCTCTAACAGGAGGAGCAGGGTCTCTCTCTGACAGGAGGAGCAGGGTCTCTCTCTAACAGGAGGAGCAGGGTCTCTCTCTAACAGGAGGAGCAGGGTCTCTCTCTGACAGGAGGAGCAGGGTCTCTCTCTAACAGGAGGAGCAGGGTCTCTCTCTAACAGGAGGAGCAGGCTCTCTCTCTAACAGGAGGAGCAGGGTCTCTCTCTAACAGGAGGAGCAGGGTCTCTCTCTAACAGGGGGAGCAGGGTCTCTCTCTGACAGGAGGAGCAGGGTCTCTCTCTAACAGGAGGAGCAGGGTCTCTCTCTAACAGGAGGAGCAGGGTCTCTCTCTAACAGGAGGAGCAGGGTCTCTCTCTAACAGGAGGAGCAGGCTCTCTCTCTAACAGGAGGAGCAGGGTCTCTCTCTAACAGGAGGAGCAGGGTCTCTCTCTAACAGGGGGAGCAGGGTCTCTCTCTGACAGGAGGAGCAGGGTCTCTCTCTAACAGGAGGAGCAGGGTCTCTCTCTGACAGGAGGAGCAGGGTCTCTCTCTGACAGGAGGAGCAGGGTCTCTCTCTCTCTCTGTCTGATTGGAGGAGAGTCTTTTATGGGGCATGAGTTGACACTGGTGGTGGTCTTGCTGTATAAACAGATCCTCACACTTGAACCTGCCCCAGCATGCATACTGTACAAGAACCACACGGAGGGGGAGAACCTTTCATACGTGACCAGTTCACGCAGTCCGGAGACTAATCGATAGGATCTAGGAACACAAATGTTGTTATATCTAGTTCCAGGTCCTTGCACTCTTGGTATGGGTGACTGAGGTGGGGCTTCCAGGAGTTACAATGATGTGGTTGAAAATCTGTGATCTGGAAACACGGGTGATTGGATTGAGCTTTCCCAACTGACCCACCTGTTGTCTCCCACACAGAGATACAATTCCTGTCTCAAACCTGTAAACCTAGAAAACTGCTCCTTGGTTGCAAAACAATGTTTGAATCCACAGGAAGCAAGTTTTCTCTTTACGCTGAAGAGAAAGTCTGAGCTATAGACAAAGAGCTAGAAAGATCTGAAAAAAAAATGTATTGTCACTTTGGCAATGTTTTACAAATGTGCCAATAAAACCTTTTCTGCAGTGAGAGAGCGAATGAGAGACTGAGTGAGAGAAAGTGTTAGCAAGACAGAGTTAGAGAAAAACTACCCCCTGGTTGGGAAAATACTTGAACTGTTTGAAGTTATAACAGTCTGAGTTATGAAGTTTGCACAAACAACAGTCTTACATAAGAAAGGATAAAAGTGTTGAATATGCGTGCGTCTATAGAGTAAAGGGAATCTATCACAAATATCTGACAGACCCTTATGATCCATATTTCACAGTCAAGTCATGGTTAAGAGTCAAATAGAAAATCCATGAATGATTGAAGCGTTTGAGGGTGTCCACCTCGGTAGTGGGTTACTCCTCTCTCTTTCTGCTGCTAACCTTCAACTTCAGATGGCCCTGTGCATTCTGACAGAGCACTGCGCTACGCTAACAAGTAGGGGACAAAAAGACACCACATTAAGTCATTTCTTTATCTCTCTGGGAGATCTTTCTGAATGTTTTTTTTCTTCTTTTGGGAGCAGTAAGAAAGCCTGTTTGTGTCTGCCAGGCTTGAGATGTGAGGAGCATATTAAGATATTAAGATGGGCTAACCTAATACTGCTATCTAACATCTCTTACTTAGAGTGACCAGACAATCACTATTTTGTATTGTGTGTTTATGCTCAGTGTGCTTGTGTGTGTGTGTCTGTGTGTGTCGGTGTGTTTCTGTGTGCGTGTGTTTTTCTGTGTGTTGCGTTCTCTTTGCCTATGTGTTTCTGTGTGTGCGTTTCTATGTGTGTTTCATATGTGTGTGTGTTTCTGTATGTGTGTTGTATGCAGAAGGAACAGGAGGAGGAGGAGAAAGAGGAGGGGGGAGGAGGAAGAGGAGAAGGGGGGAGGAAGAGGAGGAGTGGAAGGAGTAGAGGGTGAGAAGCAGGAGGAGGGGGAGGAGAGGGAGGAGTAGAGGAGGAGGAGGAGGAGTAGAGGAGGAGGGGGAGGAGCAGGAGCAGAAGAAGAGGGGAGGAGAGGGAGGAGTGGAGGAGGAAGGAAAGGAGCAGGAGGAGGAGGAGGGGGAGGCGTGGAGCCTGACGCTAGCAGCTAGGAGGACCTGCAGGTGATCAATACTGACTGATGCTATCTGACGCTATCAGGATTTCTATTCAAATGTCATCTGCACTCAGGCTGCCTGCAGAAGATTAGCCCCCTGCCTGTGGCTCCGGGCGAGCTGGGGTGAGGCAGGGCAGGGTGTCTGGGAACAGCTTCCAAATCACACCCCAACTCCTGCCAGTAATCAAGACCAAACCAGGCTGTTTGGTGGGGTGAAGTCGCTGGCCCTCCGTGCTTGGACCTGTTCAGGCTTGGGTCTGTTCAGGCTTGGGTCTGTTCAGGCTTGGGTCTGTTCAGGCTTGGGTCTGTTCAGGCTTGGACCTGTTCAGGCTTGGGTCTGTTCAGGCTTGGGTCTGTTCAGGCTTGGGTCTGTTCAGGATCCCTCACCCCCCTGATCCAGGTCGTCTCTCAGTGCCAGACCCCCACACTCCTCCTCATCGGAGGCTGACGGGAGCGTGTTGCTGCAGGTTCCTAGAGCTCCATATGGGATCACTCTTCACCTGCTGATTCCCTGAACAGCCTGGTTTCCTACCGGCAGCCCTGGAAGGGGAGCGGGGCTTCCTGCCAGCGTTGCTGCATCTTGCATCAGATAATCTACAAAGGCTGGATGTCCCTTCCAAACATGGACAACACCCACATGGTCTGCAGGCATGGATGTTGCTTCTTGTTCAGGGAGGAGGAGGAGGAGGAGGACGAGGAGGAGGAGGAGGAGGAGGAGGAGGAGGAGGAGGAGGAGGAGGAGGAGGAGGAGGAGGAGGAGGAGGAAGGGGAGCCTTGGACCCAGACCTTGTCGGCAAATGAAAAGGGAGCAGTTGAACTCTGGGAAGTGATGAGGGGACAATGTCATGATCGTATGAGATCAGGAGGAGCAAATGTGGGAGTTTGCGCAATAACTCCCAGATTTTGGGACTGGCCAATGGGAGACGGCAGGCAGAGTTGGGGAATGTTGGCCGGTTTAAGACTGAATATGTCTCCCTGACATGGTCTCCAAGTGTCTTGTATCCTCATCAGCTGTACAGCGTCTGAATGATGTTTCCTCTGATAAGAACACAAATGGCCTCATCTTAATCCCCCCCACAGTGAAAACAGAGACTTGGTTCATTAAACTGTGTCTGTTTGCAGAACAGGTTAGGAGTCCTGTGCGTTTAGAAAGACCCAGACAGGCCGGTCACAGGACCAACAGCCTCATGTGCCTCAGTGTGTGGCAGGGGAGGGTCTCTCCCCCCCCCCCCCCCCCCCGACCAGGCCCCGCCCCCTGACCAACCACGGGAGACAGAGAGAGCAGGGGGCGGAGTGTGCATGTGTGCAGGGAAAGCACAGGGAATAACACCCGTGTGTAGAAGAGGAGGCCAAGAAGGACAGTTTGTTACGTGTAAAAAACTGAGACGGGTAGAAAGAAAAACATGGATAAACACAGACAGTGTGTGAGTGTGTATGTGTGGTCACACACATCATATAGGAGGGAGAGTCTGAGAGTGCATGAGTGATGAACATGCAATGAGTGCGCATGTTTGAGAGTGTGTGTGTGTGAGAGAGTGTGTGTATGAGAGAGTGTATGTGTGTGAGAGTGTGTATGTATTTTTACTGTATTTGTGTTGTATATACTTATTGTATTTTACTGCATTTTGATACTTCTACCTGCTAGTGCTGTACTGTACCCTGATGCTGTTGTAAACTATAAACTGTAAATAAAGGATGATCTTTTCTTATATTATGTGTGTGTGTGAGGGTGTGTGTGTGTGTGGCCCCTACCTTCCTCACACAGCAGGCCCTGTCGTCCGTAGGGGCACAGACAGACAGCCTCCAGGGGGGACTTGGGGAGGCAGGTGGCCCCCCAACCACAGGGGCTCCTCTCACAAGCTGTCAGCTGACACAGACGGCCCGTGTACAGCAGGGGGCACTCACAGAACCAGCCCTCCCCATCGCTAGACACACACATGGACACACACACACACAATACACACGTACACACACATACAGACACACACACACAGGAAGAGATGGTTAGGATGAGGGCAGATGTTGAGGTCAGAGTTATCAACACAGGGAGTGTCTGTACAGGGAGTCAGCACAGGGTTGCATACTAACATCCTGTTCAACAGCACAATCAACAGAGGTTTACACCTGCGTGGAGTAATACCTCTATCACAAGCAATCTCTGGGCCCCTGTGTGAAGGAATCCACTGGATATGTTTGAGATGGGCGGAAAAATAAGCTTGCATGTTAGATGGATTGAATGCTTCTGGGACAGAAACGAACAAGATATTGAGTTAAAGATTTATTCAAATAACTTCCACGGACCCAATGCACTGCTGGAATGTAATTTATTTCCAACCGTCCCCCCCCCCCCCCCCCCCCGCCCGGTCCTCTGGAAAGGTAAACACAGCAATGGTTCCTGTCAATCCTGATAATAAGTCGGCAGAAAAAGCAATGATTGGTCGTGTTTGAGCAAACATACTGTGGGAAGGCCTCCAACAGGACGTCCTTCCCCACCTCTCCATTCTTCTTTGTGGGTTTTTTTTATCTGGTAGCAGCGATTGAAGTGTGGGCTGGAGCGATAAGTTCCATTCAGCCAACAGCTTCATGAGCTGCTCCGAGGTGCTGCGCTCTTTTCAAACGCATCAGCGACAGGAAGCAGCGGTAGAGGTTTCACATCTCTAAATGAATAATGTGCTGTGGGCAGTTATGGAGGCTGCCAAGGTAGCAGGTGTTTCCCTGCTACTGTAATGTCGCTCTCAGAAATGAAATATTTAGATTCTGTGTCTCTTGGACGGAGAGGCAGAAAGATCTTCAAAGAACTTAAGAGTAAAATAAGAAAAGTGTCATCTTCTCTGGTGTCCAGACCAGTCCTCTAACAGTGGGTAAAGTATTCAGTGTGTATAAGTGTCCCTGAGTCTAGACTCTAAACACCACTGTCTCTAGACTGTAAAGAGTGTGTATTGAAAGACATAATTCAGTGGAACTTCAGAGAGATCATATTACTGCAATCAATGCGCTGTATGAGCTAACCTTCACACCAAGAAAGGTTTTTTGTATTCTGCCTGACGGCACTGAGGCCAAAGTCTGTTTCCTGATGAATGATCAGCTCTCTGTGTGTGTGTGTGTGTGTGTGTGTGTGTGTCCCTAAAGTCACTTAACCCTTCCGTGAGTCTGGATGGCAGAGAAGAATCGAACACAAAGGCTGGGAGTGGTGCATGTGTAAGTGCTTACAGACCATAGAAATGGAAATACATGACTTAGTGGTGTAGATGTATCTGCATTATGAGAGATCTGTGCCAATAAGATGGAAATAAGATGAGTTATGTGCTAATAACATGAAAATAGTGTACACATTTACACTACCTACACTAAACGTGGACACAAGATCCTATTGGCCATTAGCTGTATTATTTTATATCATCGATGATATGATACTATATACACACACATACATATTTATTTATTACATATTTTTACACACATTTTTATATGCACTTTTATTGCTCATCTGTATATTTGCACCTTCAATATAGAACATCTGTATATTTTTTAATACCGACTTCATCTGCATATTTATTGCTAGTGTATATATTTGTACTGCCCTAACCTCAACATAACTGCTCATTTAACCAATCAGCATAACTAATATGTACATAACTTACTCATCTAAATGGTCTGTATATAACAGCTTCTCTTGCACTTCTGATTGGATGCTAAACTGTATTTGGTTTCCTTGTATTTATGTGTGATTTACATGAGTGATGACAATAAAGTTGAATCTAATTTACTATATATATATAGTAAATTAGATTAAACTTTATTCAACTTATATATATATATATATATATATATATATATATATATTGTATATTATATAATACAAAATATCAAGAATAAATGACACAACTGAACACCCTGAAATGCGTAAATGTCAAAGTAGCGCAGCCAGCCCTGATCAAACTCCAAATTGGGTCAAACATTCGGCATCGCAGACGTAGCAAAATAATGAGCTGTCTCCTCTACCATGCTGGCTAAGTTCAGTTCTTCTGTAATGGGAAGAGAACAGACCTGTTGAGCCACATTCAGCTGAATAATTGAAGAGCACATGAGAGGCAGGCTGGCTTCAGTGTCGTTAGCACCTCTGTCTCCCCCCCACCCCCCCACCCCGCTGTGTGCAGGTGCAGGGTGACCCCCAGGAGGTCTCAACACCACAGTGGTTGTTCGATATCACACCGTCACGACCCGCTATCATCATCCCCCCACCCCACCTTCCCAAAAATAGAAGAAAAAAATGTAAGAACTTCATGATGTTCTGTGTTGGCCGCCCCCCACTTCCGTCTCTCCCTCCCTCCGCCCTCCCTACTCCCCTCCCCCCTCCCCCCTCCTCTCTCCCCCCTCCTTCTCTCCCTCCCTCCGCCCTCCCTACTCCCCTCCCCCCTCCACCCTCCTCTCTCCCCCCTTCTTCTTCCTTCCCACACCCCTCCCTCCCCCTCGTTCTTCCTTTCCCCACTCCTCCCTCCCTCACTCCTCCCCCCCTCTCTCCCCCCTGTATGGTTGGAGTTTTCAGTGTCCTCTATCCTTTTTGGATTTCCATTCCTTTTTCTCCTTGGCTCCAGCCCACACATGCTGTCAACTTACTGCCTCACTGTTGCCAGGGTAGAACTGACCCCATTACATTTGACTGAATAGAATAATGGACAGTCTATGCAGTGAGCCATAGCGTAAACACAATCAATTTGGGTATTGGACAGCTTGTGTTTGGACAGCAAAAACTGCGTAGCTAACAGGACCTTAACACCCTACTTCTTAACATTCCTACGACGCAATCCTTTATGAAAATGTAATATTCCTATTGGAGCAGATTTCAAATGGCCGATGTGTGGCTGAACCAAAAAGAAAAACAAGCCTTTATTGTTTTCTTTTCAGGCAGACGACATCAAGCATTAAACCCCAGAAGAACCCAACTGCAAGAGAGACTATTATCTCAGCTCCCGTGATCAATCTCATCATCATTTTACTAACGACATTCATTTCTTACGCCCGTCCTTTCAATGGAGAACAACACAGCGCTGTTCTGACGCAAAGTCAATAGATGTGAGATGTGTCTAAGACAGTTAATTAGTGTGGCTCACAAAAGCCTAATGGCGATCTATCAAATCAGAACACTAAGGAATTGAGTTTAGTCTACCATCTTTTATCTGGCAGACAAACACGCTGTCTCGGCCTGATTGGTCATCTGCAACGCCAAGTCCCTCCCCTCAAAACCCAGGGACCACTGGGGACATTTATCACAGACAAGTTCATATTTTCTCCAAATAAAAGAGACGAAGTGACGAGATAGAACGAACTTGACTAAGCGAGGCTGATTAGGAGCGAGGGCCACATTCGGAGTGCGTTCACCTTGTATGGAGCAGAGAGCAGGGTCCCGTGGGAGTCCCTCCTTCTTATCTGGGTCTGGGGGCCAAGGGGAGGTCTGTAGGGGAGGTAAGAAAACACCGTACGATGGGACGGGGTCGGCTTCCCGCTCCTCTGGTTAATGAGCCCTAATCACAAGGCTGATTACATTACATATGTGCGGTAACAAAAGGTTATCGTCATCTAGCCCGAGGCAATCATTTGATTACAAATTGTGTTTGTCGTGGTGGTAGGTTGTTGTGATTATCGTAATCACATAGATACAACACGAGGACACAAACAGCTCCTCTCAGTTCTGGTACCATTTCAGCACTGCAGTGAGCACACGCAAACACATAGGATTAATAATTGATAGGAAGAGTACATTTTTAATCTGTTGAGCGCCAGATAAACTGCTGAATAATTGATTAGTTTGGGCATGATATCTCTGTCAGTAGAGCTCCAGATAGGAACAATATAATGCTTTTGGCTGCATACATTTTTGAAGTCTTGGCCACTTATAGATATATTCCACCCCTAATGTGTTCCACAGCAAACATTCCATGGATAATTGTGTTCATTGTCTAACCAGACTCCTGTAATTAACATTTGAAACGTGCATTGTATTGAACTGTATGGTTTCTCTTGTTGTCCTACAGGGCTAGCATCATGCATTAATTATACTGTTATTCTTTGATAAAAAGCTCTCAAGGAACACATTATTGAATTTTCCCTGACACGTCTGACTGTCCCTAACCTTTCTCGTTATTTGAACCGTCTTAATTTTCATTGTCATAATATCGTTTGACTGGACCGCTTTTTCTTAAGGGACACTATCCTAGATATAGATACAGAACCACGGAAGCTAAAAGCTGTTGGAGATGGACACGACGTTTGAAATCAGCTTCTATTTCACGACCTTTAACGAGAACGTTCCAGAATCTTCCAGGAATCCCCCAGATGAACCTTGTCTCCCTTCCATCAGCCCTCCTCTGTTCATCCACTCTTTCTGCTCTATACAGAGAGCACGCTAGGTCTGCACAACTTTTCTTACAGCGGAATAAGAACAATAAGAACAATAAGCTGCGTAAGCTCATGTGGCTGCGCAGCAGATGGTCTATAAGATCTAGAACGTTCTCCGCTCCCCTGAAACAGGCTGTCAGGAAGCACCTACATTACCAGCAGCCTCTGAAGCGGGACATGCCTACTAAAACTTTCTAAACAAACCGTTTTCGATTCCCAGCACATCCTGCTCCACTATTTTAAGAAAACCACTTATTTTTTTCGAAACCTTCGATTCTGAGTCGCCCAGTGATTCAGAAGACTCTTTGCAGCGAGACGCATTTTAGATCAGATCACAGAACCAAGGATGCAGCAAGGAAATATGGTTATTGAATGTGGTACAACATATGCTGGTTACATAAGAACATACCACATTTTTCTGACTATAAGTAGCTCTTTTTCTCATGGTTTGTCTGGTCCTATAGTATATATACAGTATATAACGTATATCAAATAAATATATAAAAATATATAAGTTATGTTATGTTGTTTATGCTACAGTTATCTGAATAACTGATAGTATGACACGTTAACATACCAGACACCTATACAGCCTGTTGTTCTCTATTCTATTGTTGTTACTATATCTTGCCTGTCAAGATGAAATTTCTATTCTTGGTCTCTGATTTAATAAAATAAATATCCCTCCAAAATCTGACTTACTCCTGTTCTGCTCCTCATGTTTAATATGGGCTCATGTCCACGGACTAATTCAAGAGCAGTGTTCTTCTGAGCTTTGTATGTCCTCCAGAATTCAAACGAAAACACTTCAAATGAGTCTTCCTCTTTGAGACATTGCCCCTGAGGGCCTAAAGAACAACGGAAGTACACAAGCATAATGAGAACAGCTCTCTGCTGCGCGGAAGCACCGAGCCTTTCTTTTCTTCCAGGACCTTGGGTTACTTCTTTAAATAAGTACATATTATACATTTAACATTAAGCGTCCCGCATCAACAAAAGAAAGAGTTGCAGAAATGGACTCGGAGGCATAAGCAGAACGTTCCGGAATGGAACAGCTCGGAGAACGTCAAGCGAGGCATGCTTTCACCCACAAACAGAGAACCGAGAAACAGAAAAAAACACGAGAACCACAACTTCAAAAAGAGAACATAAGCACTGAACCACAGCCCCCATTCCAGTCTGAAGTTATTCCAGAAGATTCCAAGTCAACTCACAGAATGAGTTTTGACTCATGTGATCCAGGCTGAACTGTCATCTGCGGGTCAGTTCACAAGGTCATCCCATCGCCACGCACTAATCACAGACATAACACAGAGCCTGATGCCTGTGCTGCGATAATGTGGCCGATGTGCCACCATGACCTCCTAATTTGCATCCTGAGAGCAATTATGAATTGGATATTCAGAGCTGTGAGCCGCAGGTGCTGAGCAGCCTGGGCTGAGAGAAGCGACACATGAAGCATTCATCACATCACTGGAGGTGATGGAGACTTCGGAAACCCAACAATGAGCACATCAAACAAGTCCGCATGATTGCTTAGTGGGTTTGAACCACGACGGCATGCATCGCGCCGACAATAATACCTAATTTATCAAGAGGACGTGTCAAAGCCTTTTATCAGCAGGCACAGTAATGTGTGCCCTGTCTGAACTCCTGGAATAAAAGTATGGCAGCCCCAGCTTCTTAAAACAACATTAATGCTCAAGAAATATTGCCTTTGAGAACCTGAATAGACATTAATGAATCATCTGACACATAGTAATGTGCTGCTAATGGGCTTCCATGCTTTAACTTCTCTCAATTGATTAGTAGTAATGGACTCTTAAGTATGGTCTAGGTGTGAGAGAAGGAAGGACCTGAATGGACCCTGGCACATCGATTCATACATGGTCACATGACCGAAGGCTTTATGATCAGAACAGCAGGTTAGATATCAAGCCAGGATGTCTTCATGACTGAGTCTTTAGCGAGCACCAACTTTCTGCATGAGAGTGAACTGGTGGGGGTCAGATGGCTCAATGGTTAAGGCGTTGGCCTCATGATCGGTAGGTTGTGAGATCGAGCCCCGGCTGTGGCTATATGACGTTGTGTCCTTGGGCAAGGCACTTCACCCTGCTTGCCTCAGGGAAAATGTCCCTGTACTTACTGTAAGTCGCTTTGGATAAAAGCGCCTGCTAAATATGTAAATGTAAACGTAGATGACCATACCAGTGACTCACCAGACACCATATGGTGACATATATGACAGGTATATATTGGATGTATGTGTATCTGTACTCCTGCACTTGTTTTTGCACTCTGTCTGAAAGAACAGTTCTTGACATGTGTTTGATTCGTTTCTGAGTTGCCGCTTTCACAGGTGTTTCATCCACCAGGGCTAGCAGGGCTGCGCACAGAGCTAGCAGGGCTGCACACAGAGCTAGCAGGGCTGCACACAGAGCTAGCAGGGCTGCACACAGAGCTAGCAGGGCTGCACACAGAGCTAGCAGGGCTGCACACAGAGCTAGCAGGGCTGCACACAGAGCTAGCAGGGCTGCACACAGAGCTAGCAGGGCTGCACAGAGCTAGCAGGGCTGCACACAGAGCTAGCAGGGCTGCACAGAGCTAGCAGGGCTGCACACAGAGCTAGCAGGGCTGCACACAGAGCTAGCAGGGCTGCACAGAGCTAGCAGGGCTGCACACAGAGTTAGCAGGGCTGCACACAGAGCTAGCAGGGCTGCACACAGAGCTAGCAGGGCTGCACACAGAGCTAGCAGGGCTGCACACAGAGCTAGCAGGGCTGCACACAGAGCTAGCAGGGCTGCACACAGAGCTAGCAGGGCTGCACACAGAGCTAGCAGGGCTGCACACAGAGCTAGCAGGGCTACATAGCAGTCATGGCAGTATGTGTAATGGCAGGCGCAGCGCTCTTACCTGACACAGGTGCCTCCATTGCGGCAGGGCAGATGCTGGCAGACTGGAGGGTCGCAGTTCTGGATGTTCCTCCCTCCCAAGGCCTCCCCCACCAGGTCCACCTCCATGGAGTTCACCTGGAGGTCCCGCAGGCAGCCCACCAGGCCCCTCACCTCCTGGGTGAGATCTAGGAGCTCCCAGCGAGAAGGGACACCGCCCAGGAACATGGGACCAAATGAGGCCTGAAGGATGTAATGCGAATGCAGGTTTAAAATATAGAAGTGTTTTGTTGTTACTAATCACTCACAGAAATATGTTGAAACTATCCCTTTATAGAAACGGAGAAAAACATTCTGAGTTCAATCTTTTGGTTGGTGGAGATTTAATTGGTTTAAATTACAATTGTACATCATTTTTGACATAAGCCCCTGTTTACCTTAGACTCATCTGAGATAATCAGGCATTCTGTCCTATCAGAGCTACTGTAAGAAAAGGGCTTTTTTTGGAGAAGAATATCTCCCTGTCTTGCGCAGGAAGTAAAGTAAAAAAAAAATTAAAGCGATTGTGAGCTTGCTTTGATGTTGAAGCCAATTAGCTGCTGTCAGTTGTCATATTAGTGCAGCCCACTCTTATGAACCATCAGCTAATTCTACCTTATCACGTCCATTTAACAAGCTGGTAGAACTGCCCGTGACAGGAAAGCATCCCACCCATCTACGTTTGTTTGTCTGTAAACTCAGAGGCACCATGTCACCTAACCCCCCCCCCCCCATACATGTGACCTCCACGCATATTGATAAGCATGACCTCTCGGCTTGAGCGAGCATAAACTGCCTCTGTGGTATTAAGGGGCCATGTGTGGCTCTCACAGGTACATGCTTACAGTAAACAGGCTTCAGGAGCAGAATGATACCTCAGAACCAGGAAGGGGCAGGAACTCCTCCTGACGCCCAACTGTCCTGTTCTCCACAGCTATCTCAAGCATGCATGAGCCTCCATCCCTGCCCACTGGAAGTCCATATCTGTGGAGAGAGAGAGAGGTGAGAGGGCGGGAGAGAGACAGCAAGAGAACGAGAGGGCAGGAGAGAGATAGTGAGAGAGAGAGGGCGAGTGAGAGACAGACACTCATAAGGTTAACTCATAAGAACATGGTCTTTATATTAAATCCATGCAGGCTTAAAGATTATGCACAGCCAGGCGAGAGAGAGAGGGAGGGAGGGAGGGAGGGAGGGAGGGAGGGAGGGAGGGAGGGAGGGAGGGAGGGAGGGAGGGAGGGAGGGAGGGAGGGAGGGAGAGAGGGAGAGAGGGAGAGAGGGAGAGAGGGAGAGAGGGAGGGAGGGAAAGGAGAGTTGAGGGTAATGGTGAAAGTGTGACTGCTCCCACTCAGCTCTCCATATTTCCAGTAATCTGCAGTTTCATGCTCATAGCTACTCCCGCCTGATGGATCAGGACAAAGACCGTCAAGCGTTCCCACTCTGCGCGCGAGGAAAACACACAATCCAAACAAACAGAGATGGTTGGGTTACCGAGGTAACCAGAGAGGGAGATGTTTGAATGGGGGCTGGCACAAGCTCTGCGTGCCTGGTGGTTGTATAAGGATGATTCTACATCCGTCAGCGGGGTGAGCGTAAACAGTATCCCACGCCGTTATATAAAGGGTCAGGAAGACCACAGGAAGACGCTGGTTGGAGAAATGCAACTCACCAGTTGCTTTGTCCTAGCGGGTGACAAACACTGAGAGACCGAGGAGAGAGCTGGTGGCATCACTTAGGATTCAGTTATTAATAGTGAAATGAGGCCAGCTGGGTGAAGATGCATGGTGGACAGAAGGAGAGGAGGAGGAGGAGGATGAGAAGAGTTTCATCATTTGACCTTCTCCCTCTCTCTGGGGACCAACACAACACACTGGCATTAGTCACTAATAGATCCTCCTTAATGGATGTTCCACAGTGTTAAGTAGCTGGTCTACTTGTGTCGTATGCAAGCCTTGCCAAAGTCAAGCGGTTCCTTTCTCCTATTTATCACAGGTATGTTCCAGTGTGGAGAACGCACCAGAGTCCGTGGAGAATTCTGGGTGAGGCATCTATTATGTGCGAAGATTTAGCTTACATGCAAGAAAAGGAGAACTAGACCACACGTCTTCCACTCTTGGTTAATAATCTTCTTGAAGCTCCTTCTCAATGTTGGCTGAGAGCCTCCTGGAACCTTCACAGCTGAAACCCTTCCAGATCATTCTCAACAATGTTGAAACAATCACTGAATTTTTACTGAATTTTGAAATGTATCCTCAATATAAATAAAGAAATGCTGACTTTTAGCCTGCCAGATGGTTAGTTACACATTTCCACACGGGAAGTCTTCCTCTGAAGAAAGAAAGATAAAAAGAGAGACTTGGCAGGTGATTGGATGAACCATCTGTCTATCATCGTGTATCACGTGCTAACCCTGCCCATAGCTGTCAGTAGTTCCTCAGATGATGCTGATTGGTTCAATCCCCTGTGGTTAAAAAAAGCTTCGGCCTGTTGAGGAACTGGCATGTTATGAATGTATATGCAATATGCTGTAGTAGATGTGCCTGGCCTCCTGATGAGAGTGGAACATTATTATGTGATGAGCGGTTTCACATGCATCCTTGTTAGGAGCCATGGTAACCGGAGAAGACCTGAGAAACAGGAAGTGTGTAACATCAACCATGTCCTCTCTCCACAAAAGACTTTCTTTTATTCAGGGTTCTCTGTGAATAAGACCAGTATCACGTCTCGATCTAACAGGACGAGTACCAAGACATCACAAAAACTCTTCTGTGTCGTAAACAACAGAATAAAACATCTCAGGGTTATACTGCACTGTAGTTGTGGTTGTATTGCACTGTAGTTGTGTTGTGGTTGTATTGTACTGTAGTTGTGGTTGTATTATGGTTGTATTGTACTGTAGTTGTGTTGTGGTTGTATTGTACTGTAGTTGTGTTGTGGTTGTATTGTACTGTAGTTGTGTTGTGGGTGTATTGTACTGTAGTTGTGGTTGTATTGTACTGTAGTTGTGTTGTGGTTGTATTGCACTGTAGTTGTGTTGTGGTTGTATTGTACTGTAGTTGTGGTTGTATTGTACTGTAGTTGTGGTTGTGGTTGTATTGTACTGTAGTTGTGGTTGTATTGTACTGTAGTTGTGGTTGTATTGTACTATAGTTGTGTTTGTATTGTACTGTAGTTGTGGTTGTATTGTACTGTAGTTGTGTTGTGGTTGTATTGTACTGTAGTTGTGTTGTGGTTGTATTGTACTGTAGTTGTGGTTGTTTTGTAGTTGTGTTATGGTTGTATTGTACTATAGTTGTGTTTGTATTGTACTGTAGTTGTGGTTGTATTGTACTGTAGTTGTGGTTGTATTGTACTGTAGTTGTGGTTGTTTTGTAGTTGTGTTATGGTTGTATTGTACTATAGTTGTGTTTGTATTGTACTGTAGTTGTGGTTGTATTGTACTGTAGTTGTGGTTGTATTGTACTGTAGTTGTGGTTGTATTGTACTGTAGTTGTGTTGTGGTTGTATTGTACTGTAGTTGTGGTTGTGGTTGTATTGTACTCTAGTTGTGGTTGTATTGTACTGTAGTTGTGGTTGTATTGTACTGTAGTTGTGTTGTGGTTGTATTGTACTGTAGTTGTGTTGTGGTTGTATTGTACTGTAGTTGTGGTTGTTTTGTAGTTGTGTTATGGTTGTATTGTACTATAGTTGTGTTTGTATTGTACTGTAGTTGTGGTTGTATTGTACTGTAGTTGTGTTGTGGTTGTATTGTACTGTAGTTGTGTTGTGGTTGTATTGTACTGTAGTTGTGGTTGTTTTGTAGTTGTGTTATGGTTGTATTGTACTATAGTTGTGTTTGTATTGTACTGCAGTTGTGGTTGTATTGTACTGTAGTTGTGTTGTGGTTGTATTGTACTGTAGTTGTGGTTGTTTTGTAGTTGTGTTATGGTTGTATTGTACTATAGTTGTGTTTGTATTGTACTGTAGTTGTGGTTGTATTGTACTGTAGTTGTGGTTGTATTGTACTGTAGTTGTGGTTGTATTGTACTGTAGTTGTGGTTGCATTGTACTGTAGTTGTGTTGTGGTTGTATTGTACTGTAGTTGTGGTTGTGGTTGTATTGTACTGTAGTTGTGGTTGTATTGTACTGTAGTTGTGGTTGTATTGTACTGTAGTTGTGTTGTGGTTGTATTGTACTGTAGTTGTGGTTGTATTGTACTGTAGTTGTGGTTGTATTGTACTATAGTTGTGTTTGTATTGTACTGTAGTTGTGGTTGTATTGTACTGTAGTTGTGTTGTGGTTGTATTGTACTGTAGTTGTGTTGTGGTTGTATTGTACTGTAGTTGTGGTTGTTTTGTAGTTGTGTTATGGTTGTATTGTACTATAGTTGTGTTTGTATTGTACTGTAGTTGTGGTTGTATTGTACTGTAGTTGTGTTGTGGTTGTATTGTACTGTAGTTGTGGTTGTATTGTACTGTAGTTGTGGTTGTATTGTACTGTAGTTGTGTGGTGGTTGCGTTGTGCTTGATTAGGACAACACAGCTCTGGCCCTGGCCCAGGCCTGGCCCCACAGTCCAGTACCACCTCCTGTAATTAGCCCCCCATCTAATCAGCCTGGGCCAGCTTCACTCATGTACCAGTCCGCTTGTGATTGCAACTTCTGGTGAGCAAGGAAGAAAGAGAAGAAAAAAAAGCCCCCAAACCTCTCCTCTAATGACCAGATGCGAGCAATCAGGGAGATCGCCCTCATGCTAATTTGAAACAGCCTTCCAGGACACCTCCCGGAAGGCAATCACAGCCACACAACTCCAGGTAGGACTAATTACAGGTTGGGGAAGGTATGAGGGCCATTCTGCATACAGATTGATGAATTAATGCCCCTGGAAAACGACAAACATGAAATGCAACCTGACGTGCAGACAGCATCCAGGCTGGTGGGGAGTAATGAGGCTTAGTACAGCCACGCTCTCACTGCTGGGCTTGTTCTGTGTCCCATATTTAAAACAACATTCCATGTCTGTGTTCTAATATTAGCTCACCACAGTGTGGCCATGAAACAATAATTGCTTCTGAATATTACACGGCTGTTTGTTCCCGAAAAGGAAAGACAAACAGCCGTCTCCTAATGTCCAGGTCCATCCACAGCCTCGAGGCACAACACAACATCTCACGAAAGTTTGTATAAAGAGCCCCCCCCACGCGCCTCCCCTCCCTGAAAAGTACATGAAAAAAATAAATAAAGGGATAAAAACAAAATCGTTCTTATATGGTTCCAACATGCCTGAGCCCAGAGCCTGTGCCCCCCCTGAGCTTTCATCTGTGGGGATATTAGAGCGCTGCGTAACCCTGGAGACGCAGGGAGCTTGCTCAGTCGGCAGCAGAGAGAGGCTGGTCTGAGATCTGATGAGCGCAGGCCTATGAGCACCCCACCACGCTCATTTACACTGGGCCTCGCCTCAGGCACGGAGGACTGCCACGCACCAGCGCACGCAACGCAGTCAAGCTGCGTGTGAGACTGTGTGTGTCGGCATGCGTGTGTGTGTGGGCGATCACAGACACACAGGACAGGGTACTGCTTCTTATACAGTACATCACACGCACACAAACACACACAAATACACACAAATACACCCCCCACCCCAAATATTCATGACAGAAATACAAATGTGGGTCACTGGGAAGGTTTGTCAACAAAAATAACCTAAATAATAAACGACTGCTGTGTACGTGAGTGTGTGTGTGATCCCGTGCGTGTCATATCGTGTGTGCGTGTGATCCCAGTGTGTTTGTGTGATCCCAGATGGGTGTGTGATCCCGTGTGTGTGTGCTTCATCCCATGTGTGTGTGATCCCGTGTGTGCGCATGGTCCCATGTGCGTGTCTCATCGCCATGCTGCTGTACGTGTGATCTCTGATAGGAAGGAACTCCTCATCCCCGACGCTCTCTTCAAATGAGCGAGCTTTGAATTATTCACAAGGCCACTGGCCGCTACGCTAGCCTCATCAGAGTTTCTGCCGTTCCATCGTGTAAGAACACAGAAACACAGATCGATCAGCCTTGGAGTGATCTCCAGCTCCTCCACATTACCAACCCTGTTAGCATGAGCGTGAGCTTGCTCCTCAAACATGTTCCTGTCACATTAAAAAGAGCGGGAAAACAGAGCGAGCTGACCAGAGCCAGACGATGCTGCTGAATGCTCCAGTCAACGCTCCTGGCTAGTGAACACGGTTCAACAGCGGCAACAGATGGCAGTAAAACACTGCTCCAGTCTTAACTGCTGCAGCAGCACAAGCCCACCGAAATGAGACGTTTCCCCTGAAACCCTCTCCCACACACCCCTCCCTCCTTAACCCTCCCCACCTCCCCCACCTTCACCTCCTACACCCTCCCCACCTCCCCCACCTTCACCTCCTCCACTCTCCTACCTCCCCCACCCTCACCTCCCTCCTTAACCCTCCCACCTCCCCAACCTTCACCTCCTTCACCCTCACCTCCCCCCTTCACCTCCCTCCAACACCTCCCTTCCCACCTTCACCTCCTCCACCCTCACCTCCCCCCTTCACCTCCCCCCTTCACCTCCCTCCACACCTCCCCACCTTCACCTCCCTTCCCAACTTCACCTCATCCTACACCCTCCACACCTCCCCCCTTCACCTCCTCCACCCTCACCTCCCCCCTTCACCTCCCTTCACACCTCCCTCACCTTCACCTGTGTGTGTGTGTGTGTGTGTGTGTGTGTACATTTCAGTACATCAGCAGGCTGACTCACCCTTTTTAAATGGAGCAGATGCACAGGATAACATCAGCCTGTGGAACTCATTGTTTTGCTGCAGTAAAAAAAGGCCTTTCTGGATATTCATGAAAAACTATTTCTGTATTTCTATATTTGAATGAAAAAGAATTCTACTTTTGTCCAAAAGCTGTGACAGTTTATAAGTAGTTTTTTTTGTTGCTAAGAAATAACTCGAATAGAAATTCATATTTTATGTTTCAGTTTGATTCTAGTATAAACAATTGGCAGGGACATCTAAAATACACTGTGTTTTAGTGTATTCATACTGAGCACTTTCCTGTTGTGAAGGAGGCAGATGATTTTGTGCCGTGTTTTAAAAGTCAGTGCTCAGTTTGGTAAACTTTTCAAATTTACAGTTGGAGACAACTGATTAATTTTTTTTCAGGAAAGAATCGACAGTACGTATTAGCAATAAAGCCACTCCATGAAGGTAAAATTAACTAAGCATACATGTACAATACTGTCCTGACAAAACATTCTTGTATGTTTATGTTGTGTGAATGTGGATACAGAGAGAGAGAGAGAGAGAGAGAGAGAGAGAGAGAGAGAGAGAGAGAGAGAGAGAGAGAGAGAGAGGGAGAGAGAGAGAGAGAGAGAGGAGAGAGAGAGAGAGAGAGAGAGAGAGAGAGAGAGAGAGAGGGAGAGAGAGAGGGAGAGAGAGAGAGAGAGAGAGAGAGAGAGAGAGGGAGAGAGAGAGAGAAAGGAAAAAAGACAGAAAGACTTTTGAAAGAAAGAGCATTGGGAGGTAAATTATCCCCCCTCATTATCTAACTTCTGAATCTGCGTGAGCCTTTAAAAGAGAAAAGGTTAGCGTTAATTATCATGTAATTTTAATTAGGACAATTAACGGTGTTGCATGAATCATTTTCTTAATGCAGTGCAAGTGCCTCTGTCCAACGCCACAACACAGTCGCTACCTTTGTTGGGCTTTTCAGCTTTTAGTGAAGCTCGACCAACAACAGTAACAAATTCAACTGTAGGTTCTGAAGGAAACGTCAGGAAGATGTTCCTGTGTCAATCTTGCTCCAGTTTTTATCCATTTGCTGGAGCTGCATATTAAATGTACTTAAAAAACTGTGATAAGCTGCCAAGCTACAACAACAACATTAACATGAACATTACCATTGCTAGGAGGATGATCCATCTGCCATAACAATAAACATTTAAAAAAACAAGACAAACAAAAAACCAACACCCCAAACACCTTCAATGTTCTTCATGTGACTGAGTTCTTCCTGTGCTCTGAAAGAAATGGGAGTAAAGTTGTATAAAATGCTGAATACATTAGTATAATCTTATCAGCCAGGGACACCAGAGTTCATCTGCAATAAAGGAGGGAAAGAGATGCTTAGAAACACACCGTCCCACGCCTGCTGAACTTTGACCCCAGTGTGGAGGGAAGCTGCTCTGGGAGGCTGAGCTGGTTCACCCAGGGGTACTTTCGACAGGACCCTCTCCCCCCCTCCTCCCCCCTCTCCTTCCCCCTCCCCCCCTCCTCCCCCCTCTCCTTCCCCCTCCCCCCCCCTCTCCCCCCCCCCCTCTCCTTCCCCTCTCGTCCTGCTTCGTCCCTCTTTCCCCATCCCACTTTATCCCCTCACCCCCCCCATCTCACCCCGTCTCCTTCCTTCCCCCTCTCTCTCCTGTTTCCTTCCCCCCCCCCCCTCCCCCCCCTCCTTCTCGTAGCTACCCTGTCCTCCCTCCCTTCGACGACCAGAGCAGCACCACAGCAGCTATCTGGCTCTCTGCTACAGTAGCTGTGCAGACCAACACAGTGTGTGTGTGTGTGTGTGTGTATACGGTGCACCAGACTGTAATAACCTTGGTGCAATGAGGCTATTAGAAGAACAACACCATCAACCTCAAAAAAACACTACTCAAAGCTAGAGGTATCATCCTTCACGATCCTTTTTCAGGAGCAAACCAATCCACTACCAGCAACACTTCAGGCTCAGTGAGCTGACTCTGAGCCAGGCACAGGAGCTGCAGGTATATATATACACATATTAGAAGAACATGCCACTCCATATATATATATATATAGTAAGTATCTTGCCACGCTTTAGATCAAGGTTAATTACATGTCACTACATAGCAAGCGTTTATATCAGTTTCCACTTAACCCCAATGGGCATAGTAATCTTAATGCAAAGCGGTATTATGTAGTTAATGCAACCACAGTGTAAGGTGGTAACTAAGTAACTATATGGTAGTTAATGTAAACGTTGTGTGACATACACAGACCCCCCCCCCCCCCCTCGTGTCTGTCCTCTCCACCCCCCTCTCAGAGGCTCTAACCTCTGAACCCCCCCTCCTCTCTCTGTGTCTGTCTTCTCTCCCTCACTAGACAGCTATGGAGCTCTGAGCTCACAGCTGGACTCACTCCCACCTTCTGCTCAGTTATAGATGCAGTTTGGACATGGTTCTTATGTCCTGTGGAGACGAAGAGAGGTTCTGTTTTAGAAGCATCTTCCCCCCCCCCCCCCTCCCCCTCCCCATCCATCATGGAACAGGACCAAGTAATGAAGCGAGGTAGCCAAAGCCTTATTCCCACTCCTAATTGAGCATGCTAGGCTGTGTGGAGAGGAGGGGTTGAGGGGGGTGTGATGCTCTGTGAAATGGTAAACATGACACAGCAACAGAGGGAGTCTCTCTCTAGAAACACAATGACTAAAGGGCCGATGGTGTTTCTGATTGTGTTTATCAATGTCTTGGCCTTTTGTGTGTGAAATGTAGGTAGGTAGCATCAGAGTGACTCCGACTCAGGTGGAGGTTAGCTTAGGGTAACTCTGGTGGGGAGACCTGAGAGGTTGATGCACAGAAGCCCTGGAGTGGTGCAGTATGAAGTACATGGTGGTGCAATGTGTGGGACAGTACATGTAGTGCAGGGATCACCAATCCTGGTCCTCGAGGTCCGCTGTCCTGACAGTTTTCAATGTTTCCCAGCTCCAGCACACCTGATTCAAATAAAGGATCATTATGAGGCTTCCACAGAGCTTGATAACGACCCTTCATTAGAATCAGGTGTGCTGGAGCAGGGAAACATTGAAAACTGTCAGGACAGCGGACCTTCGAGGACCTGGATTGGTGATCCCTGATGAAGTGTGACAGACAATATATGCAGTGTGAGGGACAGTAGATGCAGTGTGAGGGTCAGTAGATGCAGTGTGAGGGTCAGTACATGCAGTGTGAGGGTCAGTAGATGCAGTGTGAGGGTCAGTAGATGCAGTGTGAGGGTCAGTAGATGCAGTGTGAGGGTCAGTACAGTGTGAGGGTCAGTAGATGCAGTGTGAGGGACAGTAGATGCAGTGTGAGGGTCAGTACAGTGTGAGGGTCAGTAGATGCAGTGTGAGGGACAGTAGATGCAGTGTGAGGGTCAGTACATGCAGTGTGAGGGACAGTACATGCAGTGTGAGGGTCAGTACATGCAGTGTGAGGGACAGTAGATGCAGTGTGAGGGACAGTACAGTGTGAGGGACAGTAGATGCAGTGTGAGGGACAGTAGATGCAGTGTGAGGGTCAGTACATGCAGTGTGAGGGTCAGTAGATGCAGTGTGAGGGTCAGTAGATGCAGTGTGAGGGTCAGTACATGCAGTGTGAGGGTCAGTAGATGCAGTGTGAGGGTCAGTAGATGCAGTGTGAGGGTCAGTAGATGCAGTGTGAGGGTCAGTAGATGCAGTGTGAGGGTCAGTACAGTGTGAGGGTCAGTAGATGCAGTGTGAGGGTCAGTACATGCAGTGTGAGGGTCAGTACATGCAGTGTGAGGGTCAGTAGATGCAGTGTGAGGGTCAGTACATGCAGTGTGAGGGTCAGTACATGCAGTGTGAGGGTCAGTACATGCAGTGTGAGGGTCAGTAGATGCAGTGTGAGGGTCAGTAGATGCAGTGTGAGGGTCAGTAGATGCAGTGTGAGGGTCAGTACATGCAGTGTGAGGGTCAGTACATGCAGTGTGAGGGTCAGTAGATGCAGTATGAGGGTCAGTACATGCAGTGTGAGGGTCAGTAGATGCAGTGTGAGGGTCAGTAGATGCAGTGTGAGGGTCAGTACATGCAGTGTGAGGGTCAGTAGATGCAGTGTGAGGGTCAGTAGATGCAGTGTGAGGGTCAGTAGATGCAGTGTGAGGGTCAGTAGATGCAGTGTGAGGGTCAGTACAGTGTGAGGGTCAGTAGATGCAGTGTGAGGGTCAGTACATGCAGTGTGAGGGTCAGTACATGCAGTGTGAGGGACAGTAGATGCAGTGTGAGGGTCAGTACATGCAGTGTGAGGGTCAGTACATGCAGTGTGAGGGTCAGTAGATGCAGTGTGAGGGTCAGTAGATGCAGTGTGAGGGTCAGTACAGTGTGAGGGTCAGTACATGCAGTGTGAGGGTCAGTAGATGCAGTGTGAGGGTCAGTAGATGCAGTGTGAGGGTCAGTAGATGCAGTGTGAGGGTCAGTACAGTGTGAGGGTCAGTAGATGCAGTGTGAGGGTCAGTACATGCAGTGTGAGGGTCAGTACATGCAGTGTGAGGGACAGTAGATGCAGTGTGAGGGTCAGTACATGCAGTGTGAGGGTCAGTACATGCAGTGTGAGGGTCAGTAGATGCAGTGTGAGGGTCAGTAGATGCAGTGTGAGGGTCAGTACAGTGTGAGGGTCAGTACATGCAGTGTGAGGGTCAGTAGATGCAGTGTGAGGGTCAGTACATGCAGTGTGAGGGTCAGTACATGCAGTGTGAGGGTCAGTACATGCAGTGTGAGGGTCAGTAGATGCAGTGTGAGGGTCAGTAGATGCAGTGTGAGGGTCAGTACATGCAGTGTGAGGGTCAGTACATGCAGTGTGAGGGTCAGTAGATGCAGTGTGAGGGTCAGTAGATGCAGTGTGAGGGTCAGTACATGCAGTGTGAGGGTCAGTACATGCAGTGTGAGGGTCAGTAGATGCAGTGTGAGGGTCAGTAGATGCAGTGTGAGGGTCAGTAGATGCAGTGTGAGGGTCAGTACATGCAGTGTGAGGGTCAGTACATGCAGTGTGAGGGTCAGTAGATGCAGTATGAGGGTCAGTACATGCAGTGTGAGGGTCAGTAGATGCAGTGTGAGGGTCAGTAGATGCAGTGTGAGGGTCAGTAGATGCAGTGTGAGGGTCAGTACATGCAGTGCGAGGGTCAGTGCAGTGTGAGGGTCAGTACATGCAGTGTGAGGGTCAGTTGGCTCTCGTCGAAAGCCAAACAGCTTCACCTCCTGTTTCAGGTCAAATAGTTCAGCTCAGTCTGTGTTGGTCGTCAGTTCTACAGAGGTTCCTGCTAGGTGACCTTGACTCAATCAAATCCCCTCAGATCTGACACACACCAAGATGACCTCGCTCAGAACCAAATCTACTGGCAGAGTTATTGATATTTGCCCAACAATGAGTTGATTTCCTGCAGCAGACAGGAGCCAGAGATTAGAGAGGCAGAGAGACGCATTTCTGCTGTGAGGGCTTGGAAGGACAGTATTTCCTCGACCAGAGGACGTGCCTCTTCATTATCTTCCAAAAAGATCTCTCAGAAGGGATAAGCATGCTAAATTCCTGACGCTAGCTGACCCTGGCTCAGACACGTCCAATCAAAACAACCAAACGGCACCGAAAACCGAGTGACAAGGTCTCACCCGGAAAGCGTGGTGATGGAGGAGGAGGAGGTGAGCTTAGAACAGACAGTGGAACATCAGCGCCTGCAGAACGATCCTGATTAAATATTCACGATGGATGCTGTTCCTCAAGCGCGGGTGATTAGCAGGGTCAAGGAGGATCACAGGTGTCGCTCCGCTTGAGCGCGGCTGCTCTCTCCTCATTGGGCAGTGGCTGTTGATACAGAGCTCCGATTGGCTTAGCCCATTAAGGCATCCTTTGAAAGGAAGTCTGTGGTAAATGTGATATTGGCCTGGATATAGAGTGCGGTTGTATAGTTAGGTCTTACGGTTTTGGCCCTGTGGACGGTGACCTAAATCTCTCATGTTCTGTTTTAGGACGGGTCAGAGATGTGATCTGACAACCAAGGGGATTTGATGTTGCCAGAAAGTCCATAACTTTTACACTGGGTGGTGATGAACCAGGTTGTAAACATGTGAGAGGCTTTTGATCATGAGCTCAGCTTAGGACCATTTTACATTTACATTCATTCATTCATCAGACGCTTTTATCCAGAGCGACTTACAGTAAGTACAGGGACATTCTCCCTGAGGCAAGTAGGGTGAAGTGCCTTGCCCAGGACCAACATCACATAGCCACAGCGGGGGCTCGATCTCACAACCTTCCAATCATGAGGCCAACGCCTTAACCATTGAGCCATCTGATGCCCCAGGACCAAACACCTCAATGGACAACGATTAGCGTACGATAGCATCAGAACCCTCTCCAGCATTCAGTCTCTTTTACCAGAGTTCTCTCTCTGGTCTTTTATTGTTCCAAAACAGATTGTGCCGGTAATTTCCCTCAGCCATTCCAGCGTTTAGTGTTTGATTCCTGGTCAGAGCCCTACCTGTTTTTGACTTTTTTTGGATTCTGTTACCACAGACTCACTGTTTTATCTGTGAGCCTCGCAGCTGTTTTTGAATCTGTTGTGGCGTGTATCAAGTCCTCCTCCTTGTCACCAGGCCCCTGGTGTGTGACTAGTCCACCCCGACAAAGAGCTGTTTGGAAGCGTCCCTGTCCTGTTTCATGTGTAAAAACACATAACCAGAAGCGCTGAAGAATGACAACAACCTTCCAGGAACCTTCCTAGACATCAGAGTGGTGGAGGTTACAATCTAATTTCATAAATGAAAGTAATAAATCACGCAGAGGAAACAGCTCAATCTCACTCTTTTACAGTGAGAGAGAAAAAGAGAAGGTGGTGGGGGGGGGGGTGCCATTGTAGGAGTAGAATTATTTCTAGAACATCTTATCACAAGTAATAACCCCTGTGACAGTCTTAGATTGTGAGCATCATCTTGTAGATAGGCGATAAAGACTTCTATGGAAGCTAGACCCCAGGAGTAGAGGGCCTCTTCTCAGAATATTGAACATATTTAATCTTCATTCAAGACATTCTATTGTGTTTAAAATGAGACCGTTTTCCTGACCCCTTATGACCTGTTTATATTAAAAGAGACAGTCAGACATGAATCTAACAGTCTGGCAAAAGCGGTCATGCAACTGAACAATTAAAGTGCTAACTTATTTAACTTAAAGTTGGTATCAGTTTAACTTCATTGATCCTGAAGGATATTTCATATAGCGCCAAGCCACGAAACACGTGTATGCTCATTTGTTGTAATCATTATTATTATGTTAATACTAAACACACAAGTAAACTATATTTGGAGTAAAATGTGATTTAATTATGGTGCCTCGACTTCAAAACCTGTCATCCTGACGACAAGATGCTGTGGGCCTTTCTGAGCCAGATGATGCCAGCTGTAGAGAGGCAGGGAGGAGAAGAGGAGGGGAGGAGAGGAACGACAAGGTAGAGAGGAGGACAGGAGGAGGAGAGGGGCAGGGGGAGGAGAGGGGCAGGGGGAGGAGAGGGGCAGGGGGAGGACAGGAGGAGGACAGGGGCAGGGGGAGGACAGGAGGAGGACAGGGGCAGGGGGAGGACAGGAGGAGGACAGGGGCAGGGGGAGGAGAGGGGCAGGGGGAGGAGAGGGGCAGGGGGAGGACAGGAGGAGGACAGGGGCAGGGGGAGGACAGGAGGAGGACAGGGGCAGGGGGAGGACAGGAGGAGGACAGGGGCAGGGGGAGGACAGGAGGAGGACAGGGGCAGGGGGAGGACAGAAGGAGGAGAGGGGCAGGGGGAGGACAGGAGGAGGACAGGGGCAAGGGGAGGACAGGAGGAGGACAGGGGCAAGGGGAGGACAGGAGGAGGACAGGGGCAGGGGGAGGACAGGAGGAAGACAGGGGCAGGGGGAGGACAGGAGGAGGACAGGGGCAGGGGGAGGACAGGAGGAGGAGAGGGGCAGGGGGAGGACAGGAGGAGGACAGGGGCAAGGGGAGGACAGGAGGAGGACAGGGGCAGGGGGAGGACAGGAGGAGGACAGGGGCAGGGGGAGGACAGGAGGAGGAGAGGGGCAAGGGGAGGACAGGAGAGACAAGGAAGCGAGACGAGAGGCGTGAAGGGAGGAAAAAGCTCAAGAGAAGAAATGATGAGTGACGCGACAGCAACCGCCAAACAGACGCTAGAGTCTGAGAGAGAAGGGTAGACAGCTGTCTCTTGGATATGAACTCATCTTTTATTGCTTCCTTTGCCTCCAACCGCCCCCCCCCCCTCCCCCCTCATCCTACCTACAGTGATGATCAGCTCATTTCACCTGCGAGCACATCGTCTCCCCCGCGCTCCTTGTCTAATTGTTCTATTCTCCCAAAGCAAGAGGAAGAACAATACGCAAAAAGCAAACAAATGTCACGAGGAGAAAAAACGACCATCAAACAGTTTCCAAGCATCAAAGACATTGGTGCAGCCGCCATCGAGGTGAGTGAGGTGAAGGAGCGGCGGGGCTGTTTGGTGTGTTCAGAGGGGGTCTGGGATACAGAGGCAGATACAGGCTGGGTTAGTAGGGCCGAGTGGAGCTGGGCTGAGACCATCCTGGAAGAAGAAACTGCACCATGACGCCAGAAAAACACTGAATCCACAACACATCCACTTGTCTGGGAGTCCCAACCATGACACTGTTCCACTGTTCAGAATGACTATGAGCTCTCTGTGACATGCTGTTGACTTACCAATCAAAGAAACTAGGCTATTAGGCTAATTGATGCTTTAGGGCCATTAGACTGCATTAGACACAGACCAATCAACTTCTCACTTACCGGCGGGTGGGCGTGGAGCTAATGCAATTACACAGGACATAGAACAGACCAGAGAACAGATTATAGACCAGACCATAGAACAGACCATAGAACAGACCAGAGAACAGACCAGAGAACAGACCATAGAACAGACCACAGAACAGACCACAGAACAGACCACAGAACAGACCATAGACCACAGAACAGACCACAGACCAGAGAACAGACCACAGAACAGACCAGAGAACAGACCAGAGAACAGACCAAAGCACAGACCATAGAACAGACCACAGAACAGACCAGAGAACAGACCACAGACCACAGAACAGACCAGAGAACAGACCATAGAACAGACCAGAGAACAGACCATAGAACAGGACACACCTGTTGCTATGCATAGATAGTGTTTCCAAGGAGCAGCATGATGTCCTTAACCAGTAATGATGGCTTCCAGGGCAGTGAATGATGGGGATCTCCAGTCAGAAACATGTAAAATGGTCTAAGTCCATTTGAGCTGGCAGTTAGCTTGAGTAGAGCAGGCAACTCCAAACTCTGACAGCGTGTTGCCTAGCAACGGTCGACTTCTCTGCATAAAGCTTCTATCAATTGAATTAGGTATAACAGAGAGGTAGATTGTAACAGGGGGATAGGAAGGGGAATGGCTGAGGGAACATTACTGTTGGGTTTAGCATTTCATGTCAACGTGCAAGGCTCCAAGGCTGGATGGAGGCTGGATAGAGGCTGGTGGGAGGATGGGTGTAGGTTAGATGGAGGCTGGATAGAGGCTGGTTGGAGGCTGGGTGTAGGTTAGATGGAGGCTGGATAGAGGCTGGTTGGAGGCTGGGTGTAGGTTAGATAGAGGCTGGATAGAGGCTGGTTGGAGGCTGGGTGTAGGTTAGATGGAGGCTGGATAGAGGCTGGTTGGAGGCTGTGCGTAGGTTAGATGGAGGCTGGATAGAGGCTGGTTGGAGGCTGGGTGTAGGTTAGATGGAGGCTGGATAGAGGCTGGTTGGAGGCTGGGTGTAGGTTAGATGGAGGCTGGATAGAGGCTGGTTGGAGGCTGTGCGTAGGTTAGATGGAGGCTGGATAGAGGCTGGTTGGAGGCTAGATGGAGGCTGGATGGAGGCTGGATCAAGCTACACTGCTTGTGGTTGACAGAAACTTGTCCGGAAATTGTTTGAGGAACAATACTGTCTCTGGCAGAATGTACACATCAGACATCAGGAGTTAAGTGTTTAGGAGAAGAGGACGAGGCGATGGCAACATGGCCGCAGCCCGGCTGAGTCACCTTGGGGCGGAGGAATCTTTTCAGCATTAGCATGAATGGGCCAGCTACCAAGTCGATGCAGAGGACACATTGCCAATATCTAAGGTCTGCTGTGGATCGACTGATGAAGCCCTGATGCATGCAGACACACACTTCATTCAAGGTCTTTATTCCATGTAAGACACACGTCAGGATTCCTTCATGAGCACCAATCCCACAGCAGGATCCCATCGTTCTCTTTGAAGCAGGCAAACTTTTTGGAGTCTCTTTCTAATCACAGCAGCATGAAAGATCTCTCAAGGATGAGAAAGAGCGTGGTGATGCTATTACACACTGTTAGCAACATCCGCTTGAGAAGCACAATTATATGTGAGGCTTTTGCAGATTTTGCACTCTCAGAAGGGAGACCTAACGCTCAAACACAACCTTGTAATAAGGAAGAGATACTGGAAGAGCAAGTGATAGACACATGAAGAAGCGTAACATATAAAAGACAGGGAAGACATGCAAGGAAAAACAAGTTTTAAACGTAAACCATACAGGCTAGGTCAGACATACAGGAAGAGGAAGTGATGTATTTCCTACCGTACTGTGAGCGGGAGGAACCTGTCGGTGTTGACGCTCTGGTCGGTCGCCACATGAAGAACGCGAGCAGCGCTACAGCCCAGTCTGGCCACCAGGCGGCCATCTTGCAGGAAGACGTGAAGGAAGCGATCTCCGAGGTTCTGCTCCTGGGCTGGAAGACAGGAAGAGGATGGACCATGTGACCAGGTGTTAAATAGAAGACCTGGAGGCTGCAGACAAACGGTGACCACAAGGTTAAAGTCATCCTATCACACCCTCGGAAACTCTCTTCACACCGAGGAAAGACTTCCTCCTTCTACTTCTGAAGACAAAACGTGTGACATTATAGAGTTTCAATATCAAAGTTATCGTAGGCTTTTTCACATCCAAATCTTAGAAATATAAAGCTAAGGAAAGGGAATATATTCTTTTTTAACCTGCAACAGTAAGAGAGTCTTATTCTTTAAAATATTCTGTATGAGCCAGAAGCTGCGTTCCCTGTGCAGTCCCTGACTCCTCAAGCATCGCTGCTGTAATGTTGATAGCATCATTCAGTGGAGAGATGGAGAGCTACCTTCTGTAGGAACCTAACTTTATTGCTGTAATAAAGAGTACATAAAACGATCAAGCAGTGAGGTTTTCCCATCACTCCCCTGACGGACACTACGGTGGGTCAGATAACTGTGGAACAGTGGAGAGGGCAGCAGGAACTGAGGTTTGCTGCCTTTCATGGAAACGGACGCTGAGGAGACTCGATGAGAGCAAACACCTGGACCTACAAAGGAGGAGGAGTCACTTCAGTCTCCCTCGAGAAGAAGGACACCAAGAAATTCTGCCACATGCACAACTGAACTAGCTTTCCAAGCACTGCTGCAGTTCCAACGCCACCCTGCGATGCGTTCGCCCAGCCTCGCCAGAGAAGAGCAGCGGACAACCCGGCCATTCCTCCTCCTCCCCCCCCCCCGGCCGCAGCCTAACCTCATTAGACACGCCGTGTCACTCGCTCGGCCGCACGGCCATGTCTGGTGACATGTGATCGTCCTGTCAGACCTCGTGGCCCGCTCGTTGTGACAGAAGACTTCCTGTTCCGTATCGCTCAGAGATCTGTCAGTGTTCATTTAGCCTGGCGATGTCGGGAACGCTAGCTACTCGCTCTGCATATTCCAAGCCTGAGGCTGAGCCATGACAGACTGCTCGGCTTTCAACTCCTGCCTCTCATCACAGCCGCTGACGAGACCCAGCCTCATCCATGAGAGAGCACCTCAAGAGGCCCATCTCACCTCACCTGATCCTCCATCTCTGGTGCGAGACCACAGGGTCACATGGTTGTGGTGAGGTCGAGAAAAATAAGGGGGATTACCGGGGAGATTGTTTTTCGTTGCGGACCTTTCAAGGTGTTTGTGATTTACTGTAATACATTCACAGGACTTCCAGAGTAGGGAATTAACGACATGACTACGAGGACTAAGTGTCACATGCTTTCGCACGCTGCCTTGCTAATTGGCTAGCAGGTTCGCAGACAAACACGACACGCAACGCAAACCATGTCAAGAGGGAGAGAAGCCACCTCTCGTACCGCGCATGAGGAACTAGTTCACGGAGGCCCGCGTGTGCTTCGCATGCTTCTCATTACAGCACAGCACAGCACAGCATCATGTACCTGCCTCCGGCGCTCGCTGTGGTACAGCTGACAGCACCAGAAGGCTGTTCTACATCGCTTGGAGTGCAATAAATGAGTGTGTGCTTTAGTCTAATCTATCTACTATACACTACCTACCGTTCCACTTGGGATGTAGGAACAAACAGCAACTTGCGTGCCGTGCATGTACCCCTCTCACCCCCCCCACACACACACACACCCAGAAGTGTCCCTTCAGTTCCCCCCTGCACCGGCATCATGGCAGCCGGTCTGCCATGGTTCAGTCATCCCAGCGGTGGAAGCGTTTGTTTCTTGGCTTCCAGCTCCGGCAGCAACAACATAAGGGAGGGTAAGCCATCACGCACGCTAAACTGGCTTAGCTATTTAAAGCCCTTTTGTTTTGATTCCAGAGCTCCATTGTTTCCTAGCGTGCCGTGACATATTTGGGGAGTGATTATGCAACTCTTAGGATCGACGCACCTCTCCATTCCTTTTTTTTCCCCTTCTATTTTTCTTTCTTTTTCCTTTCTTTCTCTGAGAGGATATGACGAATTACTCCTGGCTTTCCCCATGGCCCTGTTAGCCTGCACCGAGACTAACAGAGCGTTCCCGCTTTTGTCAGTGCCTGTCACCTGTTTCCCCCCCCCACCTCCCCACCCCCCCCGCTTCCCTGCCATTTCCCTCCCTCTCTCCTTTCTCTTTCACTTGCTTTTCACCTCTCCCTCTCTCTCGCTCTCCTTCAGTTGCGCTCTCTCCATCCCTCTTTCCCTCCCCCCCTCTCCCAAGCTGACAGCAGGGGCCCAGAGGGAGAGCCATGGTGGGCTCTGGGAGGCGGGAGGGGGGGAGGGGGGGGGGCTGGAGGATGAGGGCTGGGTCAACCCAGGAGATTCTATGCATCTTGATGCACGTCTCTGGTTCTCTTCTGATTAACTTTGTCTGTTTGATCTCTGGAGTTTTCTTTCCCAGTTCCTACCCTCTGAAGTGAGAACACTGCAGCTCTTCATGCCAGGGAGACAGAGGCAGATAAAAGACTCCGTAGGCCCTTCTCAATCGAAGCTCTGTTTGTATGAAGCTCAATAGCAGATGAGACTCTCTATGTATCTCTCTCCTCCTTATCTCCTTTCTCTCCTATATTTCTCTCCCTCTCTCCTCTCCCTCTATACACTCTCTCCTATCTCTCTCCCGCTACTCTCTCCATCTATCTCTTTCTCTTTCTCTCCCTCTCGCTCTCTCTCCCTCTCTCTCTCTCCCTCTACTCTCTTCTCTCTCTCCCTCTCTCTCTCCCTCTACTCTCTTCTCTATCTCTCCCTCTCTCGCTCCTCTCTGTGTTTCGCTCTGTTCAGGGCTTGGTGGAGCTGCAGCAGGTGTATCTGAGGTAGGATTAGGTAGGTCAGAATGTACCAGCATGCTTACAACACATATCTAGGGTTGGGTAAACAGCAGGTCCTCTGAATGACTTTATCTGAAATGTCGACTGCGCCTGGAAGAGCATCAAATATGAATTAACATGTAAATTCACAGTCATCTGCACAAGCTGATGAAGTGGTAGGGAGGCTGGGAGGGAGAGAGGGAGGGAGGGTAGAGGAGGGGAAGGAGGGGAGGGGTGAAAAAGATGACAGGCTAGTATGTTGTCAGAGCAAGCTTGTTGTCATTCTATTTTTTTCCATATTCCTGCTAATCTATGAAGGGAATTCATGAGGACTCTGACAGGCCACAGCATGAGATAAACACTGTCAGATGGTTTGTGGCAGGTGAAGCATCCAGGTAGCTAATTTGACAGCCTGGAGGTTGGGCCATTTAGCTAGCTTCAGATCAACAGCAATCTCAGTCACTTTACACCCTCACAACTCTGTCCAGCACCACCCCTCCATCCTCACACCTACCCACCCTCCACCCTCACACCTACCCACTCTCCACCCTCACACCTACCCACCCTCCACCCTCACACCTACCCACCCTCCATCCTCACACCTACCCACCCTCCACCCTCACACCTACCCACCCTCCACCCTCACACCTACCCACCCTCCATCCTCACACCTACCCACCCTCCACCCTCACACCTACCCACCCTCCACCCTCACACCTACCCACCCTCCACCCTCACACCTACCCACCCTCCACCCTCACACCTACCCACCCTCCACCCTCACACCTACCCACCCTCCACCCTCACACCTACCCACCCTCCACCCTCACACCTACCCACCCTCCATCCTCACACCCTCATCGCCTTATCCGCTCACCGCCCCTACCCAACACATTAAGATTGAAACCCTTATAATGTGTCCCAGGAGGGTTACACCTTGGATTCCTGAAACCTTGTTCATGGTAGCACACACATGCTGGATCTCCCTCATCACAGTGAAGAGGGGAGCCAGAAATAAGCCTGCGTTTCAGAGCTGCAGTGGAAACACAAGCTGCTGAAGCCATCCTGGAGCGCTGTGCACCGGGAACACAGGCTTTCAAATCTGCCAAGAGTGCACGACTCAAAAACAGTCCCTCCATGTAAATGAAGAACGAGAAGACTGATGACAAACACACTCAGCTTCTCTGGTAGTTTGTTACAGGTGTATTGGGACAATTGTGGAGAGGAGCTCTCTGGACCTGCAGCTAGGCTTCAGCCCCCCACCCCCCACACACACCCCCCACACCCCCAGCACAGGGCATGGAAAGACCCTTCAGTAGTAGGGCCATGGACGACTCTGGAGGATGACATGCCTTTAAAGCTGATTGATTTCCAAATGATGAAGACAGCACAAATTAGAATGCCCTCCTAAAACCACAATCGTGGAATTGAAACCCAGCTATCAAATCACTCAAGCACCACGCACCAAACTCATTTGTGCACGCAAAAAGTAGGCATACAAATAGGCGGTTGAAAGTGGTAATGAGAACTTGAAGACGATTTCCTGTAGTAGACCATTATGTGACCATGGGCAAAAGTTTGTCTGATTGCATTAGAATTGAAAATCTTGTCGCATTCGTGCAGCTGCTGCTCTCTCCAGCTAATAGACCGCATGTCATCCATCGGCTCAAAAAGAGTGGAGTGGAAAGAGACAAAACAGAAAACGTTCACTAATGCAGGAGACAATCTACCAACAGGATCCTCCTTGATGTTTCATCTTAAGGAACTAGTCCATCAAACCCATCCTGTTCAACGACAAATATGAACCTGCCCTAAGACTCTCATGTAATGATGGTCAGGTCATCCGCAGGAGGACTGTCTGTCTTTATGCTTGCATGGCAGGGACCCTGGAGCACCTGAACAGTGGCGCTGTGCACAGCGCTGCACCATACACAGCACTGCACCATACACAGCACTGCACCAAGCACAGCACTGCACCATACACAGCACTGCACCAAGCACTGCACCAAGCACAGCACTGCACCAAGCACAGCACTGCACCATACACAGCACTGCACCATACACAGCACTGCACCAAGCACAGCACTGCACCATACACAGCACTGCACCATACACAGCACTGCACCAAGCACAGCACTGCACCAAGCACAGCACTGCACCAAGCACTGCACCATACACAGCACTGCACCATACACAGCACTGCACCAAGCACAGCACAGCACTGCACCAAGCACAGCACTGCACCATACACAGCACTGCACCATACACAGCACTGCACCAAGCACAGCACTGCACCATACACAGCACTGCACCATACACAGCACTGCACCAAGCACAGCACTGCAACATACACAGCACTGCACCATACACAGCACTGCACCAAGCACAGCACTGCACCATACACAGCACTGCACCATTTACAGCACTGCACCATACACAGCACTGCACCAAGCACAGCACTGCACCATGCACAGCACTGCCCCATACACAGCACTGCAACATACACAGCACTGCACCATACACAGCACTGCACCATACACAGCACTGCACCAAGCACAGCACTGCACCATACACAGCACTGCACCAAGCACAGCACTGCACCAAGCACAGCACCATGCACAGCGCTGCACCATACACAGCACTGCACCAAGCACAGCACTGCACCAAGCACAGCACCATGCAAAGTGCTGCACCATACACAGCACTGCACCAAGCACAGCACTGCACCAAGCACAGCACTGCACCAAGCACAGCACTGCACCAAGCACTGCACCATGCACAGCGCTGCACCATACACAGCACTGCACCATACACAGCACTGCACCAAGCACAGCACTGCACCATACCCAGCACTGCACCATATACAGCACTGCACCATACACAGCACTGCACCAAGCACAGCACTGCACCATGCACAGCACTGCCCCATACACAGCACTGCAACATACACAGCACTGCACCATACACAGCACTGCACCATACACAGCACTGCACCAAGCACAGCACTGCACCATACACAGCACTGCACCAAGCACAGCACTGCACCAAGCACAGCACCATGCACAGCGCTGCACCATACACAGCACTGCACCAAGCACAGCACTGCACCAAGCACAGCACCATGCACAGCGCTGCACCATACACAGCACTGCACCAAGCACAGCACCATGCACAGCGCTGCACCATACACAGCACTGCACCAAGCACAGCACTGCACCAAGCACAGCACCATGCACAGCGCTGCACCATACACAGCACTGCACCAAGCACAGCACTGCACCAAGCACAGCACCATGCACAGCGCTGCACCATACACAGCACTGCACCAAGCACAGCACTGCACCAAGCACAGCACTGCACCATACACAGCACTGCACCATGCACAGCGCTGCACCCCGTCCTCTGTCCTGTTCTCTCTACACAGGACTGATCCCAGACAAAGCTGAGGTACTTCAGAACCCTCCAGAACGTTCAGTTAGAACAGAACAGTTCCATCTGCCATGTCAGTCTGAGACACTCATGTCCATCTGCCTCCCATCCAGAGGCGGTTTACAGGATCAACAGCTCTACATCATACATCTACAACACATCTTAGGGGGTAAAAAAAGTATAATAATGTTTTCCGTAAAATTTTCACTCAGTTCAGCTTTGTTAAACCCTTCACATTCTTAATGTGTTCCTCTTATTAAACACCAGCGTTCCCTCCATAATGCAAACAAGTAACAGAGGCTGGGTTCTGCAGCATTTAGAGCTTCAAGAAAAAAAACAGCTTCTGAGACTAATAAACTGCTGAAAGCATGGTCCCTCACAGTAGGCAGAGTACCGCACATTTGATCTAGCCTGCTGGGAAGCACCCTTGTTTAAGGGTCGTGACCCCATCAGTCCACCATTCAGAGGCTCATGTGTAGGTTTCTATGGTGAGGATATGATTCATGTCTAAACACAAGCAGTATGTGATGGAGGGGGTTTTCAGAGCCAGCTATGAAGCCAGCTCAGTAAATCCATGTAGCTAATCAGTAGCTAGTAACAAGTATATATCACCAATAGCTCCTTAATGTACCCTGCTAATGGGAGCTCCTTAATGTACCCTGCTAATGGGAGCTGCTTTATGTACCCTCTTAATTGGAGCTGCTTAATGTACCCTCCTAAGTGGAGCTGCTTAGTGTACCCTCCTAAGTGGAGCTGCTTAGTGTACCCTCCTAAGTGGAGCTGCTTAGTGTACCCTGCTAACCAGAGCTGCTTTATGTACCCTGCTAACCAGAGCTGCTTAATGTACCCTGCTAACCAGAGCTGCTTAATGTACCCTCCTAAGTGGAGCTGCTTAGTGTACCCTGCTAACCAGAGCTGCTTTATGTACCCTGCTAACCAGAGCTGCTTAATGTACCCTCTTAATTGGAGCTGCTTAATGTACCCTGTTGACTGGAGCTGTTTAATGTACCCTGCTAACCAGAGCTGCTTAGTGTACCCTGCTAACCAGAGCTGCTTAATGTACCCTGCTAACCAGAGCTGTTTAATGTACCCTGCTAACCAGAGCTGCTTAGTGTACCCTGCTAACCAGAGCTGTTTAATGTACCCTGCTAACCAGAGCTGCTTAATGTACCCTGCTAACCAGATCTGTAGAGGAGGTCTGAGTGTTTACTCACTGTAGAGGAGGCCTGAGTGTTTACTCACTGTAGAGGAGGTCTGAGTGTTTACTCACTGTAGAGGAGGTCTGAGTGTTTACTCACTGTAGAGGAGGCCTGAGTGTTTACTCACTGTAGAGGAGGCCTGAGTGTTTACTCACTGTAGAGGAGGCCTGAGTGTTTACTCACTGTAGAGGAGGCCTGAGTGTTTACTCACTGTAGAGGAGGTCTGAGTGTTTACTCACTGTAGAGGAGGTCTGAGTGTTTACTCACTGTAGAGGAGGCCTGAGTGTTTACTCACTGTAGAGGAGGGAGCCCTGAGTGTTTACTCACTGTAGAGGAGGCCTGAGTGTTTACTCACTGTAGAGGAGGCCTGAGTGTTTACTCACTGTAGAGGAGCCCTGAGTGTTTACTCACTGTAGAGGAGGTCTGAGTGTTTACTCACTGTAGAGGAGGTCTGAGTGTTTACTCACTGTAGAGGAGGCCTGAGTGTTTACTCACTGTAGAGGAGGTCTGAGTGTTTACTCACTGTAGAGGAGGCCTGAGTGTTTACTCACTGTAGAGGAGGTCTGAGTGTTTACTCACTGTAGAGGAGCCCTGAGTGTTTACTCACTGTAGAGGAGGCCTGAGTGTTTACTCACTGTAGAGGAGGCCTGAGTGTTTACTCACTGTAGAGGAGGTCTGAGTGTTTACTCACTGTAGAGGAGGCCTGAGTGTTTACTCACTGTAGAGGAGGCCTGAGTGTTTACTCACTGTAGAGGAGGTCTGAGTGTTTACTCACTGTAGAGGAGGCCTGAGTGTTTACTCACTGTAGAGGAGGCCTGAGTGTTTACTCACTGTAGAGGAGGCCTGAGTGTTTACTCACTGTAGAGGAGGCCTGAGTGTTTACTCACTGTAGAGGAGGCCTGAGTGTTTACTCACTGTAGAGGAGGCCTGAGTGTTTACTCACTGTAGAGGAGGCCTGAGTGTTTACTCACTGTAGAGGAGGCCTGAGTGTTTACTCACTGTAGAGGAGGCCTGAGTGTTTACTCACTGTAGAGGAGGCCTGAGTGTTTACTCACTGTAGAGGAGGTCTGAGTGTTTACTCACTGTAGAGGAGGTCTGAGTGTTTACTCACTGTAGAGGAGGTCTGAGTGTTTACTCACTGTAGAGGAGGTCGGAGTGTTTACTCACTGTAGAGGAGGTCTGAGTGTTTACTCACTGTAGAGGAGGCCTGAGTGTTTACTCACTGTAGAGGAGGTCTGAGTGTTTACTCACTGTAGAGGAGCCCTGAGTGTTTACTCACTGTAGAGGAGGCCTGAGTGTTTACTCACTGTAGAGGAGGTCTGAGTGTTTACTCACTGTAGAGGAGGTCTGAGTGTTTACTCACTGTAGAGGAGCCCTGAGTGTTTACTCACTGTAGAGGAGGCCTGAGTGTTTACTCACTGTAGAGGAGGTCTGAGTGTTTACTCACTGTAGAGGAGGCCTGAGTGTTTACTCACTGTAGAGGAGGTCTGAGTGTTTACTCACTGTAGAGGAGCCCTGAGTGTTTACTCACTGTAGAGGAGGCCTGAGTGTTTACTCACTGTAGAGGAGGTCTGAGTGTTTACTCACTGTAGAGGAGGCCTGAGTGTTTACTCACTGTAGAGGAGGTCTGAGTGTTTACTCACTGTAGAGGAGGTCTGAGTGTTTACTCACTGTAGAGGAGGTCTGAGTGTTTACTCACTGTAGAGGAGGCCTGAGTGTTTACTCACTGTAGAGGAGGCCTGAGTGTTTACTCACTGTAGAGGAGGGAGCCCTGAGTGTTTACTCACTGTAGAGGAGGTCTGAGTGTTTACTCACTGTAGAGGAGGTCTGAGTGTTTACTCACTGTAGAGGAGGCCTGAGTGTTTACTCACTGTAGAGGAGGCCTGAGTGTTTACTCACTGTAGAGGAGGCCTGAGTGTTTACTCACTGTAGAGGAGGCCTGAGTGTTTACTCACTGTAGAGGAGGTCTGAGTGTTTACTCACTGTAGAGGAGGTCTGAGTGTTTACTCACTGTAGAGGAGGTCTGAGTGTTTACTCACTGTAGAGGAGGCCTGAGTGTTTACTCACTGTAGAGGAGGCCTGAGTGTTTACTCACTGTAGAGGAGGCCTGAGTGTTTACTCACTGTAGAGGAGGGAGCCCTGAGTGGCCCCAGTCTTCACCGCCAGCGAGAGGGTCACAGCGGCCTTCTTGCCGGAGGGAGCAGAAGCGCTGGAGCCAGAGGAGTTGGCGGCCCCGAGGGCCATGTAGCCGCTGGGGGCCAGGGGCCTCTGCAGCAGAGTCGAAGGGGAAGGCAACTGTAGATAAGACGTCCCGTTGAAGAAGGGGAGGAAGATGGCGGCGTCTGAAAACAGGGACAAGAAGTTCATTACTGTGAGTTTGGAGAGGGCCGCACTATTGGCTGTCAGTGCAGGCTTAGTTTCCTGAGTGTAGGTGTGTGTGTGTGTCAGCAGGTAAGTGTGTGTGTGTGTGTGTGTGTGTGTGTGTGTGTGTGTGTGTGTGGTAGCATATCCACGTCCCCCCATCTGACAGACAGTGTGAGGAGAATGCTGCAGTCAGCAGACCCTTGTCAGGTCCAGCAGCTGTCGTCCTGTCTCCCTGAGGGGGGGTGTGTAAACCTCCCAGGTCACTCACTCTACCAGCCTGTAATGATCTGCTGGCCTTTCCTCAAAGGGCAGCAGGCAGCCGGTCTGCAGCAGGACAGGAGCCCAGATGAGAGGAGGACCACAGAGGGAGACTTCAGAAGCCTGAATGTCACTATCTTCACTACGCACTTTTGCTTTTCTTGTTGGAGGATTGACTCCAGCCTGCGATTCTGCATGAGCATAACCATCTCTGGAGGAGATCCGCCCTCATTAACTTGCTCCCTCCAATGTTTCTTCATTTAAATGTTCTCTTAATCTCAGAGGTTTTTGCGGAGGATTTTATTTCTGGTTGTAGGCGCTGATCTGTCTGTATCTGCGATGCCCTCTGAGACAGAGAAGGGCTACGCACATACAGTGTGACTTGATTTCCCCAAGCTCCTGGTCCTCCTCCTCCTCATCTCACAGGGATGACAAGGGCTATGAGATCAAATGTCATCTCGTTTAACCAACGGATAAAAATAAAGAAAAGAAACATGGCAGGAAGTAAAAAGCTATGCTTTGCCATGGCAACGTGTCTCCTGAACGAACAGGGACATAAATCATTCAAAGTCGTCATTGATCACGGGCGGCCCTTGATCGACTCGTCCTCGTCTAGGAAACAGGAGAGCTTTGGGAAGCACAATGCTCACTTGTTTCTGTGTCGTGTGTTTTCAGTCAAGGGCGTTATTAATCATAGCTGAAAAGACTGGGGAACAAACAGAGGTTATAACACTGGCGCAGAATGTAAACTATGATTAACGACGACACAAACGAAACATAAATATAAGTTAGTCCTGATATACACACCAATGAGGCAGAATGAACACAACCAGACTGTAATGGAAGTTTGCACGTCAGCAGATATCTGGGAATTGTCATTTGAAATGGTTGTAGGGAAGAAAAAAAAACATCAAAGTGATTTGATGACTACGATTCACCTTTGAAACCTTTTAAATCTCTATGCATGATTTCTAAAATGTTCCCTAAGTAGCAAAACAAACACACCAAGGGCTTTGTGATATCAGCTATCGTATTCAGTGTTTGGTATCGTAAGCAGAAGCTCTGACCAGCCCCTGGAGAAGAGCAGCTCCTGGTTAATGGAGGGCTTTCCTGTGATGTCATGACTGATAGCGAGCAGGTCAGGAGTCATTTCCTGCTCCAGCGCTCTGCCATCGCATGCCTCACCTTCCCCCCCGGGCCGCTGGACATTTACTCCTCGGCTAATTTCTGTGATCACTTAGCTTTCAATTTAACGCTCTCATACTCAACAGAGTCTCTTTGACAGGGTCCCGACCCTCAGCGTCTTCACTGGGAAGACCATTTATCAAACAATAATGGTTACCCAAGGCTTGGTGGGCATGGCTGAACACTAACTGGGCTTCATCGGGTCTGCATCAAGGCACACAGACACCACACGCCTTCATGGTAGAGTAGTTCACATGGTTGAAATGAAAAACACCAGCGTACAACTGCAACGCTGAGACCTAAATAGAAAGCTTTTCTTAGGTCTTAGGTAACACTGCACGTTTCTCTGTTTGAAACACAGTTACAGGCTGGTAATGTGGGTCACAGGGATACAGGAGGGCTATGAGCATGCAGCTAACTAGACATGAGCACAGAACTACACATGAGACACACACTTATATTCTCTTGTATCCAGAAACACAGTTCAGACAGACAGTTCAGACAGACAGTTCAGACAGACAGTTCAGACAGACAGACAGTTCAGACAGACAGTTCAGACAGACAGTTCAGATAAACAGACAGTTCAGACAGACAGTTTAGACAGACAGACAGACAGACAGACAGACAGTTCAGACAGACAGTTAGGATAGACAGACAGTTCAGACAGACAGTTCAGACAGACAGTTAGGATAGACAGACAGTTCAGACAGTTCAGTTCAGACAGACAGTTCAGACAGACAGTTCAGACAGACAGTTTAGACAGACAGTTAGGATAGACAGACAGTTCAGACAGACAGTTCAGACAGACAGTTAGGATAGACAGACAGTTCAGACAGACAGTTAGGATAGACAGACAGTTCAGACAGACAGTTAGGATAGACAGACAGTTCAGACAGACAGTTCAGACAGACAGTTTAGACAGACAGACAGACAGACAGTTCAGACAGACAGTTAGGATAGACAGACAGTTCAGACAGACAGTTCAGACAGACAGTTAGGATAGACAGACAGTTCAGACAGACAGTTCAGACAGACAGTTCAGACAGACAGTTAGGATAGACAGACAGTTCAGACAGACAGTTCAGACAGACAGTTCAGACAAACAGTTCAGACAGTTCAGATAGACAGTTCAGATAGACAGTTTAGACAGACAGTTCCATTTCCTGATATCTAACATCCATCTCCATCATTCAGCAGCAGGTCATTGCAGCTTCTTAATTAGATCAAATTAAACGACAGAGATCAATGTGTGCGTGTGTTTTTGAGGGGGATGTACCACTCTCTATAATATAATCAAACCTGTCTAATGCTGCATAAACATCTCCTATGAAAAGTAAACAGTCCTATTACACAAGCCGGTGGGTTGTGTGGCATCTTGATAATTAGCAAGAGGCAGCCGGGCTGCCTGCTCCAGTCATCTTTCCTGTCCCTTGGTTGTGACTTAATAAGGGGCGAAGTGAGAGAGAGCGTTGCTTTCCCCATGCAAACTTGCTGCGCTAACACACACACACACACAAACGTCTTGTGAAAGCCATCTGCAGGCTAGCGTGTGTGTCTGTGCTTCCATGCACTTGTGCGTGCATCGGCCTGCGATGCGTGTTGGCGAGCGTGACGGGGAGTGTGGGTGAGCGTGTGCGCACGTGTGACCCCCGAGCGTGAGTGTGTGTGAGGCTGGGAGACAGAGTGAGTGACGGCAGGAGATTGAACTGCGTTAATACTGCAGGACTGGATGGCCTCTCTCCAGTGCCTGTCCCTCTTAGTCAGCAGAACGAAGAGCAGGGCGCCGGGGCCGCTGCTTTACGAGTGAGATGAAGCGTGGGATAACCACTGACTCAGTTTATGTCCTGGGGATGAAGGGGATGGAGGGGCTGGTGGAGGGGAGGAAGAGGGAGGGAGGGGGATGGAGGGGCTGGTGGAGGGGAGGAAGAGGGAGGGAGGGGGGATGGAGGGGCTGGTGGAGGGGAGGAAGAGGGAGGGGGATGGAGGGGCTGGTGGAGGGGAGGAAGAGGGAGGGAGGGGGATGGAGGGGCTGGTGGAGGGGAGGAAGAGGGAGGGGGATGGAGGGGCTGGTGGAGGGGAGGAAGAGGGAGGGGGATGGAGGGGCTGGTGAAGGGGAGGAAGAGGGAGGGAGGGGGGATGGAGGGGCTGGTGGAGGGGAGGAAGAGGGAGGGGGATGGAGGGGCTGGTGGAGGGGAGGAAGAGGGAGGGAGGGGGATGGAGGGGCTGGTGGAGGGGAGGAAGAGGGAGGGAGGGGGGATGGAGGGGCTGGTGGAGGGGAGGAAGAGGGAGGGGGATGAGGGGCTGGTGGAGGGGAGGAAGAGGGAGGGAGGGGGATGGAGGGGCTGGTGGAGGGGAGGAAGAGGGAGGGAGGGGGATGGAGGGGCTGGTGAAGGGGAGGAAGAGGGAGGGGGATGGAGGGGCTGGTGGAGGGGAGGAAGAGGTAGGGGGAGGGAGGGGGAGGGAGGGGCTGGTGGAGGGGAGGAAGAGGGAGGGAGGGGGGATGGAGGGGCTGGTGGAGGGGAGGAAGAGGGAGGGAGGGGGGGAGCGAGGGAGGGAGGGGCTGATGGAGGGGTAGAAGAGGGATGGAGGATGGGTGGGTGGGTGGGTGGGAGGGAGGGAGGGAGGGTCAGGGAGGGAGGGAGGGAGGGAGGGAGGGTCAGGGAGGGAGGGAGGGAGGGAGGGAGGGAGGGTCAGGGAGGGAGGGAGGGAGGGAGGGAGGGTCAGGGAGGGAGGGAGGGTCAGGGAGGGAGGGAGGGAGGGAGGGAGGGAGGGAGGGTCAGGGAGGGAGGGAGGGAGGGAGGGAGGGGGGGAGGGAGGGTCAGGGAGGGAGGGAGGGAGGGAGGGAGGGAGGGAGGGAGGGTCAGGGAGGGAGGGAGGGAGGGAGGGAGGGAGGGAGGGAGGGAGGGGGGGAGGGAGGGTCAGGGAGGGAGGGAGGGAGGGAGGGAGGGAGGGTCAGGGAGGGAGGGAGGGGGGGAGGGAGGGAGGGAGGGAGGGAGGGTCAGGGAGCCTAACAGCTTAGATAATGGAATGCTTAGTCACTCCTTTGTCCTGGATGATGACGGCTAGCAGAAGGAGAGATGGTAGTGATAGCTGCCTGGGTGGTGTTACTGTTGATGACATCACAAGCTGCCTGGGTGGTGTTACTGTTGATGACATCACAAGCTGCCTGGGTGGTGTTACTGTTGATGACATCACAAGCTGCCTGGGTGGTGTTACTGTTGATGACATCACAAGCTGCCTGGGTGGTGTTACTGTTGATGACATCACAAGCTGCCTGGGTGGTGTTACTGTTGATGACATCACAAGCTGCCTGGGTGGTGTTACTGTTGATGACATCACAAGCTGCCTGGGTGGTGTTACTGTTGATGACATCACAAGCTGCCTGGGTGGTGTTACTGTTGATGACATCACAAGCTGCCTGGGTGGTGTTACTGTTGATGACATCACAAGCTGCCTGGGTGGTGTTACTGTTGATGACATCACAAGCTGCCTGGGTGGTGTTACTGTTGATGACATCACACATGTGCAGAATGTCACTCTATAGGAGGAGATATTCTCAATGTTCTCATTGAGATATGTCTCAATGGGAGGAACATGTTATGGTGAGTCAGGTTAGATGTCCACATTGATCTGAAAGGTCTCTGACCATGGTGAATAGGCTGATGGATCTGGGAGATGGATTTGAAGGCTCTAACACAGTGTTTGAATCATATGAAAGCCAGTGTTGATGTCTTCTATCAAGGACTGAATCACCACAGGAGGCTCCGCGCCTGTCCAAGTCCCCCCCACACACCACCTCATGCTTCAGACAATAACAGCTGCCAGCGCTACCCCCTGTGACCAACACGGGTTCCCTCTGGTCTTGGGAATGTATTTGTGTGTCTCTGTGTGGGTATACATGGCTATGTGTGTGTGTGGTATGTGTGTGGGTGGTGTGTGTGTGTCTATGTGTGTGACTGCATGTGTGTGTGTGTGTGTGCGTGGGTGGTGTGTGTGTATGTCTGTGTGTGTGGTGTGTGTGTGTGTTTGCATGTGGTGTGCGTGCATGTTGTGTGTGTGTGTGTGTGTGTGTGCGTGTGTGGTGTGTGTTGCAGGGTTAGGATCAGGGAGGCTGGTGATGAGGGGGGATTATTTATCTTCAGAGGCTGCTTTGCCGGCTCAGAGCCATTCCTTAACATCTCATCGTCTGGTGATTACATGAATGCTCCCATGGGGCAGAGCAGGGGGAGAGCCGTCCTTGAAAACAAGGCCCCTGTTGCTTAGGCTCCTGCGCCCGGAGAGACAAATCACATTTCCCCAGATGACTTAATCATCTGCAAATGAGCGCCGTGAGAGCGCGTGGCAGAGGAGTCCAGGAGAGCTGCGGAGCTGCTCATGTTCAGCCACTTAGCTACCTAGGCCACCGTCACGATTACGGGGCTGGGGGGGGGGTGTGTGTGGGGCGCGTGGGGGGCTTGGGGGGGGCACCACAGTGACGCCTGACGCCCGAGTTCTGGGAGATGGGGGCGGGAGGCTGAGCGAAGCCGTCTCGCCCCCAGCTGCTGACGCTCGCTGCTTTCCTCCTCGTGAGGAAGCTATCGCTAGCTCGAACTCTTCACATCACACCAAGCAGACTAGCGCTTCATTTTTTTTAATTAGTACCGAAATACTGTATAATCACACTCATTATGAAAAGAGAAGCCAAGAGAAGCCTAGAAGCCATCCTCATAAAAAAAAAAAAAAAAGAGAAAGAAAATCATGTGAGGTAAAGAGGCAGCGAACAGGTGAGTAGTTGTGTTGCTAGCTGGCAGGTCTCCCTGCTCGGAGACACCTCAACACCACCAAGTTCCCCCTCTAATTGGGGCGGCTGTGGAGGGCTGATGTGGGAGGAGATACCAGGTTTGCCATCAGTCTGCCCTGATAATCCCCAGCACTGCTCCCTGTGCTGATAAGCCCTGGACCCACACCGCCTAGTCCACCAACACTCCTCACTGATCTCTGCGGCAGTGTCGCTGGATGTGGGATCAAAAAGCTGACATTTGGATTCTGAATTTATGATGATTGGCCTTTGGCGTCAAACAGCCACTAATTAAAGATGAAATGTAACAGTGTGCTTAGACAATCTGGATTACAGCTTGAAAATAATTGCAAATGTATGAGCACCATGTTGCTAAGATGACATGTAAACTGTAAATATGACTGTACAAAGGACTTTTAAACAACGCTGAACCAGGACCACCACCCCCCCACCCCCCCAAAAAAAAATCCTACCGAAAACGAATCAAAACCCTGTTGTCTTCTGTCTCTTGTTTTCCTGTGGAACGCTGGGAGAACACAGCTGGTCTGTCAACTGAAATGTCTGATCTCACATCAATAGAGATGAATGAACTCGTGGCTCAGCAAATTACCTGTGCATCAATGTATCGGCTTATTGACGTCGCTTAAATGTGTTTAATCAGCAAGAGAGGAAGGAAAGGCGGTGGGAAGCCTGTACCAGCCAGGGGAGAACACCTGGATAAGAATAACATGAATATGATATACTGTTCTTCTACAGGTATTATTGTTCCTATTATTGTTATAGTATTCCTAGTTTTATTATAGTATTATTGTCTCCAAGGTACCCAGGGCCTCTGTAAAACCCTGGAGAGGGTGGGGGGGGGGGGGGGGGGGGGGGGGCGTCCCGGTCATGATCTCCTTCTCCTGATTCCAGGAGGATCATGGCCGAACAGGGTCCGAGTCCTCCAGCCCTCCACCATCACCAGGGTCCTCCAGCCCTCCACCATCACCAGAGTCCTCCAGCCCTCCACCATCACCAGGGTCCTCCAGCCCTCCACCATCACCAGGGTCCTCCAGCCCTCCACCATCACCAGAGTCCTCCAGCCCTCCACCATCATCAGAGTCCTCCAGCCCTCCACCATCACCAGGGTCCTCCAGCCCTCCACCATCACCAGAGTCCTCCAGCCCTCCACCATCACCAGAGTCCTCCAGCCCTCCACCATCACCAGAGTCCTCCAGCCCTCCACCATCACCAGGGTCCTCCAGCCCTCCACCATCACCAGAGTCCTCCAGCCCTCCACCATCACCAGGGTCCTCCAGCCCTCCACCATCACCAGGGTCCTCCAGCCCTCCACCATCACCAGAGTCCTCCAGCCCTCCACCATCACCAGGGTCCTCCAGCCCTCCACCATCACCAGGGTCCTCCAGCCCTCCACCATCACCAGGGTCCTCCAGCCCTCCACCATCACCAGAGTCCTCCAGCCCTCCACCATCACCAGGGTCCTCCAGCCCTCCACCATCCTCTCCAGGGTTTTACAGAGGCCCTCCACCAGCTCATGAATCCTTTTCACGCTCCACCAATCCAGCTCAGCGCCTCTCCACAGCTCCCAGGAGGTTGTGTGATGGACCGTGTACAGCCTACACTACCACCTTTAACCTTGTATCCTCTCCAGCTACTTAAACCTAAAACACCCAATGAAGAATGAAAATCCACAAAATGGTGTACTTGATGCACAGTGGCCAGAGATAAACAGATATTGTCTGAGCTATCTCAGTGGTGAACGTCAGAGGTCAGTCCAGTGCTTCAATGAGCATACTGCTGATTGATCCCAACCACTGAGAGAGAGCAAGCTACTGTGTCTGAACTGTGACAGAACATGGATACGTCACCTTGTCTCGAGTTCCACTGGTACTGTTGTACCACGATATTGATTGATTTCCAAGGTTGTTCAAGTAGTTTTTTTTCAAGTCTGAATTGGTTGTTAGAGCTTTTATGACATTCATAGTGGGAAGTACAAAGGTACAAGGTTGTCAACAAGTTTGTCATACACAGTGCATATTAGGGGCAGGGTAAATCTTTTTGTTGAGAATTATTTGTCATTTTTGCTTGGTTTGAACCTTGAGAACTCGAGTTAATTGCTAGGTTTGCAAGACTTACATTTACATTTAGTCTCTTATCAGATGCTCTTATCCAGAGCGATTTACAGCAGGTACAGGGACATTCCCCCCTGAGGAGAGTAGGGTGAAGTGCCTTGCCCAAGGACACAACGTCACGTAGCCACAGCCGTGAATCAAACTTACAACCTTCCGAACATGAGCCCAATGCCTTAACCCGCTGAGCTACCTGACTCCATTATTTAGCTTTGTATGACCATTCCTAATCTGACGCCTCAAGGTTCATCCTCTGAGAATCCAGGCCTACCTTTCTCACAGTAGCGTCCTGTGAAGTGGAGGGGACAGTCACAGAGGACGGACAGCTGCCCTCCTGCAGGCCGCTGCTCCCAACACGTCCCTCCGTTCAGGCAGGCGCTGCTGGAGCAGCCGGGGGGGTGCGGTGTGGCCGCAGGCAGCATCCACAGCGTCTGGTTCAGTGTGCCTGGGGGGCCAGTGGGCTGGAGGGGACGAGGGGGCCGGGGGGGCCGGGGGGCTGGGAGGGGGACAGGCCTGGTACTCAACACCACGGGACGCCACGTTGACAGGTCAGAGGTGTTTGTAAGAGAACCAAACCTGAAAGACAGTTCAGAAAGGTTTGACCATTGATGGTCCAGATGATAATGCCAGCTGACAGTGGATTCTTGGATCACTTCAGGAAAAGGAACATTATGAATCACTGAATTACAGATTTAATTTATGAAGAGCATTTTGAAAACGATAGGGCGGATATGCAAAACTGAATGACGCAGCCTAGAACAGATGAATTGGCGTGTTGATTTTTCCAGCACAGTACATCGTAAAATTCATGGTTTAACTTGGCTAATCCTCGAGGTGCTGAAATCAATCAGTTAGCGTATCTCCCTTGTGTTTCCAAAGCTCTGGCAAGGATCCACTGGTACCTGTGGGAGTCTTTAACACCCTGCTCACTGCAACACATATCATTATCTACCAGCCTGGAGAGGAAACAGCTTTTTCACAACAACGACAGCATAGTGCTTCATGTATATTTAAATATGTATTGTGTGTAATCTGTAGCTATACCGTGTGCATATTTAAATACAGTCAATTATAGCTTCAGCTCAAGCAGAGTCATTATAACATATGTGCTTATTTACTTGAAAGTTCTTGGCTGTTTATTTAAATTCCCATTGAGACGGTTGAATATTTTTACAGCCAACTAATTGGCTACAAGAGCTTTACATACATTTTCTTCAACCATCCTGTCCCACAGTGTCTCTGAATATATTTGTTAATGATTAAACAAGTAAATGAACGTCCATTCAAGGAACTCTTGTTTAAAAGTGAGGATACTCTGTCTAGGGCTCCTCCCACATGCACAAACACAAAGAGAAACACTGAGAAACACTCAGTCAAAAAACAAACACTAAACACTAGAAATACTATATAAAAATACAAACAATCAAGATCAACACTTAACACTTAAAAACACTCAATCAAAATATAAACACTGAACTGAAATATAGACTGGATAAACTAAACAGTAGAAACACTAAACAGAAATGAAAACACTAGACACTTTGTCCAATAACATTACAATGTCATGAAAACACTAAAATATGATGGAATTACCGACACTACATTCTTTTATATTTGTCAGATCGTACAGTATATAAATTGTAGATTGAGTTTTGCAAAGCAGTTTTTTTTTAAGCCTCTCAACATATTTGTCGGTTAGGTTTATTAAATGCATGCATTTGGTTTCTTTTGCAGCAGAATTCCAGTACAAAAAGAAATGACCCATTTCAGAGAAACTTGGCAGAAAGTATGAAGACTGTATTGAAAGAGGACAGGAACAGAATTGCTGCATTAAAGCAGAAGTCATAAGCAACAGGACGTCAGTGCAGGAAATATGCAATACAGCTGTCATTTACAGAACTTCATCAGTTACACTAGCTCTGGCCACCACACATTCTTAGTCCTCTCCCTCTCTCTTGGCCTGGTTCTTATTGCTCTATTTTGTTCTTTTACCACATAAGATTGTCCCAAATGGTCATGTGATTGAAAGAACCTCAACAGCTGAGTGTTTCCTAGACGGGAATCAGCTGTGCTTGCATAACTTCAACCAGCTGTTTCTCAGTGGAATCAAATCCAGAGGATACATTTGTGTTTCAATTGACCAAATTTACCAGCTGTTCACTTTCACTTGAGCCAATAAGTTGGGTTTGGAACAAGATGTTATCTGTTCTGTCGATCGTGTCGATCGTTTGGGTCTTGGTTGAGTTTGTGTGTTGTTGTGTTTTAGGAGAAGTCTCCAATCTTGTTGTACAATTGTATAATGACAATAAAGGGCATTATATTCTAGTCTTGGTTGAGCTTGTGTGTAAAAGACTTTCAAGCATGTTTCCTCAATGCAATTTGTGTCAAAGACATGGGTTCATTGTCAGCGGAGAATCAGGCTGGCAAATTACTTACTGTAAATTGCTCTGAATCGGAGTCTACATTTAGTCTGCTAAATGACTCAATGTACATTGTATAATCTACCCAGATGGATGCTGTGCTAACTTTGTCAGAAGTTTAAGAAAATTGTATTGAAAATGTTCATAACAATTGTCAATCACGCTAGTGTGTATTAGAAATGTTAAGAATTGTAGCTTTTGAAACACTTTAATCCTTTAAACCAGGGGTGGGTAATTCCGGTCCTCGGGGGTCTGAAGGTTTGAGATGTTTCCCTGCTCCAGCACACCTAACAACCCGTTCATTAGAATCAGGTGTGCTGGTGCTGAGGAACATCTCAAACCTTCAGAACAGCGGCCCTCGAGGACTGGAATTTCCCACCCCTGTTTAAACGCAGCACAGGTTCGGGTCAGGGCTAGGGAGATCTACCTCAGTTCTGGCCGCTTGGTTTCATATTCAGATCCTGACTGAATATGAATTATTAAATGTGTAGAAATGTCCTCAAATTGAGAGTTGTCTCAATATTGAACACTTGGTTTCGTATTCAAACCCTGGCTGACCCTGTCCTTCCAGTCCATCCTCCTCATGTCTTACTGCACCTCCAATTCCTCTGACTAGAGTTGGGATTTAGGTGCCTGGTGGGTCTGTCTGTGGGCCTAACCAGAACCACCTGGTCTGTCTGTGGGCCTAACCAGAACCACCTGGTCTGTCTGTGGGCCTAACCAGAACCACCTGGTCTGTCTGTGGGCCTAACCAGAACCACCTGGTCCATATACAGCTCTCCGAAGACCAGGTGTGAACCACCACCAGGGGAAGAGTAATAAATCTTCATTTAGCAGACACTTTTATCCAAAGCGACACAGAGCAAGTACAGGGACATTCTCCCTGAGACAAGTAAGCCTTGCCCAAGGACACAACATCACATAGCTACAGCCGGGAATCAAACTCACAACCTTCCCATCATGAGGCCAACGCCTTAACCTGCTGAGCCACCTGCCTCCCTCCCACAGAATGGGTGCTGTTGATGTTTTGTCATCGATGTGGTGACTTTGGTAGTTAGTGAGCATGATCGTCTCAGATTTGACTTCTACATGGAAGTCAGTTTGCTCTCTGCTGCGTCCTGTGATTCTCTAACAGCATTCATTATGAATGGTTTGATTTGATTCCACTTTCTGACTGACGCGAGGTACCAGAGGAGCTGGTGTGGAACTCTGCCTCAGTCTACCAGCCTCCCCCCCTGCTTCCTGTCATTCAGACCAGACGCCTCACCCAGGAAGAGCAGGGTCCAAATCTGTCTGACGTACACGAGAGATTTGGTGATATTATACCCATAGGCGCTTGTGTGTCTGAGAGAGAATGTGGGTTTGTGTGTGTGTGTGTGTGTGTGTGTGTGTGTGCTGAGGGAACAGAAAGTTCCTCCCAACAAAAGGTTTGCAAAAAGAAGGAATAGTTTTAAGACTGTGGCTCTTTGAAAAATCTAATTATTTTACCTGCAATTTTCAACGTTGCTCCCAGCAATGGCACTGGCTGTGTAGAATCCCTTCAGTTTATTAATTTCAATTATTTCAATGCAGCCAGTGTAGTTGTGAAAAGGTTCTGCTCCCTGAAGGAACAAAATAAATAAATATTATTCTCCAGACTGTTGCTTTGAAATATGTAGCCAGAACGACCGCTAAAGATTTCACAAACAGTATCGACTTTAAAACACAACACTGCACGCTCACAGACGGTATTCTTCTGTGGAAAAGACAACAAACTCCATCTAACATCCCCCCTGACCCTCTGGGCTTCTTCCTGTGATGAGTAATAAAGGGACAGTTCAAAGTGTTTTATCCACCAGGACCCAGGCAGTGGACAACAGGTCACTTAAGTCTTGGCATTTGTTTGGCATTTTTATGAAGTTCTTGAGAAACTTCTGAGACTAAAATGAATCAAACTAAATGCCAATGTAAAATCACAGGAAACATGTTTATGTTATATTACATTGCCTGCTAATACAGTAAGCAATATTACCACAGTAATATGTGCCAGTACCAGTTACTACAACAGTGTGTTGTTGTAACAGTATGTTGTAGTAACTGGTGCCACAGTGTGTTGAAATAACTGGTACTACAGTATGTTGTAGTAATGTGTACTACAGTGTGTTTTAGTAGCTTGTACTACTGAGTGTTGTATTAGGTAATATCCACTTGCAGTGTATTATATTAGCTGATAATGCTGCATGGTGTATTGCATGACAGTGCATGTTATATTACCTGAACACTGTCATATCACGTTACATGACATGTAATATTGCCCAAATAGTATGTTATCATACCTGGTAAAACAGTAGGTAAGATTACCTGGCAATAATATCACCTGGTAATACTGTATGTAATATCACCTACTACAGTATGAAATTACCTACACAGTGTGTACTATTATTTGATAATAATATCACCTGGTACTACAATATGTGATATCACCTGGTTCTAACAGGATGTAATGACCTCCACAGTGTGATATCACCTGGTACTAACAGGATGTAATGACCTCCACAGTGTGATATCACCTGGTACTAACAGGATGTAATGACCTCCACAGTGTGATATCACCTGGTTCTAACAGGATGTAATGACCTCCACAGTGTGATATCACCTGGTTCTAACAGGATGTAATGACCTCCACAGTGTGATATCACCTGGTCCTAACAGGATGTAATGACCTCCACAGTGTGATATCACCTGGTTCTAACAGGATGTAATGACCTCCACAGTGTGATATCACCTGGTTCTAACAGGATGTAATGACCTCCACAGTGTGATATCACCTGGTTCTAACAGGATGTAATGACCTCCACAGTGTGATATCACCTGGTCCTAACAGGATGTAATGACCTCCACAGTGTGATATCACCTGGTTCTAACAGGATGTAATGACCTCCACAGTGTGATATCACCTGGTTCTAACAGGATGTAATGACCTCCACAGTGTGTGATCTTACCTGGTAAGGCTGGTACCCATGTGGCAGGCCCCCTATGAAGAGTCGGCTGGTTCTCTGAAGGGACAGGCCAGTGGACCAGTAGTTGCTCTGCCTGCTCCTGACCCCCTGGTACCCAGACAGGGTCACCTCCGCTTCACATGGAGCCAGGCTCTGTCTGCCAACAGCAAACGGCAAACCACAAACTTAGTCCCCTTCAACACTGACTAGTGGTTCATCTCTAATATACAGCTGCTGTTTTATAACCCATCTATAGTATATGAAGGTTATATTATGTATATATTTGTAGAGGATGTCCAGTATTGCCACTCCCACAATGCACGTCACGCTGTGGGTAGGGTGCGAAATGCTGAGGGGGCATCCAAAATAACCTCATGAAAAATCATCCGTCACAATGATTATAATGCTGATATTACTTCAATGTCGAAACATTAGGTTCTCTAGGGATCACAAAACAGGCAGAACTAGAGATATATTGAATTACTCAAGAAAGTAACAATCTTTTAGTGATATTTCTTGTATCACTGATAAACTGTTCATATTCTGTTTTATTATGCATGCATAGCCATAAGTTTAGGTCTTTATAAGGTGTGACTGAGGTCAGAGGTCACAATAACCTCAAAGTGTATAATGCTATGCAAACTTTGAACAAGGAAAATAAAAGAGGCTCAATGTGTTTCCAGGAGCTCCATCTAAAGACCTAAACGAAAAGCTATCTAGCATAGCGTGGCCTTTTCCAGTGCCTGCAAAGGCTATGATAATCATCTTGTATCCTCCCATTCTGTGATACCATATATACTCTCTTGATTTCCTGTATTGTGGGTCCAGTCTTTTGTGGTACTCAGCTTGACTGTAACAGATTTCTGCACCTTACATATGAGTACGAAACGCATTGATTTTGCCCACAATTCTTGTTAAGACTTGGCATTTACAGAGTAATCGGGTACTATCTAATATGTCTTCAACAGTAGACTTAAGCACATTACATTGTGAGGCTGCTATTGTGACCATATATATTTTTATGATGCTTACCATACTTGTAAGCATACAACCAACATTTCATCGTCATTCTTATATTTTTTCTTTTATTTCCTTTTATACTTCAGATTGTTTTTGTATTTTTGTATATAGTGTTTAAGATTGCATATGTTTATCATTTGCACCATCCTGCCATACTTAATTATGTGTATGTGCGAATTTACATGACAAATAAAACCAATCTGATTCTGTATAGGGGTGGGGGGGCATCTTAAAGGAATTCTGCCCAGGGCACAAACATACAAGCAACGGCTCTGAGGATGTGTTTTAAGCTGCCAATGGAGGTGCTATTCATCTGTATTTACTGCTGTATCATTCAGCCAAAAATTTATTTCGTGCAAGGGTTTATTTATTTACATTTTACATGTAGTCATTTTACGTTTAGTCATTTAGCAGACGCTCTTATCCAGAGCGACTTACAGTAAGTACAGGGACATTCCCCCCTGAGGCAAGTAGGGTGAAGTGCCTTGCCCAAGGACACAACGTCATCAGGGACGGCCAGGGTTGGAAGACGCAACGTTCTGATTACTAGCCTAATTCCCTAACCGTTAAGCCACCTGACTGATTTATTCAGACAGAATCATCTGTTTATTTAATAGTTGTAAATATACTGAATTAATTATGTTATTTAACAAATATTGCCAATGCTGAGTACACAGAAGAGTTTATTTTAATAAGATAAATCACCATAGCCTGAGGAGAACACAATTATTATATAAGCAAAGGCTCTACGCAAATGTATACTGAAATATTTTTCCACCATACGATTATCTTTCAGTGAGAGTCCAGGTTCATGCAGTGCAGTTGTTAGCATTGACTTGGCATCTGTAACAAACCCCTCCAGCATTTACAGACAGTATTTACAGGGACATTATCTGGCTGCTTATGACGTCATTATGTCGAGACAAAAACATGTTTTTTTGGAGTGGGATTATCCTCTTATTCAGCCAGTCACAGACTAGGAAAGCGTCTAAAACACTCAGGTTCCCTCTGATCCCTCGAGCCGCCACACAGCGAACCATCTCCCCCTCATCAAACAGCTGACCACCACATACCTGCTGCCCAGAAGCATTAGCATCCCACTGTTTAAACTTCTATGGATTTTTTTAATGGATTCTAGGAAATTACTTCTGGAGGAGAATGAGGGCTCATGCTCAGTCCTGGATAACCACAGGGACAGCCTCCATCTCAGTCCTGGATAACCACAGGGACAGCCTCCATCTCAGTGCTGGATAACCACAGGGCCAGCCTCTATCTCAGTGCTGGATAACCACAGGGCCAGCCTCTATCTCAGTGCTGGATAACCACAGGGCCAGCCTCCATCTCAGTGCTGGATAACCACAGGGCCAGCCTCTATCTCAGTGCTGGATAACCACAGGGCCAGCCTCTATCTCAGTGCTGGATAACCACAGGGCCAGCCTCTATCTCAGTGCTGGATAACCACAGGGCCAGCCTCCATCTCAGTGCTGGATAACCACAGGGCCAGCCTCCATCTCAGTGCTGGATAACCACAGGGCCAGCCTCCATCTCAGTGCTGGATAACCATAGGGCCAGCCTCCATCTCAGTGCTGGATAACCACAGGGCCAGCCTCCATCTCAGTCCTGGATAACCACAGGGCCAGCCTCCATCTCAGTGCTGGATAACCACAGGGCCAGCCTCCATCTCAGTGCTGGATAACCACAGGGCCAGCCTCCATCTCAGTGCTGGATAACCACAGGGCCAGCCTCCATCTCAGTGCTGGATAACCACAGGGCCAGCCTCTATCTCAGTGCTGGATAACCACAGGGCCAGCCTCTATCTCAGTGCTGGATAACCACAGGGCCAGCCTCTATCTCAGTGCTGGATAACCACAGGACCAGCCTCTATCTCAGTCCAGGATAACCAGAGGGCCAGCCTCCATCTCAGTGCAGGATAACCAGAGGGCCAGCCTCCATCTCAGTGCAGGATAACCAGAGGGCCAGCCTCCATCTCAGTGCAGGATAACCAGAGGGTCAGCCTCCATCTCAGTGCAGGATAACCACAGGGTCAGCCTCCATCTCAGTGCAGGATAACCAGAGGGCCAGCCTCCATCTCAGTGCAGGATAACCAGAGGGTCAGCCTCCATCTCAGTGCAGGATAACCACAGGGTCAGCCTCCATCTCAGTGCAGGATAACCAGAGGGTCAGCCTCCATCTCAGTGCAGGATAACCACAGGGTCAGCCTCCATCTCAGTGCAGGATAACCACAGGGTCAGCCTCTATCTCAGTGCAGGATAACCAGAGGGTCAGCCTCCATCTCAGTGCTGGATAACCAGAGGGTCAGCCTCCATCTCAGTGCAGGATAACCAGAGGGTCAGCCTCCATCTCAGTGCAGGATAACCAGAGGGCCAGCCTCCATCTCAGTGCTGGATAACCAGAGGGTCAGCCTCTATCTCAGTGCAGGATAACCAGAGGGTCAGTCTGAGCAGTCATGACAGCAGGAAACACTAGACTCCAGGCTGGAGGAGCTCCACAGGTCTTCAGTTAGGTTTGGACACATTTCCTCTGATACGTAGGTGAGTATTTACAGTAACTTGGACAACACTGCTATGTGATAATAATTAAGCAGTCAAAGAAAATGGACCAAAATATCCATGAACTAGATAGGGGCGAGCACGTCTCTCCACGGGTATTGGGAGCTTGGCAAGTAATGTCTTACAAATCCAGCTCATATTCTCTTCATGGAGATTCATCCCTCTTCAAACACACTCGTACAATTGGCCATTAAAGGCAGAGCGGTAATAATAAGATTATTATAATTCTGCTCATAAAGCGTTGTGGGCTAAATAAATGCCCAGACGACCGTTCAGAGCCAAAGCAGACAGCTTGTGCATTCACACTGCTCTCCTGCACTCCACACATTCCTTCATTTTCTTCCTTTTCCTGACACCTTGTGTGTCTTGCTCTGAATGTGTCAGCCTCTGGGAACTCTCCAACGCTAATTCCCGCCTTCCGAACAACAGGGGACAGAAGATAATTACCCAAGTGCAGATTCTGGGCTAACTACGTCCAGCTGGAGGGCTGTCTGTCCACAGATGTGTAGACCCTCCCCCCCCCCCCCCCCCCCCCCCGGGTGTCCACGCGGAAGGGAAGATGAAGCACGGACGGGAAGGAGAGTGTCTAGGAAGCAATCTAGCCTGATTTGCTAAGCCTGTAATTTGCAGGCGGTGGTTTTCCACGTGGGGCAGTGACCTCCAGCTCCCTAAGCCGTCCCTCTGGAGGAGGAGTGGTTAATTCAGGATCGCTCTGCCAGAGAGGCCTGGCACACAGCCAGAGGGCGGCGCGCCGCACCGAGACCTTGAACGGCCAGCCCCGCCGGATTTCTATTAAACATATAGAAAATTGTCTTTGACGGGGAGATATATTAAAATGTTCTAACGAGGTGGGCAGTGATGTGGGGGGAGTGACATCCCCAGGCAGGGGGGGGGGGGGGGCAGCGCCGTCAGTGACGGGACCACATCACACTATTAATTTGTTTTGGTGGAGCTAAAACCTAGATCCATCCTCCCTCCCCTCATCCTTCCATCCTCGCCTCTCCCTACCCCTCTCCCTGCCCCGCTCCCCCTACCCTGCCCCTCTCCCTGCCCCTCTCCCTCTCTCCCTGCCCCTCTCCCTGCCCCTCTCCCTCTCTCCCTGCCCCTCTCCCTGCCCCTCTCCCTCTCTCCCTGCCCCTCTCCCTGCCCCTCTCCCTCTCTCCCTGCCCCTCTTCCTGTCCCTCTCCCTCTCTCCCTGCCCCTCTCCCTCTCTCCCTGCCCCTCTCCCTCTCTCCCTACCCCGCTCCCCTGTCCCTGCCCCTCTCCCTCTCTCCCTGCCCCTCTCCCTCTCTCCCTACCCCGCTCCCCTGTCCCTGCCCCTCTCCCTCTCTCCCTGCCCCTCTCCCTCTCTCCCTACCCCGCTCCCCTGTCCCTGCCCCTCTCCCCCTCTCCCTCTCTCCCTGCCCCTCTCCCTCTCTCCCTGCCCCTCTCCCTCTCTCCTTACCCCTCTCCCACTCTCTCCCTGTCAGTTCTGTTGCTGCCATGTGGGGCTGGCACTGGGAGATGATGATTGATTTGTGCTGCTGTAGCATTTTCAGTGATGCTAGTTTTTATTCTGTTGAAGAACAGATATGACAGATTAATACACTTTAGATGAATAATTGGCTCTGGATCAAGCCGTTTCTGCCTTGGAGCAAGAGGGCTTTAAAGGCAGGCTGCTTTAAAATCATGCAGTTACCCCCTTTACATGATGGAAAGCAGCTCCCATCATTCGTTTTAGGACGAATATGTTTTGACACGTCAAGACAGCGGATGTGCCAATCAGCACACCTATAGTGTACAAAAGTGTTCAAGCTGAAGCTTCATCAGAGGACAGAGTCAAAGCGTACCAGCTGAAGCTTCACCAGTCAGAGAGGACAGAGTCAAAGCGTACCAGCTGAAGCTTCGTCAGTCAGACAGGACAGAGTCAAAGCGTACCAGCTGAAGCTTCATCAGTCAGAGAAGACAGAGTCAAAGCGTACCAGCTGAAGCTTCATCAGTCAGAGAGGACAGAGTCAAAGCAGACCAGCTGAAGCTTCATCAGTCAGAGAGGACAGAGTCAAAGCAGACCAGCTGAAGCTTCGTCAGTCAGAGAGGACAGAGTCAAAGCAGACCAGCTGAAGCTTCGTCAGTCAGAGAGGACAGAGTCAAAGCAGACCAGCTGAAGCTTCGTCAGTCAGAGAGGACAGAGTCAAAGCAGACCAGCTGAAGCTTCGTCAGTCAGAGAGGACAGAGTCAAAGCAGACCAGCTGAAGCTTCGTCAGTCAGAGAGGACAGAGTCAAAGCAGACCAGCTGAAGCTTCATCAGTCAGAGAGGACTTGTCTTACCTCACATCAGCCACGTAGACTCGGTTGTCATCCACGCGGATGGATGTGTTCACGTGTCGGACCCCGTCCTCCGGGCTGCATGTGAAGGCGTACTGAAAGGTTATGGGAGGGGAGGAGAGGACGTTTGGGAACGTTATCAGTGGTTTGTAGTATTCCAGGCACATCAGTATCGGCATTGTATCTTGACAGAGTTTTAATGCTTATTCATATTAACAGATTAATCTGAACTACATACTGTTGCATACTAACAGAAGTATCAGTACTTTGTATTACTGTACACTAACATTACTACCTTTACTGTGTATTAGTGTAAACTAACAGAAGTATCTGTACTGTGTATTACTGTATATTAACATTTATATCAGTACTGTGAATTACTGTATACTAACATTATGATCTATACTGTGTATTAGTGTATATTACCTTAAGTATTTGTACTGTGTATTACTGTGTATTAACAGATGTGTCTGTCAGCTGAAGCAGAAGTATCTATACTGTATATAACTACATAAGGTTATTGCATATAGAGATGAACTGACTATCACTGTGTCTCCTGTATTAAAAACACATCTAGCTACTCTGTTCCAGTTCCAGAGGGACGGTGCTCAGGGTGACCTCTGACCTGCAAGATTCCGTCCAGGAGGAAAAGCTTCATGAAGAAGTGCTCTCTGCTGGAACCCTGGTCCACATACAGGAGGGTTCCCTCTCTGTGGCTGGTGAGGAACCTCACCACCAGCCGGTTCTCTGCACCCACCTGCAGGCCCTCGAAGGCCAGGTAGGAGCTGCCTGAGTACTGGAGCAGGCCGGGGCCTGGGGAAAGAGAACAGGACAGGTGTCAGTCACTGTCTGTCTGCAGCGAGGCTGAACATGAGGCCCTCAAGACCCTACTGCCTCACAACAGCATCATATTTACATCAGAACTGCCTCATGGCTGCTTCATAACTGCTCATTTAACTGCCTCATATTAGTATCATAACTGCCTCATATTTATATCATAACTGCCTCACAGCCCATCTGTCCCTTAACTGCTTCTTAGCTATTTCCAACAGTTTATAGCTGTCGCATAACTGCTGTACCGGTACATCATCAACTGAAAATAACCTTATATCAAAGCTAGCATTTATCTTGAAAGTTCAAAGATACCAACACAGTGATGACATCACACCAGCTAATACGGTTAGCTGCTGGAAAACAGAGAGACCTCCCCTGAGAGGATGTGTTGGGAGAGTTCAGGACCGAACACACCAACCAGACTAAAGCTTTGTCTCATTAGCAGACAGGAAGAGATGATGTTCATGAAAAGGTGAGCATGGCCTCGCACGTCCTCTGCCTGGTGACTCTGTCTCCCCTGTGAGGAACCTGACGCTCCATTTCCCACAGCTTTTCATCTGAGGGCACCGATTAAGGGCAGAGCATTTCTACTTTCCACAATGACAGTTTAAAAAGGCGAGGTTAGCGAGTGGCGAAGACCTTAGACTTTCTGTCTAAGACACGTACAGTGGATCTTTACCTCACAGACGGTGCTGTGGACCAGAAGTCAATGCTCCCAGTGAAATTTCTAACGGAGAAAAATGCCTTGGCACTTTCAGCAACAGAACAAACATATAAGGCTAAGATATACAGAGCTGGGAAGATCTGACGATCTAGCTTCGTTCTCTCCTTCCCACACACACCCACACACACACACACACACACACACACACACACACACACACACACACACACACACACACACACACACACACACACACACACACACACACACACACACAATGACCTGCAACCAGGTCATTACAGGTCACATACTTGCTCCATAACTGCTTCATAACCACCTCATGACTGCATCATGACTGCATCATAACTGCTTCATGACTGCTTCATAACTGCATCATAACTGCTTCATGACTGCTTCATGACTGTTTCATAACTGCATCATAACTGCTTCATGACTGCATCATAACTGCTTCATTACCACCTTATGACAGCTTCATAACTGCTTCATTACTGCCTCATGACTGCTTCATGACTGTTTCATAACTTCCTTATGGCTGTTTCATAACCGCCTCATGACTGTTTCATAACCGCCTTATGACTGTTTCATAACCGCCTCATGACTGCTTCATAACTGCCTTATGACTGCTTCATAACTGCCTTATGACTGCTTCATAACTGCCTTATGGCGGCTTCATAACTGCCTTATGACTGCTTCATAACTGTCTCATGACTGCTTCATAACCGCCTCATGACTGCTTCATAACCGCCTTATGACTGCTTCATAACCACCTCATGACTGCATCATGACTGCATCATAACTGCTTCATGACTGCTTCATAACTGCATCATAACTGCTTCATGACTGCTTCATGACTGCTTCATAACTGCATCATAACTGCTTCATGACTGCATCGTAACTGCTTCATTACCACCTTATGACAGCTTCATAACTGCTTCATTACTGCCTCATGACTGCTTCATGACTGTTTCATAACTTCCTTATGGCTGTTTCATAACCGCCTCATGACTGTTTCATAACCGCCTTATGACTGTTTCATAACCGCCTCATGACTGCTTCATAACTGCCTTATGACTGCTTCATAACTGCCTTATGACTGCTTCATAACTGCCTTATGGCGGCTTCATAACTGCCTTATGACTGCTTCATAACTGTCTCATGACTGCTTCATAACCGCCTCATGACTGCTTCATAACCGCCTTATGACTGCTTCATAACCACCTCATGACTGCTTCATAACAACCTCACTACAGATGTCTTTGAAATCTCTGCAATATCTTGCACTCACATGCCAAGAAGCGGCAAAATGAAAAGATTTGATTAAAAAAAAATCAACGCAGTGACTGAAAGTGTGTCGCTTGACAGTCAGTGTTGTAAATCGGGCTACAAGCTTTTGGTCCAAGCTTGGAAAAAGCCATTTAAAGACTAACAAACCAAAACATGTATGCATCACGGCCCACCCCCACCCTCCCCCACCCGCCCCCACCCTCCCCCACCCTCCTCCCCCCGCACTGTGTACGTCAACTTTAGACATCGTGTTAGAAATGCTGTGGGGATGGTTTCTACACTGATGGGTACAAATGATGTTCATCTCACTATGAGCTCTGCCACTGATTTCAACACAGCCAGGGTCTCAACTGTAAGCCCCTAAACCTGGGCCACAGGGGGTCTCACGCGCAAGGCAAACTGCTGTGATGCGATACGGCAGATGCATTCTGGGACTGCGTGCGTCATGCTGTGCTTCCGCCAGTCTTGTGAGTCGTCATATTTGTAAAAGCGGGTTATGATGGCTCAGAGTGAAACCCTGCCTTGGTGGCCCATGAAGAGTAATCTGATTAGGACGTCATTTGATTTAATCTTATCTCATCTTCAGCAGGAAGAATGAGAGAGGCAGTCAAACACAAGGCAGAGAGTGGTGTGCCAACGACAGCCATTCTCCCCCCCTCCCACCCCCGCCCACCCCCCATCTTGTGTACGCTTGAGGAACGAGGAGGGTGTCCGGGCTTCTTGAAGTCACGGTGCCTTCATCCCAAACTACCCAAGACTGCAGACGCCAGCCGGCTAGATCAGAAACAGGAAAACAGTGTCGTACACCTCCCGTATTTTGACGGCCATAAAAGGTGTAAATACAATTGCTTTGCTCCAATCTGCGAAGCATGTAAATGACACAGTTCAGACAGCGGAGGCGAGGGCTTGTCTGAAAAGGCCTTTAATCCTGCCAGTTCATTACATGGCTCATTGTATACGGTGATATCCTGCTTTATATCATCCATGCCAGTGGGCAATTACGGAACATTTCAGTAAAAGTTCCAGTGCCTGGGAGCTTATTGAGGGTGGTGGTGCGGATGGATCTTAAAAGACTGACTCAGACCGCAGCAATACGGGGAACAAGCATTAGGGAAGCTCATGCCTAATGCATTTCTCATTTGCTCAAAATGCTGCAATTTGTTGGAGGGAACAGGGATGGGGGGGGGGGGGGGGGGGGGCAGCTGCTCTCTCCACCAATCAGCTGCAGAAGGGAAGCTCTTTGTCCGTGATACACCTGTCTCCTGCACTGTCTCATCCCATCACCGTTAAATGGCTTCCACAGGAGACCACAAGCCTTCACACTGCTGCTGTGACTCATCGACCGGCAGCCTGGGAGACCTGTATCAATATTAGTTAGACAGGCAGGCCTGTTAAAGCTTGGTTCCCTTGTGGTGCTGGGACCTTCGGGGGCCACTGGCTAACTAGCTCACCCCCCGCCTCCCCGGGGCTCTGCGGGGCCCCACTCCAGGGAGGGGACTCGACACTGAAGTGAGGGAGAATTACAGGCGAACAGAGTGGCTGTGATCGGTGAATTAATGAGGATGAATGCAGAGCAGCAACACAGGACTATCTTCCTCTCTCTCCCAATCCCTCTTTCCATCTCTCTCCTCCTCCCTCGATCCCCCTCTCACCTTCCCCCTCTTTATCCCTCCTTCCATCTCTCTCCTCCTCCCTCGATCCCCCTCTCACCTTCCCCCTCTTTATCCCTCCTTCCATCTCTCCTCCTCCCTCGATCCCCCTCTCGCCCTCCTCCTTCCATCTCTCTCTGCTCCTCTCACTCTCCCAACATATCTTTTCTGCCTCACTCCCTCGCTCCTTCTCTCTCTCTCCCTCTCACCGTCTCTCCAATCCTGACAGTGGGGTTTGCCAGTGCTGATGATGGAAAATTACCCCTCGGAGACAAAGCCATTCATTAATTTTAAAGCCTTGTTTGGTCTGATGTGGGCTTTGATGCAGTCCCAGTCCAGTGCCAGGAGGCTCTGCCATGGCTCATTAGCAGTGTGCTCCAGCCTCTCTCTCTCTCTGGAAGCTCTGCGCATTCTACACTAGAGCTTACAAGTGTGTGTTTACGTGTGTGTTAGAGTACACGTGTTGATAGGTGTCATCGGTGAGTGTGTATGTTTAGATGTATTTGTGTATGTATATATTGTGTGTGAGTGTATGTATATATTCATGCGGCTCAGTGGTTAAGGCACTGGGGCTAGTGATCGAAAGGTTGCAAGTTTGATTCCCGGCTGTGCCAACATGATGTTGTGTCCTTGGGCAAGGCACTTCACCCTACTTGCCTCAGGGGGAATGTCCCTGTACTTGTAAGTCACTCTGGATAAGAGTGTCTGCTAAGAGACTAAATGTCAATATATACAGGTACATCTGAGTGAGTGTTTGAGAGAGGGGAGGAAGAGGAGAGAGACAGAGGAGATCTTCTCCTCTCTACAGTAACTATCTTCTCCTCCTCTCTACAGTAACTATCTTCTCCTCCTCTCTACAGTACCTATACTCCCCTCTACAGTAACTCTTCTCCTCTCTACAGTAACTATCTTCTCCTCTCTACAGTAACTATCTTCTCCTCTCTACAGTAACTATCTCCTCCTCTCTACAGTAACTATCTTCTCCTCTCTACAGTAACTATCTCCTCCTCTCTACAGTAACTATCTTCTCCTCCTCTCTACAGTAACTATCTTCTCCTCCTCTATACAGTAACTATCTTCTCCTCCTCTCTACAGTGACTATTCTCTCCCATCTACAGTAACTATACTCCTCTCTACAGTAACTATCTTCTCCTCCTCTCTACAGTAACTATCTTCTCCTCCTCTCTACAGTAACTATCTTCTCCTCCTCTATACAGTAACTATCTTCTCCTCCTCTCTAAAGTAACTATCTTCTCCTCTCTACAGTAACTATCTTCTCCTCTCTACAGTAACTATCTCCTCCTCTCTACAGTAACTATCTTCTCCTCCTCTCTACAGTAACTATCTTCTCCTCCTCTCTACAGTAACTATCTTCTCCTCCTCTCTACAGTAACTATCTTCTCCTCCTCTCTACAGTGACTATTCTCTCCCCTCTACAGTAACTATACTCCCCTCTACAGTAACTATTCTCTCCTCTCTACAGTAACTATCTTCTCCTCCTCTCTACAGTGACTATTCTCTCCCCTCTACAGTAACTATACTCCTCTCTACAGTAACTATACTCCCCTCTACAGTAACTATTCTCTCCTCTCTACAGTAACTATTCTCTCCTCTCTACAGTAACTCTCCTCTACAGTAACTATCTTCTCCTCCTCTCTACAGTGACTATTCTCTCCCCTCTACAGTAACAATACTCCCCTCTACAGTACCTATACTCCCCTCTACAGTAACTATTCTCTCCTCTCTACAGTAACTATACTCCCCTCTACAGTAACTATACTCCCCTCTACAGTAACTATACTCCCCTCTACAGTAACTATACTCCCCTCTACAGTAACTATTCTCTCCTCTCTACAGTAACTATACTCCCCTCTACAGTAACTATACTCCTCTCTACAGTAACTACACTCCCCTCTACAGTAACTATCCTATCCTCTTCTCTACAACTGCTGTTTGTTTCTACTAGTTCTTCTAAAAAAACTGATATTCTATATGCACTATGTCAGTATTGCTTTGGATATATTATGAAAATGTAGTGTAATATTTCACTTTGCCCCTTTATTCTTGCAAAGGCGCCAATACACAAAACCTGAATGTGTTTCTGTAATCTGCAACGATCTGGATTAGGAGAGATATTTCCACAGGGAACTTCATAATGCTGTGTTGTGTTGTTGTTATCTATGAGATCTTCATGGCTGGGGTGAACACGACGACGAACACACACACACACACTCCCTGGTGCATCTCTGCTTCAGGTATGATTCACACGGACGATGTCACGGGTTTGATAAAAAGCTGTCATCCGCTAGCTATCTTTCTGGAAAGTGTTTTGTAGTTGTGCACGGTGCTTGATACATATCTTCTCCAACTCCACAGGAGTAATTACAGTGTTGCTAGGGGAGAGAGGGACACTTTGGTGCATGGCAACCTGATGAGACGGTCTCGTAGGAGGTTACAACGTACCCAGCATGAATGAAAGTTGTGATCAATGATTAATGCTGCAGATAGCCCAGCATGGTGGGATCTAATTGATCTGGACCTGTTACGGGCTCAGGGCTGAGTGGAACTTCCAGGGCTGATGTACCTTGCAGTGTAATAGACTGACTAATTGAACTTGTCACATGGATAAAGTAGGGCCACAAGGTCCTAGGACTTCATGCTAACACACAGCGGCCCCCAGGGACCCGTGAGGTCGTCCTTCATACCTGCTGAATGATAACCCTGATGGACAGAACAGCTTGGATGGTTTGGGTGTGGAAGTGCACTGCACAGGATATCTTTACACAGACGGATCTAACCCCAAACATCTTTACACAGACGGATCTAACCCCAAACATCTTTACACAGACGGATCTAACCCCAAACATCTTTACACAGACGGATCTAACCCCAAACATCTTTACACAGACGGATCTAACCCCAAACAGCTTTACACAAATGGATCTAACCCCATCTTTACACAGACGGATTTAACCCCAAACATCTTTACACAAACGGATTTAACACCAAACATCTTTACACAGATGGATGTACTATGTGTTGTACTAAGTCATGTACTACTATGACTATGTCTGGGTCACAGGTAGTGACTGTGTCTGGTGAGAACAGGGATGAGTACAGCACAGTCACAGAGAGCAGGTAGTGACTGTGTCTGGGTAAGAACAGGGATGAGTACAGCACAGTCACAGAGAGCAGGTAGTGACTGTGTCTGGGTAAGAACAGGGATGAGTACAGCACAGTCACAGAGAGCAGGTAGTGACTGTGTCTGGGTAAGAACAGGGATGAGTACAGCACAGTCACAGAGAGCAGGTAGTGACTGTGTCTGGGTAAGAACAGGGATGAGTACAGCACAGTCACAGAGAGCAGGTAGTGGATGGTAGTGAACGCAGTCCTACCAGGTAGCGTGTTTCCTTTGTCGTAAAAAAGGAAAAGTAAAAGAAAAGAAAAAGTCATAAAATGTCATCACTGTTCAAAGAGAGCACCTCTAAAGAGCAATGGCCTCTTAGATGACAAACCGGTTGTGAATAGCATCACATTTGCACAGATATTTTCCCTTTCGTACACATACATCATTCAACGCTGCTTTGACCCTCTAAGGTCACAGGTTATAGGGTCCTACAGCAACAAAGACTGATCCTGATTAGTATCATAGAATCGTCTGCTAAGCTCATTAATGTGCTGGCGGATTTGTGAGGCACACAGACAATCAAACTGATCCAGACATCAGCTCTATTCGATTTCTCGTGACCGTGGGTGCGTCAATGAAGGTTACATAAACACACACACACATCACATGCACACTCACACACACGCAACACATGCACACACACATCACACGCACATACAAACACACACGCAACACATGCACACGCACGCACACACACACATACACACACGCACACACACACATACACATATCACACACAAACACACACACACGCAACACATGCACACACATGCACGCACACACCCACACAAACACATCACACGCAAACACACACACACGCAACACATGCACACGCACGCACACACACACACACAAACAACACATGCACACACACACACACATGCACAGAGAATCCCGAACGAGGACAGGGATCTCCATACACACTCAGGCATTAATATTCATGACTGTGCCCGCCATGACACGCACACACACCAGTGTGACCTCACGACAAGGTTACGAAACTGATCATTCCTATTGGACAAACACACCAACCAGGAAGCAGGACCTGAGCGTGCGTGGAAACACACACGCAACGCATTCAGGAACGATGCAAAATAATTTCATTAACCTCGCGCGACTAAAACACAGCTGATATTCAAACATCGGATCCTGTGCTAGGATATAACGCCACATGAGCATGTGAGGGAGTGTTGCGTAAAGAGGTGGCTTTGAATAACTGAGGTCTGCAAACAAAGCAAGATGGTTTCAGACCTTTCAACAAGTCTTATTCAGGCAGCACAGCTTTTTCATGATAGCAGTCCTGGGTGGTCTCTGGAAGTTATTCCTAGAATGTTTTCCTCCTGATATCATGCCTGATCTGCAGACAGCATTCCTCCTGGAGCACATGCCATCCACACCAGGGGTGGCAAACCCCGGTCCTCGAGAGCCGCCGTCCTGAAGATTCAAGCTGTTTCCCTGCTCCAGCACACCTGATTCTAATGAAGGGGTCATTGATGGGTCGTTATCAAGCTCTGTGGAAGTCTTATAATGACCCGTTCATTAGAATCAGGTGTGCTGGGGCAGGATATCATCTAAAACCTTCAGGACTGTGGCTCTTGAGGACCAGGGTTGTCGACCCCTGATCGACACCATCAGCTCTCCGAAACCCCTCTGTATTCTCTGTTGACCCTACAGCAAATGTCAGTTTAGTTTAAGCAAACTGACCCGAGCCCTGAATTCATAAGGTCTTTTTTCCATGAGAGATCTAAGAGCCCAGAGAACGTGTTGACCAGTGGGCTAACTGGAGAGTGTAAAATCCAATCTATTTACCTCATTAAAACTTACACCGCTAAACGTTTTAATCTGAGAAAACATTCCAAAGAAGAATTTTGACTCCAAACCAATGAGCTTATTAGCATTTCAGATTTACATGATCCTTAAATATTGATGAGTCTTGGGGTCTGATCCACTGCCACACACACACACACACACACACACCATCCAGCCACACACACCACCCTGCCCACACCACTCTGCCCACACCCCCACCACACACACCACCCTGCACACACCCCCACCACACACACCACCCTGCACACACCCCCACCACACACACCACCCTGCACACACCCCCACCACACACACCACCCTGCCCACACCACTCTGCCCACACCCCCACCACACACACCACTCTGCCCACACCCCCACCACACACACCACTCTGCCCACACCCCCACCACACCCCCACACCAGATGTACACACCACATAACCACCACTCCCCCCCCCCCATCCTTCCATGTATGGCATAGTGTTAGTGATAACTTCTGTGGGACAGCCTAAGTCATACGTCTATGGATGATGCCCCAGCCTACACTGTGCTCTCCCTCAGTGTTGCCAAGGAGCGGGGGGGAAGGGGGGGGGGGGGGGGTGGGTGGGTGGGGGGGGGGGGTTTGGTGCTGGAGCTGTCTGCTCCTTGAGCAGTCTGGAGCTATTTCCAGCTGCACCAAGGGCAGCTACCAGGAGTCTGCATGGTGACCTAGTTACAGAGATATTCAGGAGCTCTTCAGAAACCTATTTAACTCTTATTTATTTGATTATACGTAGGTGAGGGGAGGGGGGGGGGGGGGGTTGGTGGGCGCGGGGTAAACACACAACCGAAAATAACATTTAACAACTCGAAGGAAATCCGGGTTGGCTGCTGTTTTCTGAGGGAAAGATTGCTATTTCAGTTTTTTTTTTCACCTGGTGGTTTAACGATATTCTGCAGTCAGATCAATATTAGCAGGATGTCTCCTCAGCAGGAAGTCAGCTGCTGGCTGCAGCGCTGAGGCCAGGCGCCTCCTTAGAGACCATCAGGGTGTCACAGACGATCGTTTCAAGCTCTCCTGCGTCTGAATGAGTCTGACTCACAGAAGCCGAGTCTTG